>CAJQZJ010004763.1:12237766-12266029 GCA_907164525.1 Lophiomys imhausi
CTCTCTCTCTCTCTCTCTCTCTCTCTCTCTCTCTCTCTCTCTGTGTATGTGTATGTTGTTAAAACTGTGGCCCACAGGCAGTAGACACTTTACAGAGAAGCCCACATATGTTTTTTGTATTTTTTGTATTTTTTTTTTTTTTTTTTTTTTAGTTCTAGAGAAAATCTATGCCTGCATTGGTGTTTAGAATGGGTACTTGGAAAAAAGGGGAGTTTTATTTCAAATTCAGACATCTGAAATAATTTTGAATAACTCACTGTAAGTACACTAATAAAAAATATTAGTCATAAATTCCATCTATTTTAGTTAAAATAATAACTCATTGCCTCTTCTTTTAAGGTTTATCTTTCCAAAGGGATACTTTGCTAATCAAAATTTTAAATGTTCTACAGTGTTTTCTCAACCACAGAAAACCAAAGGTTTAAATTCTTACTGCCAGAGTGGACTAAGTATAATTTTTTTAAGTATTTCGTTAAGGAGGAGCAACAACAGAGTAAGCAAAAAGAAAGGAAACATGAAAAAAGAGAAGACACACTGAATTGATGGCTGCTCCCTAGCTATTGATACTGGGAGTGGTGATTTCTATGACAACCTTCTTGCAGGTTCTGGAAACCCTAGCTATAATGAAGCATAATCATTTAGAAGTGTATACATCATATCAAGGAGTCAGATTTTTTTTCATGAACTTCCTTTGTTTAGGAAGTTCTCTGTGCCAATCTGTGTCAATCCTGCTTCAAAATGGAGTGTTGAGCAGTGGTTCTCAAATTTTTTTAAGACTACAACACTTTAATACAGTTCCTCATGTTGTGGTGACCCCTAACCGTAAAATTATTTTGTTGCTACTTTATAACTGTATGCAATTTTCCTAATGTTGTGAGTCATAATGTAAATAATGAAGGATATCTGATATGTGATCCCTGTGAGGGTCATGACTCACAGGTTAAGAACCACTGGTCTAGAGGAAGATCATGCTGTATGAGACTGTATAATGCCTATGAAAATGATTCAGTCTGTTTATGCACAGTATAGCATTTTTATTTTTTATTGTGTTGGTTTTCTATTTCTTTTTTTAAATGTTTATTTATTACTTCAAGTTACATCTCCATCACAGTTCCCTCCCTCCAACCCTACTGGTCCCACCCTCCCACCCACTCCCCCTTCTCTCAGAACTCATAATCCCCTTTTTTAATAATTAGGCCACAATTATGAAACTTATAAAGTATAACATACATTCCCAATGTCCAGTCCATACATATTTGACAACTGATATTAATATTCTACTATCTATCTCTCTCCATGAGTTTATATTTCTATACTTGACTCATTTTCCATCCTAACTTGCATTGCCAACTTAAAAACATCTTCTTGGACCTAGAACAACCTTTTAATTTTTCTGTCATCTCAAATTCTCCACAGATAAGGCTTTTGACTCCATTAGGTATTGTTTCCTGCTATCTATTGGGAGCTGATATGTTACACTGTTGCTAGAATTCTACATCTAATAATCTCCATTTCCTCAAACATATTCTCTATAACTGATATTACTGAAAACAATTATGCAGCTTATACTGAATGCTTTTTCACATTATCAATTGAAGATTTACTCACACACACATACAAAACAAGAGTGGGCTCCCTGATAAGATGACCAAGATTATCCTTATAAATGTCTTTATAAAAGAGACATCAGAGAAAGTTCACTCTCTTTTGCCTTTGTACATTTGTGGCATGTAAGAATAGAGTCTATCCCTCTTGAGAGTGGAGCAACAGTGCGCCATTTGGAAGCAGAGAGCAGCCCCTATCAACAATGCCATGGAATTCCAACCTCCAGAACTGTAAGAGAGTAAAGATTTGCTGCTATATTTTTTAAAGATAGGAAGACAAAAAAAAAGTTCATAACATTTAATGCTTCTTACCTATTAAAGAAAAAAGTAATAATCCACAAAACATATGTTTATATATGTCTATAAGTTATTTCCCAAAAGATATTCTAAATTATGGTTTTAACTTTGACCCTAATTCTAGATATTTTTTTACTATTTAAATCCTTTTATTTTTAATATGTATTTTGTTTTTGTTTTTTATTGTAATTTTTACTTATTACACCAAGTTACATCTCCATCATCGTGCCTCTTTCCACCCTTCCCTGTTCCACCCCCCCCTTCTCCTCCCTCTCCCACCCATCCCACTCCTCGGATGTGGAGTGTCCCTACAAATCAGCCCCTCTCAGTTCAACAGTCATATGAGGGCTAAAAGCTTCCTCTTGCCCTGGGGCTTACATAATAGCACCCATAGGGCAAATTGTCCCATTGATAGGTAACAAAGTCTATGTTCCTGATCTTTACTTATATTACTACTTTACTATTTTATAATATCAGCTAAGAAACTTAAGAACAAAAGTGCCCTCCCACTTACTCTACCTTATGTTCACATTTGACTATTGTTTTAAAATTTAAATACATTTCTCTGACACGTTACTACTCAGTACTTAATAAATAATTAAATTGTATTAGGTGGTATTATTATATCATAGTGATTACACTCTCATAGATAGCCAAGTCATTTGTAGCCACAAGCACTTTTGAGCATTACTATCAAGTCAGCCTTGCTTTAATTCTGTAGTTAAGTGCTTCACCATTCAATAATCCAGACACCCAAGGCATGCATACATTTGACCCTGTAGACAAAACTGAAGTAGGGAGAAACCTTAGGCTATGAAGGTCTCTGACGTTTTAGGAAGAAAACCTGGTGGTCTTAATACTGCCACTAACCACTCATTGTGGGAGCTACTAAATTTTCCTGAGTCATGGTCTATTCAACTGAAATTTTTTCTTTTATTGATTTCAGTTTTAATGTAAAAGTTTATTTAAAAAAATAGTATTTGAAATTTCCAAATCCATCTTATTGTTGTTTTGAGCTGTTGTCTAATCAGAAATTTTTCCTTCATCATTTGTTTTGACTGCAACTCTTGTCTCATAATTGAAGTGGGCAGAAATATGTCCTCAATATCCAGATAGATAGATAGATAGATAGATAGATAGATAGATAGATAGATAGACAGACATTTGGAAAGCATCTTCTGGCAGACACACTACAGTAACTTATAGGCTGTCATCAAGACGCCCTAATCTTTACAAACTTCTAATAGTTCTCTGTAAGAATGACTTCAAACCTACATTGGAAATAGTTTTCCTGGATTCTATTTAGGTAGAGTATATGTTTAAAGAAAACATAGTAAAAGTCTTGAGGGATGGGGAGTTGAATTTTGATGATAGTTTCATTGTATATAATAACTACTTCAACAATCTATTAAAAGTCAGATGGACTAGATGCTGTGGAGAATATACACATAATAGAAGATATACTGCTATAAAAGTAACAGGAGGGAAGTAATATACAGTGAATGACTGCTTAATTTATTTTATGATATTGAGGAAGACTACATTTGAGGAAATATGAAATCTGAGTTCAGTATGAACTGTTTTTATCTCTGTCTTTTTAGCATTTATTTATTTAGTGTATATAAGTGCTCTATCTGCATGTACACCTGCATGTCAGAAGATGGCATCAAATTCAGTAGAGATGGTTGTGAATCACTATGTGGTTGCTGGGAATTGAACTCATGACCTGTAGAAGGGAAGATGATGCTCTTAACATCTAAGATCTCTAGAGATCTCTCTAGCCCCTGAGCTGTGCTTTTAAAAGGAGGGGAACAAGAAGAAAGATTCTTTTTGTTTCTATATATTATGGAACTACACAGATATATGTATCTTGTGTTGTACTTAGTTTGTATATATTACATTCAATCATTCATATTGCATATATATGGAAAGAAATGAGACAAAAGTATCTTCCTGGAGCAATTAGTAATTCAGTGACTCTTGAAACTCAGGTTTCTGAAGAAGTTGTGGGATACTGAAATGGTAGCATTAAGGAGTAGATGGTAGAAGTACTTTGAATTCCATATTGATTTTGAATTTATTTATGGGCAATGCGGAAATAATTGGCATGCGCCACACACAGTAACAAGGTTTTCAGGTGACAGCCAGCTTATATGTTGATGTTTTAATCAATGTCTGATGTGCAAGCAGAGGAAAAGTACTATGATCTAAGAGGAGGCAGAGTAAAGATGATTGCTTGATTAATGAGGAGACAAATAGATGTGATGTAGGGGAGTTTTAGACAAAAGATTGGTAGAATTTTTTGATGAACTAGATGTAGCTAAGGGAAATAAAAGAACCAGAGATATGCATGGGATAATATGTCAGATAGCTTGGGTAAATGGGGTTGCTGTTTAGTGGGATCCCTTCCTTCCAAAGGGAGAGATTGTCACTAAGATACACATCACAATACCTGTTGAACATTATAAGCTAACAATTATTTCTCAAGTTGTCTATGTTGTCCCAATATGGGAAGACAAGACAAGAAGAGAAGCTATCAAGTTGTCAGGTTTTTGTCTCTTTTCTTCTGGACAGCATAACACAAGGGGACAGGGAGGAAGATATATCATGCCCTGACAATCACTTGATCAGCTTTTGGAAGCCTATCTTATTCCACAGTTGTACTGTAACAAAATATTGCCTACTATGCATTTTTTAAACATTAGAACATCTTTACACTGTTCTAGAAGCTGGGAAGCCCAAGGTGTTAGAGCTTCAGGACCTAGTGAGAGCCTAGACACTACTTCCACAGTTGTGCCTCTTACTACATTACACATGATCAAAGATGGAAGACACAAAAATTCCTAACTAATTCCCCATACCCCCGCACATATAACTACACACATATGAGTGCATGAACATTCACATATCCCAAATAAAGTAAAATAAAGCAAAGTATGCTCTACTATTAGTGCATGACAGTCTGAAACTTTCTCTTTGATGTGTTATAATAATTGCTCAGTGTGGGAAGACAGTAGTCGCTGGAACAAACAGTGACTAGGATAATGTATTTTGTCTACATTTCTCTAAAAACTGAATCTGTGAAAACAGCGTTATGTTTTAAAGTTATCTGGCACTATAGCCCCATCAAGTGGTAAAGCTGACAAGAAATTTTAAGGCAAAATTCCTTTAGTCCCAAAATGCCTTGTGTAATTTGTATGCTGCAGTTTTTCTCAAGACCAAATCAAATTTCAGATTGTAACCAAGTTTCTGTTTGTTTATCTCAGAGGCTCCCCTGATTTTTTTTTTTGTTTTAATTTGAAAATTTTGGTCATTTCATCTATGAACAGATACTTCAGATTTTTGTGTGTAGAAATGAGAGAAATCTTACTGTTTACATTCGGGTTCTTTGAATATCTATACCCTTCCATTTGCCAGTGGACCTGGTATGGCCGGGCTTTAGATCCTTGATGACTTGTGCCCAGAGGCACTAGGACACCTGGCTTTCTCCATGTAGTTGCTCCTATGAGGCATCAGCAGCGTGCACACAGCATCTCTCAGAGCAACAGGCTGAGGCAGAAGGAGAAAGAGAAGAAGCACAAAATGCAAGTCTGTTATTTTGTAACTTAATTCCCAAAGGGAACATTGCATTACTTTCTTTGATCTTGGCATCCACTGGATAGAAACCCCTTTTGAGTAGAGAGGGGATTGCGATTGAGATGTAACTTGAAGAAATAAAAAAGAAAAGAAAAGAAAAGAAAACCCTTTTGTATCCCACCCAGGAAGTAAGATCGTTGGACCTGTCTTCCAGTTATTCCACTGGTTGCCTTCTTGAAATGAAACACAACCTCTGAAATTAATTTACATTAAAATCATTTTCTCTTGGAAATAATAATTTAATTATAAACAGTACTTTTTAATATGCTCAAAGTATCACCCAAAAGTTACCTACATATATACTTATCAATTATTAATTCTGTAGTCTGAAAATCTCTTATTTAGGTTAGAACTATTGCTATTTCCTTTTTTTTTTAAGTCTCTGACAATTTTCTACATGTAAACAATGGTTTTCATCGTATTTTCTTCCTATTTCCCTCCAATTCCCATTTCCTCCTCTTGTTCTTCTCCCAAATTAATTCATTCTTTTTATAATCCTCTTAGTTCAGTCATTGCTGCCTATGTGACCATGTTTTTCTTTTCTTTTCTCTCTTCTCTCTCTCTCTCCTTCCTTCCTTCCTTCCTTCTTTCCTTTCTTTACTTCCTTTCTTTCTTTTTTCTTTTTTGGTTATTTGAGACAGGGTGCCTCTGTGTAACAGTACTGGCTGTCCTGGAACACTCTTTGTAGAACAGGCTGGGCTCAAACTCACAGAGATCAGTCTACCTTTGCCACTCAACGCTGAGATTATTGGCATGTGTGCCACCACCCTGGCTAACGTGACCATAAATTTAGGGTCATCCATTGAAGCATGGGCAACTGACCATGGAACACATTTCTTAAGAAAACTGGCTTCCCATATCCCAGTAGCCTTTGATAACCAATAGATCCTCAGTTAGTTGTGGGGATCCACAGTCTCCTTCACTATCTTTCTGGAATTTGACTGGCTGTATGTTTCGCAGGTTGTAACCACAGCCACTGTGAGTTCATGAGTATGCAGCCCTGTCACGTCCCTAAGAAACTGTTTCTCAAAAGGCCTCCCTGACCTCTCTGGATATTGTTCTTTCCCATGTTAAAGATGAGGACATGGGCACCCATGAAATGAAAGAGTCAACGGTCAGGCTTTAAACTAAGACATTTGGCATGAAAGAGAAGATAAGGCTCAAAATAATTCACTTTGCCATAAGAAATAGAAGTAAAAATTGAATTAGCATGGTGGATCTGGGTTCCCCTACTCTGCTGTTGTATTCTGCAACAAATGCAGTGAGCAGCTTCTGTTTCCCTAGATAGTGAAGGAGACTGTGCTCAAAAACCTATTGGTCAAGCTAGCACCAGATATAACTGTTAACAGTGGATTTTTTTGTCCCCAAAAGTGTGTAGATTTGGATGAAAATTATATATGTACATTAAATGTAAGGCAATTATTAAAAGTGTCACAAAACATTTAAAGAATATCACTTTTTAAAATTTTTAGAAATGCATTCTTCTGTTAATATTCTTAAGTGATTCTGACATAGTTATAGTAACTAATAATTAATCTTGTAAATGGTGACATTACATAAATCAATACATTCCTTATACTACAATTACTTGGTTCTAGGAATAGAACTGTTACTATCACAACCTTATATTCTGTCTTTAAATCCTGTTACAATAATAGATGCAATAATGAATAGAAACACTTGTATAAAAATTTAAGAACAGAAATTATAAGATAATATCACTGTAGGGAACAGAGAGATGACTCAGTGGTTAAAAGTATGTGTGACTCTTCTAGAGACCTTGGTTCAGTTACTAGGTTCTCCCAGTACCCAAAAGATTAATCACAACTGTCTGTAACTCCAATTTTATGGGACCCAATACCCTTTTCTAACCTCCACAAGCACCATACATGTTAAATAAATGTAAAACTTTTTAAATATCATCATGTAGTTTTCCCACCAATGGACAAGTCAGATTACTTATTTAACTACCAAATATATGTGCAGGCAGAACCTCAGATATTAATTATAGTACCACCATATTTTATAACTTCTATATAAGATTTTCCTTTTAAATGTATAATGAAAAAAATTGCAAGCCAGTTTATTTTGTCAAAAATAATAATTCCCAGTGGGTAGATTCCAAATTTGCAAAATATTTAAGCTATATTTATTAAAGTTTTCCTATATGATTGAATTCCTACAGCATCAATAGTGCACATTAACGTGTAAAACATGCAAAAGAGTAAATATTAGATGTTTACATTGAAACATACTAGGAAACAAATGCATTGAAAAGATCAAACAGAACATTCAAATTGTCAGATAACACCATTTCATTAAGCATAATTTTGCTTTGATCTGTAACCAGAAGAGGGCATTAGGCAGCTGTGATAAGAAGGAAAACATTGGTGGATGGAGTGTTGTCCTGGACTAATGATTAGAGTGTACAAGAACTATGTACTGAAGTCCCTTAAAACTTATCTGATGAGTCTGCCTGAAGGACTCAGTTTTCTTCCAAACTGAGAATCTCAAATGAATAGTTTAATGATACAAATAGCACTGTGTCTTAATACCAAAGGTTTAAGACAGAAGAGTCATTTGTCAAAACTCACAGTATTGTAAGAGAATCCTTCGGACTTTCTTCTAGAGTTGTTATGAACGAACTTGGAACCATTCCTCTACCAAAGCTGAGCTCTACTCCATTGTCCCTTCTAAGCCTAGCATTTCTCTCTCATCTGCCTTTTTTATGTCATGATATAAGAAAGAGGGGTGCAGAAGGGGCCATGGTTGCCACTCAGTGACATTGAAGCCACTGCAGCTTGAATATTAACATTTTAAACATTTACTTCATTTTACAACTATTTATATGCATGTGTCCTTGTGGGGAATAGTGCACCTTTACAAGTTAATGTGAACTATTGATGTTCATGTATCTGATGGTGTCCATGGTGACCAGAAGGATGTATCATATTATTCTGGAGCTGGAGTTATAGGCAGTTGTGACCCACCTAACCTGAAAGTGGGAAACTGAAATCCTCTGGAACAACAGGTGCTCATAACCACTGAGCCATCTCTCCAGCAACAGAACATGAAATTTTCTATCGTAACTATATAAATAATCTTTCTGGTAAAAAAAAGTCTCTTTTTCCAAATGGAATCTAAATGACTCCCACAAATAACTCTTTGCCCTACACACACACACACACACACACACACACACACACACACACACCACATACATAGTGTCATGCACACACACACCATAAAAGTTTTAAAACTTTTAAAAAGTAGACTGCTACCAGAAAGAAAATTAGACATAGATCAATGAAATAGAACATAGCATCTAAATATTAACTGGGCATGATGGTAAACACCTTTAATGCCAGCACCCAAAAGCCAGAAGCAGGTTTATTGCTGTAAAGCTGTCTAAAAGAAGTAGGAGCAGGAAACAAGAGAGAGCAATGAAATGTTTGTGCTGTAAAAGTGAGACCAGCTGTTAAGATTGTTCTGCAGTTAAACATGCTTGTCACAAAGCCTGAAAACATGATTGCTGAGATGCACATGGTGGAAGGAAATAATAACTTTATAAAATTTTTTCTGAACTTCATACTTGCACCATGACATATGTACATGCATATTTGCGCACACACACACACACACACACACACACACAGAGAGAGAGAGAGAGAGAGAGAGAGAGAGAGAGAGAGAGAGAGAGAGAGGTCAAGGATTACTTTGAAAGAAAACAATAGACTTAATTTGGGGGAATTAAGAACATTAAAATAGGATAGCAGAAGGCATCATGGAAGATAAGAACAAACTAATAATGAACATATATGAAATGTCACAATGAAATCCATTGTGTTTTAAAATCAACTAAGACAGGAAATCAAAATTCTCTGCTGTACCTTTTTCCAGCCAAGTAATACTGACCTCAGGAAACAACAGATCTAGAACATGGCAGTCCATTTTTCTTATATATGACATTTCATAAGTGAAGGATCGTAGGAGTTTTGATATTAGCTGGTTAACTGAGAACAGAAACTTGGTAAATGCCAGAAGAGCTGGATGACTTAGGGTCTGTGGAAGGCAGAGAGTAGTGCTGACTTTTTTCTCTGGCACTATTTCCATCATGGTGTTACTATAGGTAACAAGAGAATTGGCCAATGGAGTTAGTGTTGCTAATCAATGACTTTCATAAAATGATTATCAGTAGGTTTTGCTTAACCACATGGACTTTTAAATTTTTTTAAATAAAGATAACTTGTTCTAACTGTGGGAAGAAGCATCTGCCAGAGAGGGCTAGTGATGGGTTTCAGTCACCGAGCATCTGCCTAACAAACAAAGTCCCAGGTCCCTTCTTAGCACTGTAGCCTGGAGAGAGAAAAAAAAATCATCAGGGATTTTTCACAGTCTGACAATGACTCAGTAATTGTCACAGATAAAATCTGAATTTCCAGAGAATTTTCCAAGATTTGCTTCCTGAAGATTTCTGTTTAGATAGCCTCGCTTAGTATAAAAGAGATACCTGTTTCTCCTTAAATATTTATTTTAAATGTATCAGTAACACAATAAGCAGCGGGAAAACCAGGATTCATGCTTATTACAGAACAGTAAGTTGGTTCCAAATAGGAGTGAATCGGGGAAAACATCAGAACTTGTGTTTATATTTCATGATTCCTAAAATGTGAAAGAACATTTTTCCTGCTTTTCTTTACACATGTAGATGATGCTGGCCCTTTCATCTCTCCTGCAGATTAGATCATCATGTAGGTATACTGTCCCCAGTATACCCCAGTATACACCCAGTATATTGTACTGAGGAATCGTGACATGTTGAATTTATTCTCACTTATTTTTTTCAAGTGATAAAGCTCTTATTTGTGATGGTATATCATATTGTTAGGTTTCAGACCCAGGACATATGGCTGAGGTGCCTAGGGGACCTGAATGCTAGGTTCTCCTTGAATCCCTCAGTCCTACTGTTAGTGTTCTCCTGGCTGGCATACTCCTCCCTCTACCCTCAGGGGCTGGGCTTCCCTTCCCTACAATATCATTTTGGTTTCTTGGTTCTTTTTTAGTCTACTATCTTTTGAGCCTCCTGACTACCACACCTGATTCCTTTCTTTCTCCTCTTGCTTCCCCTCCCCCTTCTCCTCACATGGCTCAGGGTTATGTACACACTGGACTCTTGCAAATGTCCCAGCTTCTTGTGATGACCTCCCATATACCTATAACAAACCTTTCCCTCCACCATACCTAGGAACAGTCATGTTCCTTTCCTCTTTTTCTTTTCCAGACACAGTTTCTCTGTGTAACAGAGCCCTAACTGTCTTGGACTCACTTTGTAGACCAAACTGGCCTCGAACTCACAGATATCTGCCTGGCTCTGACTCCCTAGTACTGGGATTAAAGGCATGCACTGCCACACCTGGCTTATTTCTCTTTTTTATTTATCTGGTGCCAAAACCTGGGACCTATGTCCTTCTTTCATTTTTTTTCTTTACATATGATAGTGGATAAGCTGTAGTAGTAATTACGGAATGCTGCCTTTGTGCTGTGCATCATTCTGTATGTAGAGATGAGAGTGGCAAGCAATATAGAGTCTTGAAGCTTCAATATCTTACTTTCTAAAAACATTAGACATTAGTTGTTAGTATGGCAGACAAAGAATAAGAAAGAAGATAAATATAAACATCAATACATGTCTTTCTTTTCTTTCCCTTCCTTCTTTCCTTCTTTTTCTTCCCTTCTAGTATACTCTAATAGACTCTTAAAATAAGCCTCCAGAAGACTTGCCTGACCAAAGACCTATTTGTCATAAGTCACATTCACATCCTACTTAGCATTTTTCTTTAATTTGTTAGAATTCTATCCATTGCAATATCATGTTCCGGTGTCTCACCGTTCTTGATCTTTTTACATGGTACTGCCAAGTGCTCCGTGTCCTTCTCATTTAAAAGTGTATCTCTATATTCTATTTACTTGTCAATTCTAGATAATTCCCAAAGCTATATGTAGATTTGATAATGATGTCATAATATAAAAAGGGACTCATGATAATGAGAAACATAGAATAACCATTCTAATGAATTTATTTAAGGAATTCTGATACTAGGGTTGAGTATGTCATGCTATAACATCCATACTTTGTTCATACACACAGCTTTTTCTTTGAAAATTCATCTGCTCTGCTATTCTCTTAATGATCAACTTTCTGTAAATCAAAGACAAGGAATGAATGGGGTGTGTAGGAGCTTCCCATCCACTGTTAGACTTGCCCAAAATTGCTGTTCTGCCACAGCAAACCAAACAGTACCTCCTCACTCTTCATGCAGTGCCAGTGTAGTAAGAAAGGCCCCATCAAGGCAAAGCAGAACGCGGTGGCTGTCATTTCTTGCAGAACAATGTAGCGGAGTTACTTGGCATTAAATGTGTGCAGGAAATATTCAAGCAAGATTTATTATTTTCTCTACTATAAAATTTATCTTTTGTATGTAGACCCAAAGAACAGATTTTCGCAAGCACGCCAAGGGAACGCTGCTCTCTCTATCCAATAATAATCCATGTGAGGCCAGAAGAGATGGTCTGATCATTTAAAACTGATATTACAATTTTATACATGGATTTCAGATGGGCATTAAAAACTTGTATTTCTGCCCTCTTGCAGACATAAAACACAAGTGCAGTTCTAGACAGTCTGTATATTTGGTTTGCAGGCTGACTAGCTCATAAAATTACCTACTTTTATCCTCCTCTTTTTTCAACAGAAACAAAATGTCAGAATGGTATAGAGTCAGAAAACAAATTATATTGCTCAAACCATATTTCTCAATATGGTTTCCCTATATATCTAAATCAAAATAGTCATAATTCTGAGAAAGATAATATTCTTTTATATAATTTAAATTGTGAAAAGGATAGTACCTATAAGAAAGAGGTACTTTGAAATAGAGTATGATTTAGTTTAGCAGTTGTTTTCAATATGTACACAGCATTCACAGTGAGGATTTTACACCTAAAGCTATGCCATGAGAACAATATTTAAAAATAATTCCCTGAGCATACAGTCAGAATGATGCTGCTGTGTTGGAATTTTACCTGGTTGGTTTTGTTCTCAATGTCACGCACAGCAGATGCCACCTCTGCAAAGTGTTTTGAATGTCTAATATGTTTGGCAGGGATTCTTTTAAAACATCAAAGGAAGATAAAGTGCTTGGGGAAAAAAATAAAGTTTTATCCTGAATGGTAAGTTCACAAAAGATGTGAGAAATTTGGGTACAAATCATTTTGAACCCCTCTGTCATCTGTTAGTCCAAAATACAAAAGCAGAAGTATTTACTGAGGAGAGGTAGAAGTCTGGGAAAGATAATCTTGAACCATGGAAAATATGCTATGAAAACATTTTAAAGCATGCAAATTGCAAATTCAAGCAGAAGTTCTAGAGAGTTTTGAAGACATTACACTGAACGTGTGTTAAAAATTGATTTCCTTGCAGTAAATGTTTAACAGAACAAGAAGGTGAAATATACTGAAGACACATGTATGTCAAGTAATTTTTGCTGACAAACTACTTTGAGAGTGTGAATTAGGTAATGGGATTTATTTCAATATGGAGGAGGGAATCCTAAATATTTACTAGAAATCTGAGGTAGTTCACAAACTGTTTATATGGAAGTATACATTGCTAGGATATAAAAATTAAAAACAAGAATGAAATTAACTTGATGGAGATCTGAATTTTCTCACCTAATACAAATAATTTCACTTGAATAGAAGAGTTAAGAACATAGCAAACCTTTGAAGGCAAGTAAGTTGAAAGAAGTAGTCTCTGAACCAATACCACTCTTTAGTAAGCGTATACAAAAGTTCTAGAGAGACAAAATACATGAGAGTCCCTCCAAATGCAACAGCCAACAGGTAATAAAGAAGGGAATTCTGGTTCAGCACAACCTAGTTACCTGGCTGGTTCAAAGTACTAGAGTTTATTTTCGACACTAAGCAGTTTATTTTAGACATATTTCAGTACAGTACAATTTTGGAAAAAGTTTCCTGCTAACAATTATCTCAGTCCCTGTGCACAATAAAGCTTGAGGCATGGTGACATTGAAACCATTTTGCAAAGTACATGACCTCTATGTGAAGATGGTTTTTATAATTCAAAGGCCTAGGATCTAGTGTGGTTTCTGACCAAGGTATTGTAGAGGTCATCAAGCTATAAAGCACATATTACATCTCCTCTAAGGATGGCTTCTGTTGACTGAGAAGCAATTATCAAGATAAAGATCTAGAGAGGAAGAATTTAAGATAAACTTAATAGTCTAGGAATTTGGGTGTGGCCTGGACCTACAGATAGCATAGATCAGGAACTTATGGATCATAAGTTCTTGATCATCTAGATCAAGGCTTCTGGATGGTAAACAAGTATTCACCTCACTTCTGTTGAAGAGACAAGTCTGTGTTCTTAACATTCCTGGTGTCTCTAGTTAATGAGTAA
The DNA here is from genome assembly GCA_907164525.1 of Lophiomys imhausi. NCBI lineage: Eukaryota > Metazoa > Chordata > Mammalia > Rodentia > Muridae > Lophiomys > Lophiomys imhausi. Next base: position 12,251,783 of record CAJQZJ010004763.1, read on the forward strand.
GCAAGAAGTCCTCATGCCCTCTACAGATGTGTATGCCACAGAGGGCAGAGCTGGAGAAGTAGAACTACTTGGACCCCATAGAGCCCAGAGGATCATGAGTCACAGGAATTAGACAGTGAGTTATCTAGATGGTTAGAATTTTATTTTTCATTTATTTTATTGTAACTGTGCTTCTTCCCTGTAAAAGAAAAAATATTTTACTATTTTTTTTACAGGAACCCACATTTATGAGACTTTGGATATATTAGAGAGAATGTTAACTTCTAGAGAGACATTAGATACTTCAAAAAGACTGAACTTTTTTTAAATTTTTTTTAATTTTTTTTTAATTCTTTTTTTTTAAATACTTTATTTTTTTTTCTTCAAGTTACAGCTCAGTCACAAACCCCTCTGTTTGAGTTTTTAAAGATTGAGGGAATTTTAAAGTCATATTATGTTTTATATTGATATTAATGAGAGCATGGGAATAAAGAAGGAATGAAACATTATGGTTTAATAGTGATGTGTATGTCAAACAAACAAGGGGTCCAATGTTCTAGTTAGTTGTTTGTCAACACAAGCTAGGATAATCTAGGAAAGGGAAATCTCAGTTGAAAAAATACTCACATTGGGTTGGCCTGTAGACAAGTTAATAGGATATTTTCTTTATTAATGATTGATGTAGCAGGACCCACCCCACTGTGTGTGGTGTTATACCTGAGCAGATGGTCCCAGGCTATATAAAAAGAACACTGAGTAAGACACGAGGAACAAGCTAATAAGTAGCACTCTTCTATGGTCTTTGCCTCAGTTTTTTTTAATAATTCTTTTTAATTTATTTATTTATTCATTCATTCATTGTACATTCTAATCACATACCCCTCCTTCCTCTTCAAATGGTTTCACCCTCTTTCCCCTTTCTCCTTTCCCCCTTCCCCTTCTTTTAATAAAAGGGTAGCCCCCACCACCTGTATCAACACACCCTGGCGGGGCTCATCAACCCTTATCAGGGCTAAGAGCATCTTTTTCCACTGGGGCCAGACAAGGCAGCCCAGGTAGGGTAAAGGGATGCATAAACACGCAACAGAGACCATGTCAGAGACAGCACCCCACCTGCTCAAATTGCTAGGGGATCTACATGAGGACAAACCTACCCATTAGCTACATATATGTAGGTGCAGTCCACACATGTGTTTTGGTTAGTTTGCTTCATTTCTTGCCTACAACTTCCTTCTTGGAGTTCCTGCCCTAACTTTCCTTAATAGTGGACTGTGAATAGGAGTTGTACAATGAAATAAGCCCTTTCTTCCCTGGATATTTTTGGTCAGTAATTTATCACAGTAATAGAAAGTAAATTAGAATATAAATTTATCAATGCCAGGTATTAGTAATGAACTTTTCCACAACTGAGCCTAATGGCTTTAGAATTTAGCCCATGCCACAAATGCTCCAGAAATGTTAAGACATCATTACATAATAACTTATCTAATTACAAGTATCCACATGAAACTCAAAATTACTGACAGCTTGCATTCACTTTTTCCCAATATTTGACCACGGAACTGATGCTGAAAACATCTCACTTTACCAGTGTCCTAGTTCTTGTGCTAATGAGGAATCTTTTTCACCGGAGGGAACACATGATGCAAATGAAAGCTGCACTCAGTAATCCAAATCCTATAGCTCATGTGGACATTTATAAACACTGTCCACTCAAGCATCAATTATTTCAGTTTTAAATGTTTGTTATCATGTCTTCTCTGTGTCTTTTTATTCTTGATGGTGGGATGAATTGAGGGACACAGAGAAAGGAGTTGTTAAAAGGAGGCAGAGGAGAGAACTAAAGTTCATTGTTCTACAATCGACAGGTTTCAGAGTACCCCAGAAGGCTAAAATCTAGCCCGATGTCATTTGGAAGCATTCCTAATAAGAACTTCTAAGTCAATAATTTATTTTCAAGTAAGTAAGAAGCTATCCTCCGGAAGAGCATAGCTAGGAGTAAGGTTAAAGCCAAGGAAGAACAAGGTCTCAGCTGGAGATGTTTCAATCATATTTCACAGGGAATCTCTGAAAGAGCATCTGTGATTTTATAATTTTATAATTATATCTTGAGATTGGGGGTGGGAGGTTAAGAAGGGCTTATTAAACTAGCTCTGTTTATCGAAGGACATTCTTTGAAGAAGATAATATCTGTTAGCTGCTATCCAGTCATGTTATTATTTGGATGATGAATGCACCAGATAATAATGGGGTGCTGGAGAAAGTACCACTTTCACCCACTGTAACTGTCTTGGGGTTTCTAATGCTGTGAAGGCATACCAGGACCATAGCAACTCTTATAAAATATTTGATTGGGGCTGGCTTACAGTTTCAGAGGTTTAATCCATTATCATCATGGAGGTTAACATGGCAGAGTGAAGGCAGGCATGGTGCTAGAGAAGGAGCTGAGAGTTCTACGTTTTGATCCACAGGCAGTAGAAGGAGACTGTGTTCTATGCTGGGCAGAGCTTGAGCACATATGACCTTAAAGACAATCCCAACAGTGACACACTTCCTCCAACAAAGGTACATCTACTCCAACAAGACCATAACTCTTAATAGTGCCACTCCCTATGAACCAAGCATTCAGCCACATGAGTCTGTTGGGGGCCATTTCTATTCAAACCACCACAATAGCTTACCCTTTGCCCATGGTATTCTTTCATTAAGATAATCCATGCAGCAGCTTCGGCAAGATGCACATTAGTCATGATTCCAGGAAAACCTTTCAATGTAGAGTAGTAGTTTGGATTTTAGCTACACTTTTATTTTGCTTGAGATATAAGATATTCACCATGCCCATCTTTCATAATACATTTAGAGTCCTTTTTCCTTGAATGAGTGCAGACTACCATTCATTATGAGTCCCTTTGTTACCATCCTTGTGAACTTGTGATTGTTAGCATCCAAGTTCAGTTTCTGACCGTTACTAAAAAAAGCTCAAGACACAACCTAAAGGATCACTTTAGGACTCCAAATAATCCCATTTGGTGCTGTCATTTAGCAGCAGCCCCACAGGATTATGACACTAGTCTGTCAGTGTGGTAACTCTTAACTTGCTTTTCTATTGGTTCGCAAACACCAAAGCAAACAACCAACAGCCAAAGCAGGAAGCTCAGTGATTGCCCTCTCTGTGAGTTAGGGTACCTAGATACAGATTCTAAATATATGGGAACTGAAATATTAAGTTCTCTAGCTGGGCTATAGAGGCTTCTGATAAACAAGGTTACACTTAACTTTTCCCCTCTGGGTGAAGGACAATTTTCAAGCTAGACCCTATGGTCTCTGCCTACTCGTGAGTGTTCTCCTATTTATGCTGTCTCTGTTTCCATGGTGTGGATCCTACCTGGACTTGCTTCTAAACAACAAATAGGGCAATATGATAGAATGTGTTTTCATTTACTAGGGTTGATACAACAAATTACCATAAAGCAGGTGATATTAAACCAACATAAATGCATTGTCTCCCAGATCTGGGACCAAGTAGACCAAAATCAAGATATCATTGGGGTCATTCTTCTTTGATACTTATAAAAGAGAGTTCATTTGGGCATTTTCTGCCCCATATCTGTTTCTGGTAATAGGTGACATTTTTGAATTGTAACTGTATCATCTCAACTTCAGTCTCCTTCATCACATGGCTGCCATCTCTCTGTTTTCATATGGCTTTTCCCACCCAGAATGAATTTATCTTAACTAGTTATATCTGCAAAGCTCCTATTACTAAATGAGGTTCTAGACAGACATGAATTTTGGAAAGTGGCTGTTCAATAGGCATTGTTATTTCCATGATTATCATAAGCAGCCATCTGGAAAATTTCGAAGGACAAGAAATCAAGCATCCTTCAGGAACTTTGGGAGAGTAGTAAGAGCAAAAGCAAGGTGTAGCTGACAGCTAGCATAAATCTGGAAACTGGAGCCCAAAATGATAAGGAAATGAATCTAATACTAACCTGAGTGTGAATACCACGGGACAAACTATGTCCCCTAAAATAATATGTCGGAATTCTAACCCCAATATCAAGAATGAGATGTTGTTTGGAACTGATATTTCAGATGTCTTAAATTATCTCAGAAAATGATGTGTCTTTAATGCAATATGACTAATGTCTCTGTATGAGTGACACCTGGAGAAGATGAATATGTGGCAATAGGTATAAAAATTGAATAATGCATTTACAGACAAAGGGCAGAGGTTACCAGAACCAAAATGAGACAGAAGATACAAACACGTATTTCTATTACAGAATTTAGGTTGAGTATGGCCTTGGTGACATCTTGATTTCAAACTTCTCATTTCTAGTGCTGGGCAATAACTCATTTCTCTTGCTTTAAGCAACCCACCTTATTGCATTGTGTTATGGCAACCCTCAAACTGAATATTATAAGCTTTGAAACAATTTACCCAGTCATGACTACAAGCAAAGATACAACCCAGGTCATACTCTCATTGAACCTGTGTGAGTTGTTGATCCTGTGCCCTACCTAGTTGGTGCTATAGCATTTGACACATATTGTGACCATTTGGATTTATTTATTTTTTATTGTAATTTATGTGTTTTACCCATATGTACTTACATGCGTCAGATTTGTACCTAGAACCTACAGAATTAAGAAAGGACATCTGATTCCCTGGAACAGGAGTTATCAATGGTTGTAAGCTGTCAGGTGTGTGCTGGAAATGAAGGTCAGGTTCTCTGCAAGAGCAGAAAGTGCTTTTAGCCATCATTTCTCTAACCTCATATAGCAATCATTTAAAAACTCAGTGTTTTTGTCCTAAATGCCAATGTATTACTATCAACACATGCTATCTTCCACCTGGTGATATCATGTTCCTTTCAGAGACTGGACACTTCTTCCATATGTGATTTATGGTAGAGCTAGTGGATAACATGGAGCATCTTTTCTGTAGTTTGTTTTCTTGGTCCCAACTAGTGTTGTACTTAGCTTTAATCTTGTCTTAGCATTTCTATTACTACAAGGAAACTACATGATATAAAAACAAGTTGGAGAGGAAAGGGTTTATTCAGCTTATATGTCCAGATCTGTCATTGGAGGAAGTCAGGACAGGAATTCAAGCAGGGCTGGAACCTGGAGGCAGTAGCTAAGGCACAGGCCATGGAGGGGTACTGTTCACTGACTTGATTCCCATGGCTTGCACAATCTGCTTTCTTATAGAACCCAAGACCATCATCTAGGGATGGCACCACCCAAGATGGGCTGGACTCTCGCTCATTGATCACTAATTGAGAAAATGTCATATAGCTGTATCTCATGGATGCATTTTCTCAACTGAGGCTCCTTCCTCTCTGATGACTCTAACTTGTGTCAAGTTGACAAACAAAACCAGCCAGTACAGATCTCTACTTTGTAAATTGAAGAATGTACTGGGAACCCTGGGATAGTTTGTGTTGGCTGAAAAACTGACCAGGTAAATTCAAACACAGAATACATATCAAACTTAGTGTGAAACTTTGTCTTTTAGTATAAAAGAGGCCTGCTAAAACCAGTTGATAACTATTATTCACTAATCTCTTCTGGGTGTAATATAGACTGGAAGAATCACTAGGGTTCTTTGTGCCTGTATTGGCAATTTGTGATAAGCTAATGACTTTAGTTTTGGCTTCTAATCAATTTGAGTTGACGAATATATCTAAATTGGAAGCCATCTATAGTCCTGATTGAACAGCAGGAATAAAATGCTGTGTTTTTCATCTTGATCGAGTATTCATTCAGACAGATCTGTTTGCTTCACACTTTGACTTCACTGGTACACAGTTTCCCTGCAACAATTTAGTATCTATGCTTTATTTACAGTGCCATTGCTTTCAATGTATAACTTTCCCTCATTTATCTGAATTATAAATTCCTGAAACTGTGTTTAAAGTAAGTTCACTTCCCAAAATGACAAATTCTCTTTCTCCAGTTTTTCTTTTGCCCCAACCCAAACCAATGTAAATATTTTCCTCTCTGCTGTTGGTTAATTATTGCCTACAATCAATAGCATGAATGTATATAATCTCTGGAGCCAGTGGGCTTCCATTTGTTTAGGTCAGCTACTTCTTTTGAAGAGGAAGCAGGTGTTACTTTGAAGCCTCAAGCAATGTGCAACTAGGAAGTTCTAGGGTGCCAGCATCAACATTACCAGGCAAAGAAGTTTCTAACAAAATAGCCCATGAGGTAGAAATAATCACATTTGACTCTTAGGATATAATGTTGACTGGTTACTTGCACTTTTTAAGTAACAAAACACCTTTTAAACTCTGAAACATTTCATTTTAATTAAAACATGTAAGTATAAATTCACTAATCAACCTGAGTTCTATTTTCTTTTTGTTTTCTCTGTGTGTGTGTCAATATCTCACATTCAAAACAGTATTTTGTTTTCCTCAAAAGTAAAGCAAATGTCTAATTCAGAAATCTTTACCTTTTATAGATTTTTTTGATCTTTTGGAACTTGTTATATAGCCCAGGCTAATTTTGAACATGTGGTAATCATCCTGCCTTGTCTTTTTAAGTGCTATGATTGTAGATTTAAACCACTATGGCCATGTTTGAACAGAAATTAAACAGCTCTATTTTGTGTACTTCTAAAACATTTATAGGAAACAAAAGTTATCTTCCTCTATATAACCCTTTTGTTATTGTGATATTTGGCTAAACTATATGATTTCATTGAAACTGCAATTTAATTATAGATTGTATTTATTAATAAGTATAAACTGTAAGATTAGGCCGGTGGAGCAGCTGGTGGCCTGGCAGAGCAGCCAGCAGCCTGGCAGGATATCAGCCGGCAGCATGGCCAGCCTTAATCAGTGGCCTGATTTGTCCTGAGGAAAAAGCCCTGGACTAAGGGTGGCCTACACCACCTGTAACCTAAACTCTGTTAACTAATATAAGTTGTTATATTAGGCCAGTAGAATTGCCAGCAGTTTGGAGGGAGATTCACCAGAGTTTGGCAGGAGGCCTACAGCCCTGGATGGCTTGGGCTGACGGCCAATAACCACCATGGTCCTTTCTCCAATAATTAAATACACCAAGACCTTTTAATCTTTCAATGCTTAACCCTTAGCTGGGAAAAATCTCAATTAGTTATTCTAAGTTAACCTGGACCACCTAATCAAACCACCATGTGCCTGTTATTACCTTCCAGAGTTCTAAAACACATCTATCTGCTTCCATGTCTCCTTGCAGAAAGAGCAAATCCTCTGTGTAAAATGCAAGGTTCTTGTTTTAATATCAGGAAGTACCACCCTCCTATACTCTTTCTGACCAGCTAATTGGCCATCAGTGACTTTTATTAACCAATAAAGAGATGCCTCAGCTATTCCAAGTTTTCTAAGATATCACCAGACTGACCTCCATAGTGGTTGCACAAGCCTGCACTCCCACCAGCAATGGAGTAGGGTTCCCCTTTCTCCACAACCTCACCAGCATGTGCTGTCATTTGAGCTTTTGATCTTAGCCATTCTGACAGGTGTGAGATGGAATCTCAGAGTCATCTTGAGTTACATTTCTTTGATGATTAAGGATGCTGAGCATTTCTTCAAGTGTCTCTCAGCCATTAGAGATTCCTCCTTTGTGAATTCTCTGTTTAACTCTCTTCCCCATTTTTTTTTGATTGGATTATTTGTTTTCTTTCCATTTAATTTCTTGAGTTCTTTGTAAATTTTGGATATTAGCCCTCTGTCAGATGTGGGGAAAAGATTTTTTCCCAATCTGTAGGCTGCCATTTTGTTTGGATGACAGTGTCTTTTGCCTTACAGAAGCTTTTCAGTTTCACGAGGTCCCATTTATTGATTGTTAGTCTTAGATCTTGAGCTGTTGGTGTTCTGATCACGAAGTTGTTGCCTGTGCTGATGAGTTCCAGGGTTTTCCCCTGTTTCTCTTCCAGTAGATTTACTGTGTCCAGCCTTATGGTAAGATTTTTGAACCAATTGGACTTAAGTTTTGTACAAGGTGATAAGTCTGGGTCTAATTTCATTCTTTTACATGTTGCCATCGAGTTGGACTGGCAACATTTGTTGAAGATGCTGTCCTTTTTCCATTGTATGGTTTTAATTTCGTTGTCAAAAATTAAGTGAACATAGGTGTGTGGGTTCTTTTTGGGGTCTTCAATTTGATTCCATTGATCCACTGGTCTGTTTCTATACCACTACCATGGTGTTTTTATTACTATTATTCTGTAGTACAGCTTGAAATCAGGGATGGTGATACCTCCAGATTTTTTTTTTTTTTTTTTTTTTTTTTTTTGCACAGGATTAAACTTGGAATAGCTCTGCCTCAGGAACCAGACATACCACTTCTGGGTATACATACAAATGATTCCTCACCAAATCACAAGGAAGTTTCCTCATCTATGTTCATAGCAGCCTTATTTGTAATAGCTAAAAACTGAAAACAACCCAGATATCCCTCAACTGAAGAATGGATTAAAAAACTGTGGTACATCTACACAATGGAATACTACTCAGCTATCAGAAACAATGAAATCATGCAATTTGCAGCCAAATGGATGGAGCTAGAGAAGCTCATCCTGAGTGAGCTAACCCATGCCCTGAAGGATGTACATGGCATCTATTCACTTATAGTCAGATTTTAGCCATATAGTAGAGGATAATTATACTACGACCATTGCACCAAAGGGAACAGGAACATAGACTTTGTTATCTGTTAATGAGACACTTTGCCCTAGTGGTGCTGCCTTGTAGGCACCCTGTGTATGAGGAGGCTCTTGACCCTCAATGACTGCTCAACTGGGGCGGGGGAATGTTATGTAAGGACACTCCACTCCAGAGGAGTGGGATGGAAGGGTTAGGGGGTAAAGGGTGGGAGGATGGGACTGGGAAGGGTGGAAAGAGGACACTGTGACAGAGATATAACCTGAAGTAACAAATATTTTAAAGAGAGAGAGAGAGAGAGAGAGAGAGAGAGACTGACTCAGAAGAGGCAGTAACCAGATCTCAGCATTGAAATCAGCCTATCAGTAGCAATGTTATTAGACCTTCCCCAACACTGAATTATTAACTATAAGATGTAACAGTTCTTGGGAAAAAATATTTTTCTTTAATTTTTCTTATTTGCCCTTGAGACCAGGTTTCATGTAGCTCAAGCTGGCATTGAATTCACTGAATGGTCAAGAATGGTTTGAATTCTTGTATCTCCCCTCACCCACCTCCCATTGCTTGCCTTACAAATGGTTGACATTAAACCTTACATAAAATAATTAAGCAAATAACACAATACTTGGAAGCAATAGGCATATTTTAGTATAAATAATTTGTGGGCTAAATGCATTTTGATTAACTCTGATCAGCAATTCATGGATGTCACATTAAGGAAAGAAAACTACTGTCCTTGTAGTCATTTAACAAAGAGAAAGATTTGAATTCTTTACTTAATTCTCCCTTTGTTCCCTCTCCTCTCAGTCTGTTGTATGAGTCTGAATCTGTGCCTGCCTGAAGTCTGTCTTGTGAATCTGACCCTGTATCTGTGTCTGCCCCATATGTGTCTATGTATCTGTGAAGGTCTTTGGGTTCTATGTGTGTTGTGTGTCTCCATATAACAAAGGAATCTAGTCTCTTTTTTTGTTATACAACACAGAAAATATCACATAGAAAAGAAATGGGACACTGCAAAACTCTTTAACAGATTTACAAGGGATTAGGTCACTGTCCCCAACTGGTCCCAAATGACCCAAATAACAAACATCATTGATTATCAACTAAAATCCACACATTTTGGATTTAGCCTTTATGGTAGATTTTTAGAAGGCTGATTTAAACCTCTTTATTTGCTACTTTCAGCAAATAACAAACATATATTGTTTGGAGTCAGAGGCATAGAAGAGTGTTGTATGCAGAATCTCTAAACTCATGTTTTTCCACCCATGCCCCTATTTCCAGAAATAATGACTCTGGGGCTTATTATTATTTATAAGCACCTAGGCCAAAGATTTGCATTTTCCTCAACAAGCTTCTAACTTAATTATCCTATTATTCTAATCTTTGCATGCCACATAGGTAGTTACTGTTTCTCAGCTTCATGGGTCTTCCTTCATAGTTCTAGGGTCGAGACTATTCCTGCACCTGACTCTAGCTCAGAATCTACTCTTTCTACCAGAACTCCCACCTCCTATTTACTGCCTCAGCTATAGGCCAGTTTTTTATTGACAGGTGAAGCTTCCATACAGACACAAGAGTTTCCCTCTACATTTACCCCTTTTAGTCCAATAAAAGGATCCTTCTCTTAAAATAACAAACTAAATACAATAATGAGAATTATGAAAACTATCAGGTAAGATTTACATTCACATTGCCAGTCCATATGTATATGGCAACTTTGGAGAAAGTACTCTACTATCTATCCTATCTTGGTGAATTCACAGTTCTGTGCCTAAATCAATTTCTATCACAACTTGTCTTACCAACCTAAACACTTCGTAGACCTTAAAATATTTTATTAATTCCTAAACAACTTAAGCTTTATGTGAAACTATAACTATCTAGTTTTCAATTCTATCTGAGACTTAAGAAGAAACAAATATTACTTGAGTATACAGAAAGTAAGAGCAAACAGCTTCCAAAACTATACAAATATCAGAGATAATTGGATGCCTTGGCAGTCTCCCAAAATTCCTTATAATGTAGGAACATCCATCTTCAGCCTTCTGATCCAAAATATCTGACAGACTTTTTTGTGAAGCAGGAATTATGAAGGACTGCTTACCCTGGCTTCCCAAAGCTTTGCAGTCAATTTCCTTGCATCCATATTTGTATATTATAGACAGCATACAGTTAGCAGTTGAAACAAGGGCAATTTCTTCCTCAGTGACTAGATTTCCACCTTTGAAGCAAAGTCCATAAGGCAGTTCTTCAATGTTCATCTTCTTCTTTGAAGTAGAATGGGGGTGTGGCAAGGAGCTGACACCTCTCATTGTCAAAAAAGCCTTAAATTAATAAAACATCATTAAGCGCCATATTCTGTAGGTCTCTGAGGTTTTTGAAGACCATCTGTCTATAGTACATATGAATAGGCAAACATTGCTTGGTTGTAGGTATTTACTATCTTTTCAACCTTGGAAACATATTTCTGTAATAAACTAGAGTAGTATCTAACATGACCATCTTGCATTTCTTAATTATCCTAAACAGTTTGTAATAGTAGCTTTTAAAAGGACTAGAACTTAACATTGTATTTTAGAGAATTACATAGGTATAATATCTTTAAAATAGTTGATACATAGTATGATGTAACCAAAAAACCCCAATATTGCACCACTATACAAAGATCTATACCAATGTAACCAAACATAACCTTAACTTTGTATCAATATACAAAGATCTATACTAATGTAAGATTTTTGGTTTGTTAATGCTTTCTAGTTTAAAAGTAGATTCAATAATCTACTCTTTTATTCCTATATTATTCCTATATTCCCTTTTTTTTCTTTTCAACTCTTTTCTCTCTTTCTCCCCTTAGCATAAAAAATAAAGATGGGCAGGGCATGAGAGCGCACACCTTTAATCCCAGCACTCAGGAGGAAGTGCCCTATCCATCTCTTGTATTTAGATAAGCAGGTGGATCTCTGTGAGTTCGAGGCCAGCCTGGTCTACAATGCAAGTTCCAGGACAGCCCATAATGAGAAACCCTGTCTCGAAAACCCTTTCTCAAAAAACAAAAACAAAACAAAAAACAAAAAAAAATAAATAAGTAAGAAAGAAAGAAACAAAGAAAAGAAAGATGGATAGGAGAGAAATATTTGACTCTAACTTCCTATACCTTACTTCCTCCCAGACCATGATGAATAACAATTTGTAACTAAGCCCCTAAAAAACAACCAACATCTATAACCCACTGAATGACTCCCACCAAAAAAAAACCCCGACCAATTATTCTCTTAAAATTGCTGGTGGGAGTGCAGGCTTGTGCAACCACTATGGAGGTCAGTATGGCAATATCTTAGAAATCTTGGAATAGCTTTGCCTCAGGACCCAGCCATACCACTTCTGGGTATACATCCAAATGACTCCTCACGGAATCATAAGAAAGTCTCCTCATCTATGTTCATAGCAGCCTTATTTGTAATAGCTAGAATCTGGAAACAACCCAGATGTCCCTCAACCGAAGAATGGATTAAAAAACTGTGGTACATCTACACAATGGAATATTACTCAGCTATCAGAAACAATGAAATTATGCAATTTGCAGCCAAATGGATGGAACTAGAGAAGCTCATCCTGAGTGAGCTAACCCATATTCAGAAGGATGCACATGGCATCTATTCACCTATAACTGGATTTTAACTATGTAGTACAGGATATCTGTACTACAACCAACACAACAAAGGGAACATGGACATAGACTTTTTATTTATTTTTGTTGTTTGTTGGTATGTTTTTTAGTTTTCCCTCCCTAGCAATGAGACACTTTTCACTGGTGGTACTGCCTTGTAGGCCCCCAGTGTATGAAGAGGCTCTTGGCCTTCATATGACTTCTGAACTGGGGTGAGGGACTGTTATGGAGGGACACTCCACTCCAGAGGAGCAGGATGGAAGGGTTAGGGGGTAGAGGATGGGAGGGCAGGGCTGGGAAGGGGGTGAAAGAGGGCAATATTATAGAGATGTAACCTGAAGCAAAAAATAAATAAATTTATTTAAAAAATTGCTTCCTGCTGATTTGAGGGAGTCCTTTTCCTGTTGAGGGGCCCAAAGGAAATTGGGAAAATGGTCAAGTCTTACGAAAGCTAGTTGAAACATTTGCTCTCCAGTTCCATATTCGATTCCTCTAAAGGTTCCCTATTTTGATTCAATGAATCCTCCAACCTCTGTTTCATGGTATCCAATCTAGCATTTAATCATTTAGTCTTTTCAATCTTTTAGTCTACTTTATTTTGATGTCTATTAAAGAGGATATATAAAATTACAATTGTTATTGAAAAAAATTGTGCGCATGTGGATAAATGAAACAAAATCTTATGGAATCCAGATGCATTGTAATTGTGTTTCCATTTTTTTTACTACTTCATTTTTTTTTCTTCAAGTTACATCTCAGTGACAAACCCCTTCCTATTCCCCCTTCCTATCCCGCCCTTCCACCCTCTTCCCCCCAGAAGTTTCCCCTTTCAGTACAACAGATGGTTCCTTCTCTTATAACAGTAAGTATTATACAAAACAATAGATATAAATATGCCACATTTATGAGAGTTAAATGGCCCAGTATAACTTCCCAATGTCCAGTTTATACATATTTGGCCCCTGACTTTAACATTCTACTATCTACCCAACTCCATGAGTTTAAAGGACTATATGTGACTCAACATTCATACTATCTTGCAACACACTTTTAAGAGTATCTTCTTAGATCTATAACACCCTCTTGATTCCTAAACAACTCAAAATTTAACTATGAGACTCTAGCTGTCTATTCTTCAACCACCTCAGAGACCTGAGAGGGATAAATATATTTGCTTATATAGGAAGTGCAGGGCCTGCAGCTTCCAAAATTAAGAAAGAACATACCAATGACTGCCTGGACAATTCCCATTTTCTCTCCATACATTCCAGCATCAGTCTTCAGCCTTTGGGTCCTGTTTCTCTGACAGACATTTGTTGTAGAGCAGGGATTATGAAGGACTTACCTACCCTGTCTTGGCAGAGTTAGGCTGTCGACTTCCCTGCTACCAAGTTTTGTCCTTTTTGGACAGCAGTCTGTCTGCAGATGGTGAAAGGGGTTTTTTCATGCCAAGAGAAAGGCTTACCACTAATTCAATCATCTTACAGTGGAGGTTCTTCGATGCTTATCTTCTACTTGGAGTAGAATAGGGGGTGCAGTCAGGCGCTGATATGTATCGATATCAAAAAAAAAATCTTGATTTAAGATAACATCTTTGAATGCCATATTCTGCAGATCTCTTGGGGATTTTGAAGATGCCCTATCCATCTCTTGTATTTAGATAAGCAAATGTTGCTTGTCTCTTAGCAACTTGATTACTGGGTAGTTTAGAGAATATCTGTGAAAGACTGTCATAGTAGCTAACAAAGTGACATGTTTGCATGACTAGGAGTTTGTTTTAACTATCCTAGACCGTTTTAGATGGTTGGTATCAAGAGGACAGGGCTTCACATTTTATTTTTAAGTATCTCTAGGTATGATACCATTGGGAAGCATTATCTTTAATTTTGTATCAATATACAAAGATCTATTCAATTGTGGTTAAATATACTCTTA
>CAJQZJ010004763.1:12271029-12299437 GCA_907164525.1 Lophiomys imhausi
TTTTTTCATTGTACAGGATTGATTTAGCTATTCTGGGCTTTTTGTTGTTCCATATGAAGTTGAGACTAGCTTTTTCCAGGTCTATAAAGAATTGTGTTGGTATTTTGATAGGAATTGCATTAAATCTATGTATTGCTTTTGGTAGGATAGCCATTTTTATTATGTTGATCTTACCTATCCATGAGCATGGGAGATCTTTCCATCTTCTAAAGGCCTCTTCCATTTCTTTCTTCAGGGCCTTGAAGTTCTTGTTATATAGGTCCTTTACATGCTTGGTTAGAGTTACCACCAGGTATTTTATATTGTTTGTGGCTATTGTGAAGGGGGTTGTTTCCCTTATTTCTTTCTCAGTACATTTTTATGTTATATATAGAAGGGCTTCTGATTTTTTTGAGTTAATTTTGTATCCAGCCACCTTGCTGAAGGTATTTATCAGCTGTAAGAGTTCTCTGGTGGAATTTTTGGGTCACTTATTTATACTATCATATCGTCTGCAAATAGGGATATTTTGACTTCTTCATTTCCAATTTGTATCCCCTTGATCTCTTTTTGTTGTCTTATTGCTCTAGCAAGAACTTCAAGTACTATATTGAAGAGATATGGTGAAAGTGGACATCCTTGTCTTGTCCCTGAGTTTAGAGGAAATGCTTCAAGCTTCTCTCCATTTAATTTGATGTTGGCTACTGGCTTGCTGTATATTGCCTTTATTATTTCTAGGTACGGCCCATGTATGCCCGTTCTCTCCAGAACTTTTAGCATGAAGGGGTGTTGGATTTTGTCAAGTGCTTTTTCTGCATCTAGCGAGATTATCATGTGGTTTTTTTCTTTCACCTTGTTTATGTGGTGAATTACATTGATAGACTTTCGTATATTGAACCATCCCTGCATTCCAGGGATGAAGCCTACTTGATCATGGTGTATGATACTTTTGATGTGTTCTTGAATTCGGTTTGCTAGTATTTTCTTAAGTATTTTTGCATCTATGTTCATGAGGGAGATTGGTCTGAAGTTCTCTTTCTTTGTTGGGTCTTTGTGTGGTTTAGGAATCACAATGACAGTGGCCTCATAGAATGATTTTGGCAGTGATCTTTCTGTTTCTATGTGGTGGAAGAGTTTGAAAATTAATGGTGTTAGTTCCTCTTTGAAGGTCCTGTAGAATTCCGTGCTAAAGGCATCTGGCCCTGGGCTTTTTTCGGTTGGGAGATTATTAACGACTGTTTCTATTTCCTTAGGTGTTATTGGGCTGTTTAAGCTGTTAATCTGATTTTGATTTAGTTTTGGTAGGTGGAATTTATCGAGGAAATTGTCCCTTTCGCTTAGGTTTTCAAATTTAATGGAATATAGATTTTTAAAGTAATGCCCGAATATTTTCTGAATCTCCTCAATGTCTGTTGTTATTTCTCCCTTTTCATTTCTGATTTTGTTGATTTGTGTTCTTTCCCTTTGCCTTTTAGTTAATTTGGCTAGGGGTCTGTCTATTTTGTTGATTTTCTCAAAGAACCAACTCTTGGTTTCATTGATTCTTTGTATAGTTTTTTTTTTATTCTAAGTTGTTGATTTCAGCTCTAAATTTGATGATTTCCTGTTTTCTGCTCTTCTTGGGAGTGTTTGTTTTTTTTCCAATTCACCCAGCTTAGCTGTTAGTTCACTAATATGAGCTGTCACAATTTTCTTTTTGAAAGCACTTAGTGCTATGAACTTTCCTCGTAGCACAGCTTTCAATGTATCCCATAGGTTTGGGTATGTTGTGTCTTCATTGTCGTTGGATTTTAAGAAGTCTTTGATTTCCTTCTTTATTTCTTCCCTGAC
The DNA here is from genome assembly GCA_907164525.1 of Lophiomys imhausi. Classification (NCBI taxonomy): domain Eukaryota; kingdom Metazoa; phylum Chordata; class Mammalia; order Rodentia; family Muridae; genus Lophiomys; species Lophiomys imhausi. The sequence goes on from CAJQZJ010004763.1 coordinate 12,272,839, forward strand.
TCAGTGGTCATCCAGTAAGGAGCTGTTCAATTTCCATGTGTGTGTAGGGTTTCTGTTGATTCTTTTGCTGTTGAAGACCAGCTTTATTCCATGGTGGTCTGATAAGATACAAGGTGTTATTTCAATTTTCTTGTATCTATTGAGACTATCCTTGTGACCAATTATGTGGTCGATTTTGGAGAAGGTTCCGTGGGGTGCTGAGAAAAAGGTGTATTCCTTTGTGTTTGGGTGAAACGTTCTGTAGATATCTGTTTTGTCCATTTGTTTCATGATCTCTGTTAGACTCAATATTTCTCTGTTTGTCTTCTGTCTTGTTGATCTGTCCATTGTTTTGAGTAGGGTGTTGAAGTCTCCCACTACTAATGTGTTGTGATCGACGTGCACTTTAAGTTTTAGAAGTGTTTCTTTTACGAAAGTAGGTGCCTTTGTATTTGGGGCATAGATGTTCAGTAATGAGATTTCCTCTTGATGAATATTCCCTTTAATGAGTATATAGTGCCCTTCTTTGTCTTTCTTTATTAACTTCAGTTGGAAGTCTGTTTTGTTTGATATTAGGATGGCTACTCCAGCTTGCTTCCTGGGTCCTTTCGCTTGGAAAACCTTTTCCCAGCCCTTTACGCTGAGGCAGTGTCTATCTTTCGTAGTTAGATGTGTCTCTTGTATACAGCATAAGGAAGGGTCTTGCTTGCGGAATCACTCTGTAAACCTATGTCTTTTTATTGGGGAGTTGAGTCCATTGATGTTGATGGATATTAGTGACCTGGGGTTGTTATTTCTCATTAGTTTGGTATAGGTGGTGGTCCTGTGCCTCTTTTGGTTTAGTTGCTGAGGGGTTTTCTATTCCCTTTGTTTTCTTGGGTGGAGTTTTCTTCTCTGGATTGGGATTTTCCTTCTAGGATTTTTCTGTAGGGCTGGGTTTGTGGGTAGATATTGTTTAAATTTGATTTTGTCATGGAATATCTTGTTTTCTCCATCTATGTTGATAGAGAGTTTTTCTGGGTAAAGTAGTCTGGCTGGGCACCTATGATCTCTCAGGACTTGTAGTATATCTGACCAGCCCCTTCTAGCTTTTAACGTTTCTGGGGAGAAGTCAGGTGTAATTCTGATGGGTCTGCCATTGTATATGACTTGACCTTTTTCTCTTACAGCTTTTAATATTCTTTCTTTGTTCTGTACATTTGGAGTTTCAATTATTATGTGGCAAGAGGAGTTTCTTTTCTGGTCTAATCTGTTTCGTGTTCTGTAAGCCTCTTGGAATTTATTGGCATCTCTTTTTTCAGGTTTGGGAAGTTTTGTTCTATGATTTTGTTGAAGATATTTCCTGGACCTTGGAGTCGGGAATCCTCTCTTTCCTGTATACCTATAATTCTTATGTTCCGTCTTTTCATTGAGTCATTGATTTTTTGGATGTTGTGGGTGAGAGATTTTTTAGCCTTCTCATTTTCTTTGGATGTTGTACTGATTTCTTCCACTGAATCTTCCATGCCTGAGATCTTGTCTTCCATCTCTTGCATCCTATTGTTGATACTCACCTCCGTAGTTCCTGTTCTCTTCCCTTGGTTCTCCACTTCCTCTTTTTTTTTTTTAAAGATTTATATATTATGTATATAGTGTTCTGTCTGCAGATATATCTGCAGGCCAGAAGAGGGCACCAGATTTCATTATGGATGGTTGTGAGCCACCATGTGGTTGCTGGGAATTGAACTCATGACCTCTGGAAGTGCAGCCAGTGCTCTTAACGGCTGAGCCATCTCTCCAGCCCTCCACTTCCTCTTTTAACTCTGACTGTGTTTTCTTTATTGTTTCTATTTCTATTTTCATGTCTTGTATGGTTTTGTTCGTTTTGTACATTTCCTTCTCCAGCTTGCTTGTTTTTGTATGAAAATCTTTCATGGCGTTTTCCTTTTCCTGTTCAAGCTCTGTCACCTTGGCTTGGAGCTCTTTAATGGTGTTGTTCCTTGTTTTGATTTGTAGAATTGTGGCTTCTTTGAATTCCTTCATAGATTTAAGTTCTTCTTGCAGGGACTCTATCACTTTCCATAATGCAGAATTGTCAATGTTTTCATGTGTTTCTGTTGGTGTGTGGTCATCCGAATTGGATGAGCTAGGATGATTCTGCTTTGTTGGAGTCATAATTCCTTGATTTCTATTTTTTTTTTTTTGACCTTTCGCCATTGGATGCGTTTATCTGTCTGTTTTCTGTGCTTGGAACCACAGTGGATGATTTGGTGCAGGGGACGAGTTACTTGGCTATCTGTCCTTGCTTACAGGGGGATTTCAAGGTCACTGTGGTTTTAATCTCCTGAGGCACTGTGAGTTGTTGCAGCCTATTCCCAGGTTGTGAGTAATGGACCAGGATTGTTTCACTGCTCCCAATTCAGACTTCCCAATGTTGCACTCTGAGTTATCAGCCTGTAATGGTTCTGATGGTATGGGCCTGTTTGCCCAGGCACAGATTCTGTGTGCTTTGTTTGTCCTCACGGAGGCTGACAGGGTCTGGCTCCACACCTAATATGTCTGGATTTTCCAGGATACAGCTATGTTCCCGATTTCTGGTTTCTCTCTAGGCTTCTCACCACAGGGCTGGACTCTGTGCCTGATTCCCTTCCTGTCTGCCCTGCCACGGGTCCCGTGGGTACCCCAAGCCCCGGATCCTCCGGCTGCCTGAGTGGACCTCTCGTCCCAGCAGCTCAGCCTTGGGTGCACGGATCCCTGGCCCTGCCCACGCCTGTCTCTCTCCCCAGATGACCTGCCATGGTTTCGCCGGGATTTGGCCCTGCCAGCCGTGCTACCTCCCCAGCTGCGCTACCGTAAGTGTGCGGGATTCGGCCCCTCCCACCCACCTTTGTGTTCCCAGCTTCCCGCACTCTCTTGGAACCTCCCACCCTCCGCTTCACAAGTGGCTGCGGACCACCCGCTGCCACCGCTGAGCCCCCTGTTTGTTCCTTGCTAAGCCTTCCACTATCTCTCAAAGTTTTTTAAGTGGGTATAAGTTCAACCTGATGTGTGGGGAGCCCAATAGGCCAGCGATCTATGGCAAAGTGAATCCTGATTCTGCCTGCTGTAAGTTGGGATCGATCTTACCAGGCGCCTCTCCAAATGGGAGTTCCCGAATCCTGGGTTTAGTGGCTTCTGTGTCTGTGAGAGATGGGGAGAGCCTTGCCCTGGGACTTTTAACAGTCCCTTGGGAGTTGTGGGTGTTCCGGGGGCGGGGGTCTAGCCCCTCCGGGTTTTGCCAAGTGCCCAATAACTCTGTTTTTTTTATTGCTTAAAAGAAAATACCCCCCCCGTGTTCAAAATGCGTCAGTGTAGGTCGCCGCCATCTTGGCCCGCCTTGTTTTTCCATTTTTAACACAGAAAATATATTTTCTTTTAATCTCTAACTCTCTCCTTAAGGACCTTACTTTCTTCTATTCCAACCAAATATTTCTTCCTATGATTTTTTTCATACCCAGTTTCTTTTCTCTTTTATTGTATTCAAACTTAATACTTTACCAGTTCAGAAGTGTAGGACTTTTCAGTCCCACTGCAGCTCCTTTGCAGGCTCTCCAGGCAACGTGCACCTATGGTGACTAACTCTGTCCCATCAGCTCAGTCCAGAAGGTTGCCCTACTGGTCATGCCTTCTGCTGGTGCCCTGGCCAAACCTTTCCTACCCACTGCACTTCTGTGCAGCTTCAGGCCTGCACCCAACCCAGTTCTGGGTAACACTTTTGCATGCTGTGTTTTTGTTAGAGCAGCTCTGAGAAGCATTTTTTTTTCTGTTATGGGGAGAGGGGTCCAAGTCACTTACCACACTGTTTTTCTGCTATTTCCTGCTCCCTTTTCATTCTTTTCCTAACCATTGTTGTTGTTGGGTTTATTTGATTTTGAGTTTTTCGTTTTTGTTTTTAGAGACAGGGTGTCTTTGTAGCCCTAGCTATGCTGAAACTCACTCTGCAGTCCTGGGTGGCCTTGAACTCAGAGATAAGCCTGCCTCTGCTTCCCGAGTGCTGATAAGAAGGCATACCACCATGCCTGGGCCAATCTGCAAGGCTGTTCTGGGAAGCTTTTCACCTGTGAGGTACGCCTGAGGCTCAAGTCTGCTTTTTCTCTCTCTAAAAGGAACCTGGCCTCCTGTCCAGCTAGTGAACTGCTGTCTGAATTCCCCCCCCACCCCCACCTTTCCCCCAAGAGTTTTCAGGCTGCAGGCCTGGATTCCAGCCCCAGGTCAGTGTGCCGTCTGTTACTTGGTGCACAGCTAGTGTTTTTCCACCCATGCCTCTGTTCCCGGAAATAATGACTGTGAGACTTAGTATTATTTACAAATGCCTAGACCAAGTTTTGCATGTTCCCCGACTCGTTTGGAACTTAGTTACTCCATTTTTCTAGTCTTTGCATGTCACGTGGCTAGTTAAAGAGACTGTGCTTCATAGGTCTTCCTTCTTCAGAGTTTCTGAGGCCAGTCTCCTCCTGAGCCTAACTCTATCCCAAACCTACTCTTTCTACTACAACTCCCACCTCCTATATCCTGCTTCATCTATACCCAATCATCGTTTTATTAACAGGAGAAGCTTCCATACAGACACAAGGAATACTCTCTACAGAAGAGTTCACAATTTAAGAATATAGCTATGTATTATCTTAGGTAGTAAAAGTTGATTACATGGGAAATCTAAGTCAAGTAAAGTGGATTAGTACCTTGTTCCCTTAAAAATAAATTAAACCAACAGGCTGATTACACAGTATGGTAGCAGTCCAGGTATTACTATTACTTTGGCTGTGAGGACCAACAAAAATCTTTCAGCCTCGAGGAATGCCTTAGATGTTTTCATAATACCATAGCACCACAAAATTAGCTCTAGCCTAGTATTCTTGAAAGTCTTAATATCTAAGTTTGTCTATTAATCTGTTGAGCAAGGTATATGAAAGAAGGGAGAATATTTGCAGTTTTCTTGCTTTTATCTTACTAGAAACCAATGGAGGACCTTTTCGGACTAAGCCAACGTAAGTTCTTATTCTTAGATAATTTCATGCATTATATTTTATCATACTATTCCCATTAGCCAACTTCTCCCGTTTCTTCCTCCTCCCTACCTATTCAATTTTGTTTTGTCTTAATAAAAAAAATTAAGGGAGGAGAGCTATTTAAAAACACGGAGTTCAAGTTGTATTGACCAACTTCTCCTGAGCATAAGGACTAAGTGTGTTTGATATACCCAGTGTTATTCTATTAAAGAAAACTGATTTTCTCTCTCCCAGCAACTATTTGCAAATAGCTCCTTGGCTGGGGGTGGAATTTTGTGCCTACATACTCTCTCACATGCTGGGATTTTGTCTGGTTTTAATTTGTTCAGCTCTTGTAAGTGGTATTACAGTCTCTGTTCGTTAATATTTGTACCTTTCCATTTGTGACTGAAAAATACTAGTTTCTTAAAATTGTCACTATCTCTGGCTCTTAGAACTTTTTCTTCTTTCTGCACAGATCTCTGGGCTTCTAAGGAAATGGTACTGGAATCTTATAACCTAGATTCCTATGCACTCTACTAAGTGACCTTTTTAAATAAGCCACTCTTTTAGGAACATTCTAACTTTTTCCCATTAGTGACAATTTCAAAAAAAATTAAGGCAAAGTAGATGTAGATTAGATAAAAGAAATAAAACTCTCAAGAATAGGAGGGATAATAAGGGAGGTAGACCTTTGATCATTATTTGTTTTCTACTTCATCTAAAGTTGAAACTTTGTTAATGATCATAATATATTGAAAATAAAATTTGGTTTGTAAAGGTTCAGAAGGCTTATTCACTATTTTTCGCCATTTTCAAACAAAGTGAAAATTGTGGTAGAGTTGCAAAGGATCCAGTGAAATGGTACCATTGTTATGAATAGCCTTTTATCTCACTCTGTCAGAACATGTAACATTCTTATCTATAAGTTACTATGCATTTTATAGAGCTACACCTTCTGTAACAAAATAATATTTTCCTTAAATTATGACATTAGGCAATGATAATGTGCTATAAATTACCTTAAGTTATTTCTCATTACATTAACTTTTAATCTGAACACAAAAATAACCAAAAGAAAACAAGGTTTTTCAGTGTGCACTCTACTGTGTCAGCTGTAACAACTCTCTTCATAATTAACTTTTCTTCTTTTAACTGGACATTAGAACTTCATCTAAATGACATGAAAAATAGTGATTCAAGGGTTAGAGTCTGTGCTCTAGACTGTCGTTTGGGCTGAAAACTGAAAGTATTTTATAGCTTTCACTCAGAGGATCACAATTCAGATGGAAACAAAATGGATTATCACACTCCATAGTGAAAATAATAAGGAAGAAAGAGCTGTGAATTGCTATTACAGATTTGTTGGAGGAGACAGCATTTGAGAGTGGCTGATACCTTTAGATCACAGAATTTTCAAATTTCAAAGTGGTTTAGATGTCTCTGATTGTCAACAACTCTAAGTAACCTAATCAAACACACAAAAAAGAATAAATACATAAAGCATCAATTTCCTTAGAGATAATCTTTGTGCTTTTTTATCAAGGTAAATATCCTGTAACTGTTTTTTAATTTGACTTATATCTATTTTTATTTGCAAAATAAAAAACAGAAAAGCATACATGATATATAATTTAAAACATATTAAATATATTTATCTCCTGAATTGTTTATGGTCAAACCAATCAAAAACATTTTTCCCTAATTTTTAACATATTAACATTATCTAGTGCTGTCAAGATGCCTCAGCAGATAAAGATGGCACTGGAACCACCAAAACATAGAGGAAGACATTTGCATCTTTCCATAATGTGAGAATTTATTGAGTGACAAATTCACAAAGCTCAGAAGCTTTGATAACAGCAGTTTGTCACTGAACCCCAATAATATTGTAATGCGGCCAAAGTGAATGCAGTTTCTTAAAGAGGACACAAGATCTCTGTGCTCACAGATAAATACACAGGAATCCAGGAATGTTAAGGACACATGCTTGTGTCTGCAATGAAAGGGATATATGTACCCATTTTCCACCCAGAAGACTGGCAGTAAATGTGGTTAATAACCTGGTGCCCTTCGCTGTCTCTAGGGCCAGGTCTCATTTAAATCCTCCAGAATGCTTATCCCAGACACTTCCTTCCTAGACCGTGAGCATTATTTCCCCATCAATAGAACGCATCCCTAGAGCAGACATCATGTGTATTTTAGCTTGGAGAACTCTACATTATTTGTATGACTGAGAGCATACCCAACCCTCCCCTAGGCCCTTAAATTACCTTAATTTATTGTGTGCGTGGGATTGAGATAATTATTACCAGGAAAATTTTTGCCAAAATTGTACCTGGTTGTCTAAAAAATAAACTGCCTGGCATAAGTCCTGTTGTATCAGATTTTCTTATTGCCCCATGTGCATCATTCCACTGATAGTCAAAGCATTTGAAGGGTCCCCCCGCACCAGTTTCTTTGTTCTAATTTTTAATATTTTATCTTATTGTTAGTTCTTGAGAATTTTGTACAATTTTGTATAATTTTGATTATTTTCCTTTCCCTCCCCAAATCACAACTCTTATAAGATCTATGTCCCCTACCACATCCCTTCCTTTGTCTTTGTATCCCATTCCTGCTATTAAGGAAAGGCCAATTAATTTGTGTTGCACAGATATTCTTGAATGTGTGGTCTTAAACTGGATTATAGTTGACTTATTAGAGACTACAATTTCAGAGAAAACTAATGCTTCCTAGAAGCTAGGAATTAGCAATAGCTTCTGGGATACAGATGGAACTTTGTACGCCCTCTACATGTTATGATTTGGCCTGGTTTAGGCTTGCACAGGTCTTAGGCATGGTATTACTACTGCTATGAATTCATGTGTAGCTTCTCTGCTGCTTCAATAAGACACTGTGCATAATGTATTATGATCATATTCACCCACCATCCTCTCTTGGCCTCCACTCATTCCTCATAATCCACTTATTCTTCCTTTTCTATAGAGTACCTCTACTTTAACCTCTCTCTGTGTCTCTCTCTCTCTCTCATCTCTTTCACAACACAATGAGTTTCATTGGGATTTATTACATGAGCATGAATGAAAATTTATTTTTATGACTGTGAGTACCTTCTCACTAAATACACCACCAAAGAAAATATTTTACACATGCCCACTAGTCATGAATTGCATAAAGGTCTTCAGGAAGGACTGCGATTCAATGATTCCCTCTTTACTTCCTGATACAGTATTGATGAGACCTAAATTTTATAGAGTTTGTGTAGATGACCACTGCTGCTATGAACTCAAGAATATAAAACCATCCCATGCTTAGAAGTCAGCTTCCTTTATAATCCCTACCTTTCTTTGGGTTCTTTACTCCTTTGTCCCTATCTGTGATATTCCCTGAAACTTGGAATGTCAACGTAGATGTTCTGTTTATGGCTCAGCCATGGACACTATACTAGACATTTTTGTGAAATTATCCAGTTTCCATCAGCTAATTTTCTACTAATACATAGCAGTGATTCTAGATTTTATATGTTGATTATGCATAGTGAGACATTGATAAATTGATAACATCTTTAAAAAAATTTAGCAAACTCTTTTCTATATGTAGAATGTTGCCTTTAGCAAATTAAGACCTTCTTGTTTTGAATATGGATATCCCTTAGTTTTCTTTTGCCTGAGTACTGTGGCTGAATTTCTATCACAGTATTCCATAAAATTGGTAAAGCCAGGATTGTAGAGTCTTGTCTGTAATCTCAGAAATCCAGAAGCTGAAACAGGATGATTTTCATGAGTTTAGTATCAGCTTGGGTTGAAAATTGAGACCCTGCATACAGACCTTGTTGATGAAGACATCACATTCTTTGGATACAGCACTTGAAGGAATGGATCTGACCGGGAAACCTTCTTTCCAATGACTAGCTCGAATAGCATCCCAAGGTTTTATGTAAGCTGACAAGAAAGAAAAACAATTAAAACGCCTACTACACAGTTGTGACACCTATGAACCACAACAATGACCAGGAAGGTAAGATGTCCCTGTAGGTGCAAGAGTGACATTTACATTTTGGTAGTAACCAACTGTTGTCTAATTGGCCCACTCCAAAAAGAAAATCTTCCCTGGTACTAGCAACTTACCCAACTAACCACAACTAATGAGTTCATGGACCTTAGAAGAGAACATGCTAATTCCCTTTTCTAAACTAGTATAATTCCTAACTGCATTCTAATCACTTACCCTTATACCCACAGTAAACAGAGAGCATTTTTTTAAGCCACAACTAGTCAAAATGCAGAGAACAACTGACTATGGCATGCCTAGCCCAAACTGGCACATCTGCAATTCTTCCTCCACATCTGGGGAAAGAAGGCTTCAGAACAGAAAGATTATTAAAAGCAGAGGACCAGGATGTTTGCCGCAAGATTTTATCCTCTACATGACATTATCTTCTACATAACAACAGAGAAGCTACAAACATGAAACTTCAAAACAGCTGCCCAAACCAACCTTGCACAATGACACTACCAGTTGGCACACCAATGTAAATGGAAGAATTTTCATGAGGAGTAAGTCTGTTATTGCTTTCTAGTATTTTTTAATTCCTGTAATTTTTTAATAGGCACAAATCTAATTTTAATTTTCATGAAAGGAATGGAAATCTGTGAAATAAATAACATTAAAAAAACCTTATTGATTCTTTGTGAGTGTGTCATATCAGGAACCCCAATCCCACCCATCTCCCTGTCCCTTCGTATCTGCCTTTGCAACCTTCCCCCTCACAGAAAATGAAAAACAAAAATAAAAATAAATTTGCAAAATGAAGTAAAGGAAGCATCTCCTCATGGAAGCTGCAGTTTTGGAACGGCAGGACCGGCCCTTTCGCGTGCTGCAGCAGTCACAGATGAAGTAGTTGTTGGGGTAGGCCAATTCGACTGTGTTAGCCTGCTAGCTCTCCCACACTCATACAAGGAGCTCGACCTCGACCTCTCCCGCTGGGCCCTGGATAGCGCACCCAATGCTGCACCCAGCAAGGGGCAGGAACAGGTCTCCTGCTCTCACACCCTCCCTCAGGGTGCAGGAGTTCACCTGCACCCACACCACCAGAGTCAACTCTGATATACTGCCCAGTGGAGTTGCAGGGCCAGTTCTCCCAAGTGCTGCAGTTCACCTGCACCCACACCACCAGAGTCAGCTCTGATATACTACTGTCCAGTCGAGTTGCAGGGCCAGTTCTCCCAAGTGCTGCAGTTGGTCAATCTGCACAGTTCTTGGGCATCAACGTGGTCCCAGGCAGCAGCCCAGAGTGGAGACATCCACATGGTCTTTAGTGGTAATATGAGCCATAGACATTGACCCAGACCCCTGCTGTTGCATGGCCGAAGGCTGGAACCAGACATGGGTATCAGTCGCAACTTGGGCTGGGATTTCACCATGGCCTCAGGTGGCGAGGCAGTCTACTCACTACAAGGTATTCCTGGTGTCTCCATTTCCATTTCTCTTCACAATGTTCAAACTATTCCACTTCTCTTTCTCTCCCATCTGTCTGCCACATACCTGCACATGGTAGTGACTCCCACTGCAAGCGGGCCACTGGCTGGAGAGCCTCTGGGTGTCTTCTGCCCTGCTGCGGGTGGGCCTCTGGGTGTCAACCTGCCTTCTGCATTTTTTTTTAAACTCTGAGTTATTTAAAGAGTTCTAGGTTTGATTTATTTACTAATCCCTCAATTTTGTCCTGATGAGAAAATATATTCTGAAAATTAGTCCCTTAAAATCTCAAATAAGTGTCAGCATGATGACATGTGCCCTTGATCCCAGCACTGGAGAGGCAAAGCAATTACAGTCACTGAATTCAGGGTCAGCTTGGATTACATAGTGAGCTCTAGGTGAGCTAGAACTGTATAATGAGACCCTGCCTCAAAATAAATAACTAAATATGTAAACAAACAAACAAATAAGTATATTAGATAGATGAGAGACAGATGATAGATAAATAGATGATAGGCAGATGGATGACAGATAGATGGATTGATGATAGATGATAGATAGATAGATAGATAGATAGATAGATAGATAGATAGATGATAGATAGATAGACGATATTTACATGATAGATGGTAGATAGATAGATGATAGATAGATGAATGAAAAAAAAATTCTGTCTACTCGAATGTGCCTTTTCCTGTGAGTACGCTTTATGTGCCGTGCCTGAGGACAGCTTGTGTAGTCTCAATCTCAGTCCAGACACATTCTGTTTCTCCTATCCATGCTTTACTAAAGGACAATAATTGAGAGAACCCTGTGAAACTCCCTCCATTAAAATATAATTTTGCCAATTGCTTACTTAGCTATTCTGATTTGCTTCAGAGATACTGAAATTATCCCATTAGCTGCATGCTAGTTAAAACTACTAAATATTTCTAGTACACTGAACATTTCTTTTACCTTTTCCTTGAAAAGACCACCTGTCTGAAGTCCATTTTGCTGGATGTGGTTTGCTTTGTATTTCTCTGATAATATTCTATTTCCTTGGTTCCTTTACGATCTGCTGCTGTTTCTCTTTGTGTTTTGTTTGATTGGCTCTGCAACTAGCTTCTCCCTAAGATCATAGCCTCTGTAGATTTCTCTCATTTTATTTAAGTTTCATTAAGCTCCTACAGTGCAGTTAGTAGTTTAGCTTCCAATTAAATGAAATATGTATGTATATTTTTTTCAATCTGTACCTATACCCTAAGTTTAAACCATATTCCTAACCACTATAATAAAAAAAAGACCACAAAAAATTAGTTATGGGAATGAGGCCAGCGCATGCACCACAGTGTGCATGTGGAAGTCAGAGGATGACTTGTGGAAATCACATTCCTCCTTCCATCATGGGAGCCTGGGAATCAAACTCAGGTTGCCACAGGCTTGGCATCAAGTCTCTTTTCCAGTAAGTCATGGTGCCATCACCCCCAAACCTACAGCCTCAGTGGAATATTTTGGCTGGAATTTTTTCTAATCTTATTCAAATCTAATTTATCATTTTTCTTTACTTTTTAGTGTTCTCAGAGTCCTAGCCAAAAAATAAAAACGTAAAACAAAAACACCTACCAAAAGTTTGAAATATTCTGTTTTGTTTTGGGAATCTTAAGACTTTATTGTATATGTAAATACAAATCTTAAATTAACCTGCCTATAAGGACAGCATGAAAAATGAACTTTCCTTTTTTCATTCAATCTTTAAATTTCCCCTTTGAATTACCAAAATTGATTCTAGTATACGCTGAAGACACTAAAATCAGCACACACTCAGTTCCTTATATAAAAGTATTTGCATATAGCCTACACAGTTCCTCATATTTTAAGATACTTAGGGATTACTTATAGTGACCAATAAATGCCATACCAATGGTGATTATATTAAACTGCTTAGGAAGTGATCATAAGAAAAATTGTACATGCTCAGTACAGACACAGTTATTACAGATTAACACAACTTTAAGATGTGTCATTTCATATGATCTGTGAAGGGCTGTAGCTATATTTATCCCTGAGTTCTGTCCTTTTTTGTGAAATATTTCTGTAGGTTTTATACACAGTGAACATTCCTGAACTGATCAGCCTGAAATTAGAAGTGCTCCAGATTCTAAAACTTGTTGAGGATGGACTTCAAACCATAGTGGAAAATTCCACATCTGACCTTGTGCTACAGGTTTCAGTGGAAACACTGATGCCCTGAATACATTGCCTTAAAACTGTGTTTATAAATAAATTTTATCTTGAGCCTTGAGACTCATCCCCAAGATGTGTTCTACAAATATTTCTTTATTTTTTATTTTTTTTCTCATTTTAATTTTTGTTTCTAATTAATTAATGTATTTATTTATTAACTCAGGTTACATCTTCATCATATTGCCCTCTTTCACCCCTCCCAGCCCCGCCCTCCCACCCTCTACCCCCATCCCTTCCATCCCACTCCTCGGGAGTGGAGTGTCCCTACATAACAGTCCCCTGCCCCAGTTCAGCAGTCATATGAGGGCCAAGAGCCTCCTCATACACTGGGGGCCTACAAGGCAGCACCACTAGGGCAAAGGAAAAAAAAAAGTCTATGTTCCTGTTCCCTTTGGTGCATTGGTTGTAGTATAGATATCCTGTACTATATATGGCTAAAATTCGATTAAAAGTGAATATATGCCATGTGCTTCCTTCTGGGTATGGGTTAGCTCACTCAGGATGAGCTACTCTAGTTCCATCCATTTGGCTGCAAATTGCATGATTTCGTTGTTTCTGATAGCTGAGTAGTATTCCATTGTGTAGATATACCACAGTTTTTTAATCCTTTCTTCAGTTGAGGGATATCTGGGTTGTTTTCAGTTTTTAGCTATTACAAGTAAGGCTGCTATGAACATAGATGAGGAAACTTCCTTGTGATTCGGTGAGGAATTATTTGGATGTAGTATACCCAGAAGTGGTATGGCTGGGTCCCGAGGCAAAGCTATTCCATGTTTTCTAAGATATCTCCAGACTGACATCCATAGTGGTTGCACAAGCCTGCACTCCCACCAGCAATGGAGGAGGGTTCCCCTTTCTCCAAAACCTCACCAGCTTTTGCTCTCATGAGCTTTTGATCTCAGCCATTCTGACAGGTGTGAGATGGAATCTCAGAGTCATCTTGAGTTGCATTTCTCTGATGAGTAAGGATGCTGAGCATTTCTTCAAGTGTCTCTCAGCCATTAGGAATTCCTCCTTTGTGAATTCTCTGTTTAGCTCTGTTCCCTATTTTTTGATTGGATTATTTGGTTTCTTGGCATTTAATTTCTTCAGTTCTTTGTAAATTTTGGATATTAGCCCTCTGTCAGATGTGGGGTTGGTGAAGATTTTCTCCCAATCTGTAGGCTGCCATTTTGTTTGAATGACAGTGTCTTTTGCCTTACAGAAGCTTTTTAGTTTCATGAGGTCCCATTTATTGATTGTTGGTCTTAGATTCTGAGCTGTTGGTGTTCTGTTTAGGATGTTGTCACCTGTGCCAATCAGTTGGAGGGTTTTTCCCCACTTTCTCTTCTAGTAGATTTACTGTGTCTGGCCTTATGTTAAGGTCTTCGATCCACTTGGAGTTAAGTTTTGTACAAGATGATAAATATGGGTCTAATTTCATTCTTTTACATGTGGACATCCAGTTGGACCAGCACCATTTGTTGGAGATACTGTCCTTTTTCCATTGTGCAGTTTTGGCTTCTTTGTAAAAAATAAAGTGACCATAGGTGTGTGGGTTCATTTCTGGGTCTTCAATTCAATAATGGCAGACCCAAAGAATTACACCTGACTTCTCCTCAGAAACTTTAAAAGCCAGAAGGGCCTGGATAGATGTCCTACCCTCCCTGATAGAACATAGGTTCCCAGCCAGACTACTATATCCAGCAAAACTCTCTATCAACATAGATGGAGAAAACAAGCTATTCCATGATTAAATCAAATGTAAAGAGTAAATACCCACAAATCCAGCCTTAGAGAAGGTCCTAGAAAGAAGATTCCAACCCAGAGAAGATAACTACAAATATTTTAAAACCTAAAAAGAAAGTGAAACTTCTGAATATTTTCACTCCTAAGACAAATTAGTCCCTGATAAGCAGTGTGCAAGTATCTACATATCTTATAAATACATGATAATGAATACGTGATAATTCCATGTTTTTTTGTTTTCAAAAATATAAATTCTAAGGAAACTACAGAAAATGGTGTTCACACCTTGCCAGATATTCACCACTTCTGGTACTATTTTATTTCAAAGATATGTGTTTCCATAAGTGGTCATATCTTTTCAGATTGAAAAGATGAATTTTTTTCATCTCTTCTTTTTTCTTTTTTGGGGGGGAATCCTTTTTTTAAATATTTATTTATTTCTTCAAGTTACATCTCAATCATAGTCCCCTTCCTAATCCACCTCCTGGTCCCACCCTCCTATCTGCCTTTTTTGTTTTTTTTTTTTTTAGTTTAAGATGTATCTTTTTCCCCCACAATAGATCCCCCTTTTAATCCAATAAAAGGTTCTTTTTCTTATAACAATAAATATAATACAAAATGATAAGATTAGGCCACAATTATGAAAATTATAAGGTATAACATGCATTCCCAATGTCCAGTCCATACATATTTGGCAACTGATATTAATCTATTGTCAATCCAAATGAGTTTAAAGTTCTATATCTAACTCAGCTTCCATCCTAACTTCCACTACCAACTTAAAAACATCTCAAAAAATCAAAACGGAAAAGAAAAAAAATTTCAGTTGAAAAATTATATTCATTTTCTAGCTATTACAAATAAAGCTGCCATGAACATAGATGAGGAATCTTCCTTGTGATTTGGTGAGGAGTCATTTGGATGTATACCCAGAAGTGGTATGGCTGGGTCCTGAGGCAGAGCTATTCCAAGTTTTCTAAGATATCACCAGACTGACCTCCATAGTGGTTGCACAAGCCTGCACTCCCACCAGTAATGGAGGAGAGTTCCCCTTTCTCCACAACCTCACCAGCATGTGCTGTCATTTGAGCTTTTGATCTTAGCCATTCTGACAGGTGTGAGATGGAATCTTAGAGTCATCTTGAGTTACATTTCTTTGATGATTAAGGATGCTGAGCATTTCTTCAAGTGTCTCTCAGCCATTAGAGATTCCTCCTTTGTGAATTCTCTGTTTAACTCTCTTCCCCATTTTTTTTGATTGGATTATTTGTTTTCTTTGCAATTAATTTCTTGAGTTCTTTGTAAACTTTGGATATTAGCCCTCTGTCAGATGTGGGGCTGGTGAAGATTTTTTCCCAATCTGTAGGTTGCTGTCTTGTTTGAATGACAATAACTTTTGCCTTACAGAAGCTTTTCAGTTTCGTTAAGTCCCATTTATTGATTGTTGGTCTTAGATTCTGAGCTGTTGGTGTTCTGTTCAGGAAGTTGTCATCTGTGCCGATGAGTTCGAGGGTTTTCCCCCACTTTCTCTTCTAATAGATTTAATGTGCCCTGCCTTATGCTGAGGTCTTTGATTCACTTGAACTTAAGTTTTGTACAAGGTGATAAGTATGGGTCTAAAATTATATTCATTATTCTGGTAATGTAGTATGGTGGTGAATTCTTTCTTTCACTTTTATCTTGTGTGAGTGTGTGTGTGTGTGTGTGTGTGTGTGTGTGTGTGTGTTTCTCATTCTTCAAAAGTAGTTTGGGACTGAGGAGTTATTTCAGTGGGTGAAATCTGCCTTGTAAACATGAGGGCTTGAATTCAACCCCCACAAAAACCTGAGCATGGGTCATGTACTTATAATTGGCAAGTGGGATGGGCATTGGGAAGTGGACATATCTCTGGGGCTTACTGGATAGTCAACTCAGCCTAATAAGTCAGCTCCAGGGTAATGAGGGACCCTGCTTCAAAAATAAGGTAGACAATGTTCCTAAGAAATAATACCTGTAGTGCTCTTTGAGATATCATATATATGCATACACACCAAAGTAAAATATACATGCACACAAATACACCACACATGCACAAATTCTCAGCTAATTAATTTTTGTTAGATAAGATTCTTTGTTGACTGAGATCGCCTAGATGAGCCCTATCAGCTCCTTGACCCCATTTCAGAATGCCCCTACCAATTTGCTGCTGCTGTGATTTCTATCCAGAAAACTGCAGTAATTACAATGATTATCTCTCCATATGTGGTATGTTACAATTTTTTCCAAGTGGATTGCAGGTTTTTCTCTTTATATGTTTTATTCAGTAGGTAGATGTATCTAAACCCAGTTTCTTTGTTCTCTTTGGCATATTCTTCCTGCTTGAAGTTCACTGACCTCTTCAGTTTGCAAATTTGGTATTTCAAAAACCCGTGGGTGGTATCAGCTATCATTTCATTCAGATAATTTTCTTCTGTCATTACTCCCCTCCTGGTACTCCAATAAAAGGGTATCTTTCAATAAATTTATGAGTTTTTTACTTTGTCTCCTCCATGCTTTACTGCTCCATTCGTTTGGTCTCTTCTCACTTGAAACTCTGGTGACATTTATCTTTTGATATTGTTCCACCTGGCCTCAAGGCTTTGTTTTATTTTTAAAATCTATTTCAATATTTTCTTTGAAACAATGGATTCAATTGACCTATTTCAAATTTGCTGGATACTCCTCTTGTCAACTCAGTTTATTGTTAAGGAATTTCAACAAATATCCTTTTGTTTTTCATACATTTTCCTCTGTAAAATTTTTATTTAGTCTCTGTTTATCTTCAGGTTGCTGTATCTTCATTTATATTAAATATGAAATCCCTTTATGACACTAGACAAGACATACTGTTCTCTAAAACTCTTTTCTATAAGTTTTATATGTGTCATTATAGAGTAACTTTATTTTCATAACAACTTCTCTTAACAATAAATCATAAGCCAACATTCCATCTTGGATGGGAGTTGGGAATCAGGTGGTCCCATTTCTTTCTGAGAAGCTATCAGCAGTTAATGGATGCAGAGTGAAGGGGAGGTATTTCTTTCAATGATGTTGCCAATTGCAAACTGGTCATTTTCTACTAAGCAGTCACTCAATCATGCTCATACAAGCAACTCTTTCTAAATGTATTGGGTCACACAAATAAAAATATGAAAGTAGGAGAACTAGTTTGGAAGAAGTGGGAGGAGTGGCACTATAAACATGCTTGGTATCAGGGAATAAAAAAAATGAGTCATTGCTTTTCTAATCGTTTGTGCCAAATGACTTCAAATCATACTGTTGACATTGAATTATTGATTTTAGAGACTCTAAGTTGAGGCACAATATTGTGCAAACATGATTTTGGTTTGCATAAGTTTCTTTTATATTTGTTTTGTTAGTTGACAGCCTTCAATGAATATTAAAGTATTTAGATCTTTCTTAGATGATGGATAAAATTCTGGCCAATTTAGCTGGGTATCTTGGGATTTGCCATCATATATGTATTTTAGGATTGAAACAAAATGTTGTTTGTGGTTCCCTCTTAGTTTTTAGCAGCTATGATTGCCCACAATTGTAGACTCTCTTATTTTTCATGTCATAGAAATAAATGATGGGTTTTCTTCAGAAATGTCATCTGTGTTGTGTGGGGACGATTGTGTATGTCTGTAGTTAAAAACCAAGAAAGCAGGACACACATGAATGTGCTACTGGGTACACAGGACTGTAGTGGGCTGATTCAAAGAGAGAAACTGCAAGCATTTTGAGAATGTAATGCTGCCCTACATAGAATCATAATTTGCCTGTTGTTTGCTGACAATATATTATTATATAACATTTTCCATTTGCTTTTTCATTGCTCCAGAAGAGAAGTCTGCTGTCATACTGACCTTTCTCTCTGACTGTTCTTGGGATTTCCTCAAGTTTGTCATTCAGTAGACATACTAAGACACTTAAAATGTCAAACTCTTCTTACTTAGCTCTGATCTTTTACATGCAACTTCAGAAGCTAGAAGATTTTTAGTTTTCTTGGTTGACACAAAATCTGGCCACGTATAGTATTGCATCCCCAAAATCATAGTTCTTGGAATGTTGAGGCAGGAGAATAGTTGCAGGTTTGCAGTTGCCTGGGCTAGAGTGAGTTTAGGGCCAACCAGAGATTTATAATGACATCTTGCTCCAACACATATGCACACATATTTGCACACATATGTGCACACACACACACACACACACACACACACACACTCACACACACACCTCACCCTTTCTTTAAATAATATATTTCTTTTATTCTCATTCTTTCTGGGACTCCAGTTTGTCCTATTCAAATGAATGGCCACATCTTTTTAAACTAATTGCTATATATACATATATTCATAAAAACACATTCACACTCACATATATACACACATACACATATCACACACATCACACACACACGCATATAAAGTTTTAGAGCTGAACATTTTGCACTGCATTGATGTGTTCTTCCCTAGGGAAGACCACATCTCCTGTTCTCAACTTTCCTTAGTTGTCTATATTGTTTCTTTATTTAGGGTTGAGACCTCATGGGCTTTTCTCCATTAAGTTTGGTATGTTCATTGATACATCTTTGTTCTGCTCACACTCTCTCCTTAAGGTCTAGCTTTCATAGTACCCAGAAGACTCCATTCAAATTTCCAAAGGAAGGAGGCAACCAATTGTCTCACCCAGCTATGACGCCTATGAGCCACGCCAATGATCAGCATGGCATAATAACTCTAAGGGTGCAATAGTGGCATGCCTACCTTGATAGTAACCAATAGCTCTCTAATAGGACTTGAGACCTGTTCAGCAAGAGGGAAACCATGCCTTATAGTGGAAATCTAATTACTCAGTGCTAGTGAAGTCATGGTTATTGGAGGAGAATCTACAACCACTAATTTACTAAGGCAGCAGAATCTCTAACAACAATTTATAAACATTTGTCCTTAGCTGACAGATATGTGTATTAGTCTTCACCACTCATCAAGAAATCTTCTATATGTAATACCACTACAGAAATCCACAACCAATCAATATACAGAGTTTTGCAGGCCAGTCCAAATGGATACTACAAAACATTCCAGTAACTAAGGTTCAGGGAACATTATGGAAAGGGGGGAGAAAAATTGTAAAAGTCAGATGATCAGGAAGTTAGATTGTGTCTTCTAGTCATATCTGAAGCTACACCCATAAAGTCTCATTACTCCATCCTTACACTGAGGCCTGAAGCATTTTTTGGGAAAGAGTACAATGTGGCCAGGATACAAATGTGATGTTTTACAGATAACCTAATTCAGTTAACTGTGCACTCCTTTGTAGGTGCTCTGGGCCTTGAACATAGAAAAGATGTTCTTCTAGGTTTTCATCTGACTTAGAGGATTAGTACACAACAAAAAATAAATTTATCAACAGTTATTGACTGCAGAAATATATCTCTGTGTCACAATTAAATTTAAGGGTGAAAGTTTGTTTTGCAGGGTTTGAATTCTAGATGACTTGAAATGCTGTCAATTTATCTTCTTTTTGTTATTTTTGACTTTTGCCAAGAAACTCAATGTGTCTAAACTGGGAAGAATCAAAAATATAAAACATTATACTATCACAGGGCACAAATCTCTATGTATCTCTGTCTCTATCTTTCTGTCCCTGTCTCTCTGAATTGTCTCTGCACCCCCAATACTTTTTGTCTATTGATAATGATGTATTTGTGCTATATTTTCCAAAGTTTATGTGTTAGAAAAGGCACTTTATTAATAAGCTGAACCAAATTGAATGAATTTATGTTACAACACCACCGAGAAAAAGTAAATGATAAAATATATTTTTGCTTTCTGGAAGTTTCTTTCTGTTTCTAATTTCTGCCAGATTATTTGCTTATGCCTCATTATTTCCTCATATTTTAATTTATTTATGTTTTTAATAAGCTTTATTGCTGCAAAATGAAATTGATGGGAAATTTAATATTTACTAATCTTATGAACATATAGATATAGAAAGATAGATATAGATGCAGATATACATATATAGATACAGATATAGATGTAGATATAAATGTAGATATAGATGTTATAAATATGTCTATACCACCATACTAAACAAGACAAGATTAAACCAAACATAATTTAATGACTATTAATACTAATACTTAATAATGTATTTGAGGATATAATATATGTAGCAAATAAAACAGTTTGACTAATTTGTATTTTAGAAAAGTTTGCAAAGTAATCTAATACCAGTGCTTTGATTTATTAGGAATGAAGATATGAAAAGAGATGATGGGATGTGTTATATTTAAAAGACAGAGTTGGTTGAACTAAATGAAAATGATTTATGATATAGTTCAGGATATTGTTGCATCTTTGACTCTCAACTAGGTTGCAAATTTATCCAAAGCTTGCTTTATTTATTTATTATTTGTTTGTTTATTTATTTAAATGTATGAATAGTCTCTCTTTATGTACATCTGCATCTCAGAAGAAGGCATCAGATCCCTTTATAGATGGTCTTGAGCTACAATAAGGTTGCTGGGAATTGAATTTAGTACCGCTTTAACAATATATTGAGAGAAATTGGGGATTGTTCAGGCAGTTTCTTTCTTAGTTTTGGAAGCTGCTGACTCTACACTTCCAGTTTATTCAGGTATATTTATCCTTCTCAGGTCTCTGATACGGTTTAAGACTAGATAGTTATAGTTTCACAGTTAAGTTTTAAGTTGTTTAGTAATTAAAAGGATGTTGCAATTTTTATAATGTGGTCTAATTGTTCTTAGTGTTTTGTATTGTATTAATTGTTATAAGAAAAAGAGCCTTTTATTGGACTAAAAGAGGGAGCTGTTGGCGGGAAAAGATACACCTTAAATTTAAACAAAAAAAGCAGATAGGATGGTGAGGGGGGAGAGGGTAGGAGGTTGGGACCAGGAGGAGGAGGAAGGAGGGGACTATGATTGTGATGTAACTTGAATAGATAAATGTTAAAAAAGTAAATAATAGTCAGTACTCTTTTTATTTATTTTATTTAATATCTTTTCTTTTTTACATTACCTAATTCTACAAATTCTTTTTTTTAATAAATAAATTTATTTATTTGTTACTTCAGGTTACATCTCCATCATATTGTTCTTTTTCCTCCCTTCCTAGCCACACCCTCCTACCCTCTACCCCTAAACCCATCCCACTCCTCTGGAGTGGAGTATCCCTACATAACAGTCCCTCGCCTCAGTTCTGTAGGGAGTTAGAATAATTAAATTAGATTTAGAAAATATATAGGGGTTTCTGATACAGTTTCTTAATTCAGGGCATGAAGATCAACTTGGCTGTGAGTGATTAGCTTATCAGCTTGTGGAAAAACAGGAAAGACTTAATGGACTGAAAAACAAGGTTGAAGTCAGGAAAACAGGAAAGACTTAATGGACTTAAAGAAACAAAGTATCTGGCCTGACATTGTTTTCAGCTGCTAAGTGGGCGGAGCCCAAATTAAGCTGAAACAGAGTTCCTCCTATTTAAGGATAGTGCATGGAGCCTCATACAAAAGAAGAGGCCCCTGATGCTAGAGAGCTCCGAGAGTCCTGCTGAAAAAGGTGCTGGCCATCATTTGATGGCCAGATCTCCCTGAGGCAGAAAGAAGCTGGTGAGCAAAGAAAACCTGAGCAAGACACCAAAAGGCCAAGGACTAAACCCTGTGGCTCAGCTGTTGCCTAGAGGGGTTTGATCTGTCTGAACAGTGGCCTAAAGGAAACTGCGCCTGGCTTTAAGGACTCTGAGGTAGAGTGGCAGAGTTGCTGATGTGAAGGGGCTGGTGTCTCCTAGAGAGAAGAAAGCCTTAAGCCTTATTTTAGGTGAGACTGCAATAACCAATTTACCCTGACGAACCTACATCTGAGATATTCCAGAAAAAGGACTGCTAAGTGTGTTAAAGAATCTACAACAAAGACTGTGTTCCTGACGACTGAGGACCTGCCCCAGAGACTGTATCCTTTTAAAAGGTTAGGAAAATAATTGTCAATAGTATTACTGGTTAGGTTAAAGGGATTGTAGGAATTTATAGGATTAATAGTTAAGAAATTATTGATATTTGTTATAAATGAATACTGTTAGTTAATAAATAATAATAAAATTAAAAAGTTCGGTAACAAAGTTCAGAAATCATAAAAGGGCCAAGAGCCTCCTCATACACTGGGGGCCTACAAGGCAGTACCACCAGTGAAAAGTGTCTCATTGCCAAGGAGAGAAAACTAAAAACCAAACAAACAAGCAAAAAAAGTCTATGTCCATATTCCCTTTGGTGTGTTGGTTAATATCTTTAAATTTATGTATTTATTTGTTTATTATTTCTTCAAGTTACATCTCAATAGCAATCCCCTCCCTACTCCCCCGTCTGGTCCCATACTCCCACCCTCTTCCCCCTCAACCCCCCCATCCACTTACTTTTTTTTTCTTTTTTTTTAAGATTAAGGTAATCTCCCCCCCCCCAACAGCTCCCTGTTTCAGTCCAACAAATGCCTCTTTCTCATGTAACAACAAATACAATACAAAAAAAAACAGAAATAATTAGGCCACAATTATGAGATTTATAAAGCTTAGCATATATTCTCAGTGTCCAGTCCATATGTATTTGGCAACTGACTTTAATGTTCTATTATACAACCATTGCCATGAGTTTAAAATTCTATATCCTAACTTACATCACAGTTTTAATAACATCTTCTTGGATCCAGAATACCCTCTTAATTCCTAAATAACTCAAAATTTAACTATGAGACTCTAGATATCTAGTCTTCAACCATATCAGAGAGACCTGAGAGTGATAAATATATTTGATTATACAGGAAGTACAGGGACAGCCGCTGCCAAAACTAAGAAATGACATACCAGTGGCTGCCTCGACAGTTCCCAATTTCTCTCCATACATTAAAGCATCAATCTTCAGCCTTTTGGCCCCATTTCTCTGACAGACATTGATTGTAAAGCAGGAACTATGAAGGACTTGTCTACCCTGTCTGGGCAGAGTTAGGCTGTTGACTTACCTGCTTCCAAGTTTTACCCTTTTTGGACAGCAGTCTGTCTACAGTTGAAGCAAGGGGTTTTTCTTGCCAAGTGAATATGCTCTTATATCTTTGTATATTGATACAAAATTAAGATTATATTTGGCTAGATCAGTATTGATTTTTGTATATTGTTACAAAATTAAGATTATATGTGGCCACATTTGTATTGATCTTTGTATATTGATACAAAATTAAGGTTAACGCTTTTTAAGGTATTGTACCTAGGTAATGCTTAAAAATGAAATGTGAAGTTTTGGCCTTTGTTAGCAACCATCATAAACTGTTTGGGATAATTATGAAATGCAAACTAATAGTCATTCAAGCATGTCATTTTGTTAGGTACTAGGGCAATCTATCACAATTATTTTCTAAGTTAATCAGAAATCAAGTTGCTAAGAGACAAGCAACATTTGTGTATCAAAATATAATGAAATAGATAGATGGTCTTCAAAACCTCAAAAGATCTGAAGAATATGGCATTCAAAGATGTATTCTTTTTTTTTTTTTTTTTTTTTTTGGTTTTTTGAGACAGGGTTTCTCTGTATAACAGCTCTGGCTGTCCTGGACTCGCTTTTGTAGACCAGGCTGGCCTCGAACTCACAGAGATCCGCCTGCCTCTGCCTCCCAAGTGCTGGGATTAAAGGCGTGCGCCACCACCGCCCGGCTTAAAGATGTATTCTTAACTTAAGATTTTTTTGATATTGAGACATGTCAGCTCCTGACAGCATCCCCTATTCTACTCCAAGTAGAGAATGAGCATCGAAGAATCTCCAATTGAAGATGGTTGAATTAGCCAGTACTCTTAAGCCCTGAGTCACCTCACCAAGCCCCTCCTCTAAAACTTTTGCTTTATTTTGTTCTAAGATATTTGATCATATTGTGAACCCTGAGATTGTGAACTGGAAAAACTTGTTTCTTGTTGTGCTGTGGCTCACCCCTAGCACACACCTTTAATTCAAGAACCATGTTTATTGTAGACGAATAGTTGTGGTGTGGCTCAGCCCCAGCACACACCTTAACCCAAGAACTATATTTATTAGAGATGAGTAGTTGTGGTGTGGGTCAGCCCTAGAACACACCTTTAACCCAAGAACTTTCTATAAAGAAGATTAAATGAAGTCAATCATAGGTCAAGAAGCAAAGCAAACAACCAGTTCACAGAGAGTAAACAGAAAGGAGGGATATGAGTTGAGGATATTTAAGACAGTGTAGAGAAGGAGAAAGGACTTTTTCCTTCCGGGATCTTGGTGGAGTAGTAAGGTTATCTGTGTCCTTTCTCTGCCTCTCTGAGCTAGCAGGTTTTCACTCCAGCATCTGACTCCTGAGTCTTCATTGGTAAAATTGGATGTTTGGGATTTTGTTCTTAAAACAACTATATACATACATACATACATACATATATATATATACATACATACATATATATATATATATATATATATGAACTAAGGTTCCTGATTCTCATATAGGATCACCTATAAAGTACCTAATTTTCTTTCTAAACAATGATGTTAATTTTTCTTATTCCTCTAAATCAAAAGCATCAGGAAGCATTGTGATTCTGAATTTCTTTAATGTCAGAACTCTGTTTGTCTCTGTTTTAAATTTCTGGAGCAGAAACTAATGCATTTTCAGTGTATTATTTAAACAGTATTATAAAGTCAGGAGACGTGGAGAATGTCTTTATCCTGACTGAGCACATGAGAGGTAGAGTCAGGCAGGTCTTTGTGAATTTGAGGACAACCTGGGCCACATAGTGAGTTCCAAGTAAAGTGGTAAGGATTCAGAATTGTGGCAGGTCTAGGTTTTGTGAAGAATGAACATGATTGGAGATTAGGAGACCATCCTTGAGAAAATACCTTCACATTGCCACCACAAAGCTAAGGGCAAGGATCTGAGCAATAGTAAACTTATGCTCTCTTAACTTTGTGGAAAGCCTCCCTTGTGTAGGTTTAAATTTTTATTTTGTCACATTATTTCTGTGTTCCTTTTCTATCTTGCACTAATATTTCTTACAATTTTATTTTTTTAATATATTTTCTTTTTTGCTGACAGAAAGAGGAATAAAAATGAAACACTGCATGTGACACTAATTGCCCTAGAACAAATCAGACAGGTTGGCACCAATAATCCCAACACTGGGGAGGCTGATGGTTAAAGATTAAAGTCCATTCCAGGTTAATCTGGGCTACAGTCTAGATCCTATCTCAAAACACAAAAAGAGGAGTTTGATGGAAGGATAGGGGGTAGAGGGTAGGAGGAAGGGACTGGGAGGGGTGGAAAGAGGGCACTATGTTGGAGATGTGACCTGAAGTAATAACTAGATATTAAAAAGAACACAAAAAGAGAAGAGAGAGACAGCTTCATTATAAAACTGTTCAGTTACTATTACAGAGAAGTTTTATGTTTAGAGAAACAAATTCCGTATATTATGATTGATATTCATTTCTTTAACTGACATTTATATTTAAAATATGCCATCCCATACACCACAAAAGGGCAGAATAGTGCTCATAGACTCAAGTTTGTCTAGACCTTCCTTTCTTCAAATAGCAAAAGGGAGCTATTCTCTATCTTCTCACTTACAAAACTTCATTGTCATATGCGTTGCAAGAATCTTGTCTAATATATTTTATTTCCTTTTCATGTTACTAGAGTATAAAAATAATGAAGATTTTAAAATTTGGATGAAGTTTTCTATTATCTGTTTAAAAGTTATGGTGTCATTAAGCAGATTGGTGGCCTAAGTAAACAAGCTTAGAGTCAAGATCATTTATGAACACTTAAAAAAAAAAAGAAAGCTAGGACAATGCTTTCTTTTTTGGACTTTTTGTTTCATTTTGCCTTTTTTTTTTAAGCATTTTTTATTGGTTTCTTGCTTTTTTGTTTTGATTTTCATTTTTGTATTTTTATGTTTCTTGAGTTCTTTTTGTTTTGCTTTGTTTTGAAAGACAGAGAAAAGGAAGATAAAGTTTAGTGAGAAAGGGGGGATAGGTAGAAATTAGAGGGAAATGAGAAAGAGAGAGAGAGAACCATAGGAAGGGAAAGGACTACTCTCTCTCTCTCTTGTGTGTGTGTGTGTGTGTGTGTGTGTGTGTGTGTGTGTGTGTGT
>CAJQZJ010004763.1:12306016-12325648 GCA_907164525.1 Lophiomys imhausi
CACACACACACACACACACACACACACACACACACACACACACACACGGAATAGAAAGGGACTGAGGATCAAAGTGTAAGATGGGCCACATCATGTTCATTTTCCAGGTGTCATAGTGAAGATTCCAGGACACAATTTCACTTCCTCCAAAACTTAATGCATTTATCATTTCCTCCAAAACTGAATGCATTTAGACCCGGATTTGTCACACACTGTATAATGTGCTTTTTCCTTTAATTATACCATGTTGTATATAAGTTTTATCTATAGCTGATGTTCTGGAGAAACACTGGCTAGCTTCTCGTTTGCTTAAGTCATTCCTTGCCCCCATAGGCCATCACCACTTACATCAATAGCAATGATGAATCTGCATAGTTAATCCTGGAGATGCAAATGGAGTTTTTAAAGTAGTTTTTTGTTGTTGTTGTTGAAAAAGTCCTTCAATGTCTTCTTATTATAGAAATGCAACCTTTAATTTTGTCATATATACAGTGGGAAATCTGTATAGAAAGATATAAAACACCCCTTTAGTATGAGTTGACAAGTACTCTGGGCTTGTCTATGGTTAACTATAATCAGTCAACATCAGTATTTTCAGATATTGTTCGCTAATATGTAACAAGTAGGCACTTATTTGCATAGTGTGTTCTGCCAAATTTCTGTGAACATGATAGCAGATTATAATAGTTATAATACAGTTTAGTGAAATAGGAGAATGGAGAAATTTTGAAAAACCTTGTCAAGAGTAAATTGTCAGTTTCCAAAAGAAACATGTTTTCATATAATATTCTTATTACTTCAATGATTTTAAAATTCATCAAAGAATTGTGTAATGGGCTTAAGTTTTTAACAAATAGTATATATCATGTAGAAGTAAATTTTTTTTATCTGAAATCAGTGTACTTATCTGCTATTAGAGGTGTTCTGAGACTGAACTTTGCTCCTCATACATGCTTGGCAATCACCCCATGGTGGAGCTGGCTGAGTTACCTTGCTTTGGGCCTCATGGTGCTAGCAGCTGCTCTACCATGGAATTCACGCAACTGGACCTCTTGCATGTCACTAAGGTGCTTACCCTGACCTTGAACTCACTCTGGAACCCAGTCTGGCCTTGATCTTGTCATTTTCCTGCTGAGGAGTTGATCAGAACTCAACAGAGTCTCAATATCTTAGCAAAAGACTTGCTCCGTGTTGTGTATATTATAGGAATTCTATAAATTTTTCTTCAGTTAATAAGTAGGGGGTCAATGGAATATTACAGACTGTAAGTCCAAGAAGCAAGGATTCAGAAAAATCCAGCTAAAATTCATATATAAATATAATTAAGATTAAAATAATTGCTCTTTATTAAACTAAATATATTTTTGTTTGTTAGAGAAATTAAAAGAATGTTGTTTAATAGACACACTGTAGATGAATAACCAACAGTTAAATTTACTTGCATTTGACAGAATATTGAGTTTTCAATATACAAACACTTTGATGCTAAGTAGAAACTTTGGTGATAGTGAAAATGATCTTTAGGATTCTTACAGCTTTTCAGCCAAGTGTTTGAAAATGATAGTTGTAGCACATTTAGACTTAACTTTGAGCTCTGCCATCTGTCGGTAGAACACAGTGAGTAGAATAGAAAAATAGAGATACTCACCGCATGAGTCAGCAACTTTTGGGCATCTACCTCAATAAGGTCTTTTTATTTTGTAGCCCAGGCTATCCTGGAAGTTCCTATGTATTTCAAGCTGTCCTTGAACTCACTCTGATCCTCCTACATCAGCTTACCAAATAATGGGTTTATCAGAATTCATCATTCTAACAGTGCTAAATAGTGTTTAGGATCCAACCTAAGGTTTCCTGCAAGTTAGATAAACACTATACTGTCTGAGCCTTATTTCTATCCAAGACCTTTTAAAATAATAATTAGATTGTAGTATAAAAAATAAATAGAATGTTATCATACAGTAGAAAAATGATTGTGAGTTTCAAGTAACAGTAACTTTGAGCCCATAACTCCTTGTTTCATTGTATTATGCTTATTTAAAAAGATTGCAAGAAAACTTTATATAGACATAGGCTAAGGGATACTTTATTTTGGACTCTTATTGTACTTAAATGTAACCTTTGAAGGAAAGAATAAACTAAAAAGAAAATGTGCCAGGAGATGGTGGCGCACGCCTTTAATCCCAGCACTTGGGAGGCAGAGACAGGTGTGAGTCCGAAGCCAGCCTGGTCTACAAAGTGGGTTCAGGACAGCCAGAGCTGCTATACAGAGAAACCCTATCTTGAAAAACAAACCAAAAAAAAAAAAAAAAGAAGCAAGCTTAAAGTAGGCATTATCCACATGCTGGAAACTATGGTCCTTCCATGGATGTGTGTAGACCCTGTATAATGTAACTGATATTCATAGTGCTCAATAGCCCATAAGTTTTCTAAGTGATATTTTAGGTGCTGAATATACAAAACAAGTCAAGCCCTTATCTTACAGAATTTATAATAACTAGATGCCTACCTGGTCACAAGATGTAAACAGAAGCCTGTGAATTTGTCCTTCTTATCCTCAAGGAATCACCATGAGAGGGCACAAGGAAGCTTTTCAAATGACTATATTTGGTTTCCTAAGCACAGATAGTAATATTTCAAATGGAAGAATATACAACTTCTCAGCACATTTTCCCTCTCTGTGTGCTGAAACCTGGCTGACTTCCACATGCCTGAATTTCCTGTAGACCTTTCAAGAACAAGTTTCCTCATTGTTCTACACCAGTTTCTGCAAACAATGTCATAGTTGATGTGCAGGACATGAATCTGCTCCTCTTTAATCCTCCTAACTTCTGTTACCTTCCTGATGAATGAAGCCTTCCCTGTGGTTAGTAAGAAGTTTGGTTTGTAGTGTATAGTCTTATTTCTATCTCTTTTTTCTTCACTTTTTCTGAAGGTTTCCAGCGCAGCAGGAGTTGTATAAACATGCATATTTCTGTAATCTTCAGGTCCTGCCACTCCCATCTTTACTTCAATTCAGCACATATTCCTACAGCAGTGGTAGCACCCTTGGAGTCCTCAGACCAAGACTTTTACCATCATGTCAACTCCTCCATTCATGAAAGAGCTCCCTTTTCCTAGAACCCTTGCTCTTCGAATCTAAAATTCTTAGCCTGCCTTTCTATGCCTGAGTTACTTTCTAGTCTGTACTTTGAACATCTGAGGTTCATAATTTGCATAGTGTCTCCTCAGTCCTTCGCCCCTGTATTTCTTCTCTCTGAAAACCCTTGTGGTTTGTGCACATGCTTTCCCTCAGATCCAACATTACCATCCTTGCTTAGCTGCTTCTCCCATTTCTGTTGCCCTCCCAGCTTTAACAAATGCCAAGACAGTCTTCCACCCTTCTCATCTTACTCCCTGCAGAGCTGACTTTAATTAGCCCAGGAATCTGCTTTACCCTTGGATGCCATGAATCCTCTTCACCACCATTCATTTTCTCTTTCACAAAAAGATCTGGATCCAGAATCTGAGTCTAGTTATTTCTCTATGTGCTAGCATCATTATTTTTTTAATTTAATTTTTAAAAATAAACTTTTACTACTACTACTGCTGCTGCTGCTGCTGCTGCTGCTGCTGCTGCTGCTGCTACTATTACTACTGCTATTACTACTACTATTACTATTACTAGTAGTTGTATTTGTCAGTGTTGAGTATCTAAATCAGGAATGTGAACATATGGCCAAACATTCTACCATTGAGCTATACACCCCTCCCCCTCTCCAACTTCAGCTTCCATTTATAACATTTAAATATCCCCATTCAGGAAAAGTCCAAAATAAACCAACCCAAAGCAAAGTAGCAAAATCATATCCAGACCTCCTTGGAGATGACGATTGCCCTCTTGTCTTTGTTTAATACTCGTATTTCTTTGACTCATAACTTAGGAGTGCCTTATTTATGTTTTCATGTCTTGGTTTCTGAGAATGTGGTGTGCTACAGTGCATAGTACCTTTCAAATTCTTCCTGTTGTCTTTACTGTTCCTAGAATGCTTCTTGATCACTCATGTTTACTATGACCACATTTGGATTTAAAAATTAATGGCAGTGGTTTTTGCAACTATTTTTGTATCTATATATTAATAAACATACAGGGATCATGCTTTTCAAAATGGTAGTTTGACTGACAGAGTACAAAGTACCTATAAGGAGAGAATGCATGGACACTGTAGGAAATAGCATATATTCCTATGAATCCACAGAAACCTATCATCAAACATATTATACTCATTTAATCTAACTCCCCAAGTAAGATATTTTAAAATAATTACCTCTGTTAGTCATTTATTAGTAAGCTGATATAATCATTTCCCTAAGGATCCTCATTGGTAACACACACACACACACACACACACACACAAACTATTCTAAATCACATTTTTAAAATGTAGTTTTGAAATTGCACAAATGCCTTACCATATAATGAGTAAAAGCTAATACTTTAGACTGAACAAGAATATACTGTGATCCTTTACTGGATTTTCTGATTCTTTTCCATTGAAGTCATTTAAAGTAGCTATCAAAGAAGGGTGAATGAGTGAGGAGAAATTAGGTTTATTGATAATTCAGAATATTTTAAAATTTTCTTCCTTTATTTCTTTTTTTAATTCTCTCTCTCTCTTTGTACTTCAAGACAGGGTTTCTCTATATAACAGTCCAGGCTATCCTTGGAACTTGTTCTATAGACCAGAATGGCCTCTAACTCATAGAGATCTGCCTGCCTCTGCATCCCAAATGCCGGGATTAAGGGAATGGGCCACCATCCCTGGTTTTCCCTTCATTTCTTCTTATTGTGAGTAGCAACTAGCAAGCAAAACTATGATTTAAACCTTCTGTATTGTTTCTCAGGTGGATGAGAATGATCATGAGAGATGTCAGAGAATCAAAATAATGTATCAATAAAATGATGATGATCCAAAGGCTTTGGTTTTCTACAAATATATCAGGAAATAAAAATGAAAAAAAGAATTAGAAAACCATGACATTGTGGTTGAGATTCATTCCACTATAATCTGAGATTAGGCAAGATTCTATTTTTCTGCTTAGACTGTCAGTTTCCTAAAGTGGCCACATGATTGCTAGGGAACAAAGGCATCACTCTGAAGGACCCAGGCTCTGTGGAAGGGATGCTATTATAGTTCTGTTGACCAGGTTTTCTTCAGATCAGGAGAGAGAAAACTGAGCCTGTCAGCAGATTTCCTGTCACTGTGCAAAGGTCCCACCAGCTCAAGCAGGCCAGCAATCTCAAGACTCCCCTCCACCTAGGCAATGTCTTTAGCAAGACAATAAAACCAAAAATGCCATTAGACCATCTGTAGCATTTTTATGTTTATAAGAAAGCTGTGAGCTCATGTTGGGTGGGGCAGAATGTTCTTTCTACAAGGTGGCTTCCTGGAAAGAATTGCATAAACTATGATAAATGAGTGCACTTGAAAGCCAGGACATAAAGGGAATGCCCTGGTGTGTCCACATTATGGAAAAGACAAAGACTTGGGAGGAATATTCTTGGCTCTTTTCACATGACCAAACATGAAAAGACATAATACCAAGTATATTCCCTTGCTATACTTGTATCTGCTTAAACTACCTGCAGCCATCACCTCATGTTTTACTTGCTTTAATAATAAAAATAAGCATTTTGTTTGCACTACTCTTGAGCTCAAATTCTTGGAGTCCTCTGCTTACCCCATGCAGATCTTTTGACATATTGTTCGATCCACAGATACTTAGCCTTGCTGGTCAGGACAGGTTGAAACTTATTAATTAGTGTGGACTTTTAAGGAAGAGCATGAGTAACTGAAGGCAAATATGAGACAGTTTAGAATAGTTATCCATTCTCTATAATATGGAAGTCAGATATTTAATCCCATCACTTAAAAGGAAGCACACTCAAATGTCACAAGCTTGATGGCCTATGAGTTCTTAGTGCTCTAATGCAAATTTCAAGTGTTACATTCTGCTAACCATAAAATGTTTTATTAAATTCTAGGAAAGGTTTCAACTATAAAGTTTATAGTCCTCTGTGAGGGATGTGCTCTGCTTAACCAACCCAGTTAGTCACAAAATTCATTTAATCTGGGTTGTTTCCAGTTTCTAGCTATTACAAATAAGGCTGCTGTCCCTCAACCGAGGAATGGATGAAAAAACTGTGGTGCATCTACACAATGGAATACTACTCAGCCATCAGAAACAATGAAATCATGCAATTTGCAGCCAAATGGATGGAACTAGAGAAGCTCATCCTGAGTGAACTAAGCCAGACTCAGAAGGATGCACATGGCATCTATTCACTTAGAGTCGGATTTTAGCCATATAGTACAGGATAACTATGCCACAGCCAATGCACCAAAGGGAATAGGAACATAGACTATATTATTACCTGTCAATGAGACACTTTGCCCTAGTGGTGCTGCCTTATAGGCTCCCAGTGTATGAGGAGGCTCTTGGCCCTCATATGACTGCTGAACTGGGGCGGGGAACTGTTATGTAGGGACATACCACTCCAGAGGAGTGGGTTTGAAGGGATAGGGGGTAGAGGGTGGGAGCGCAGAACTGGGATGGGTGGAAAGAGGATACTATGATGGAGATGTAACCTGAAGTAATAAATAACATAAAAAAAATTCATTCAATCTCAATTCCTAGTTTTCAGATTTTATCAGGTTCAATAATGTCAACCTGTGAGGAAAGGCTGGAGAAAATGAAGAAAATGTGGTTGGCTATAAAGGCCTTTGCTAAATTTGTATCTTATAGGGCCATTCTCGTTACAGACAGAATATTATTTAAAAAGGTCAGAAACATAACATTCTATGCTTAAAGTGTATAGAAAGCACCAGTAATTTCCAACATCACTAACTCTACTTAATAGCTCTTATTCTAAACCCCTCTCCCTGCAGTAGGTAAAACATATTGAGTCAATGTCTGTAATGGTTCAAAACTCCTTTCTCCTTTCAAAATTCTTAGTATTCATAATTGCTGTTGTCTCAACATTTTCCATGACATATGACAAAGGATACACAGCACAACAACTTCTTCATTCATGCTCCTCATCTTATTTTTTTATAATAGTTTATTTACTTTTTTCCCCCTAACTGCACTGTCTTTATTTATCCTGGCTGGTTTCCTTTTTCTATTGGCACATTACAAAGGTGATTTTAAGCCCTCATCTCCAAAGGCTGACTGTTTTCTAAATTGATGATCTGTTCAATTTTGATGTCATCTATTTCATCCAAAAGATCCCAGTCTAAAACATAGGAAAATTGAATAATTGCAGCTGTGATATAGTTTATAGGTTGCATGATGTGTGATATCACACACTTCCTAGATGGGAATATGCTTTATAGAATAGTAAGATTTAGCTAGAAAGGATTCCATTTATTAGGAAATAGTTGGAATAAGATATTTTAGTAAGATCCTAGACATAAACAAAAGCATTAGCTTGATGGGTGTTCAGAGAAACAGGAAATAAATCTTTGAGTTGACTTAACATAATATAGTTTTTTAAAGAAGTTAAAATGAAAGATCATTGATATTTTGTAATTGCAATCAGTTTAGATTAAGTACTTGCAACTGGACAAATATTTTGACATGACATGCTTTTGAATATTAGGAAAATTAAATAGAGTTATTCAGTGACACTTAGGAAAGCAATGAAATATTTAGTAACCCATTGGTTGTTTTGGCACCTACAGTCTTCTTATAATTTGTCTCTTTAGCTGATAGTGGTCTATTCAGTTTAGGTGTCTAGTTTAAAAGATAAGAAAATTAACAATTGATGACAAATTCAAATAGCCTGATATTTTTATGGCATTGTTCACTTGTTTTATCTACTTTACATCAATACTATTAAATCAAAATGAAGCCAATAGGACTTCAAAATTAAATTTTGGTTTTGTAATTTAATTTCTTTCAAGGTTATGGAGGCAAGTGTTTGCCTTGAAAATTATATATAAATCTTACAAGTCAGTTTTAGCTACTAAAAGGGAACTTTTACCAACATATTAAAACCATCTTCAACAAAGAGAAGCATAGTTCCTAAAACTCATTTTATCACTCTTCTTTTTTGCATTCCCTAATCTTGTTAAAATTAATGTTTGTGTTTTATGGATAATTTTGTGCTACTCCCAATATATTGCTGAATAACATAAGTATATTTAATATGTTCTAGAATCTTCCAAACTTCTCAAAATGACTAATCATCTGCACTGAAAATCTGAGTCATCAAGGCTTATCCTCCATTTTTCCTATGCAGTGTTTATTGGTGAAACTTAGTGTACTTTCACTGGATTTTAAATCCTTTGAGGGATCAAAATACATGCAAGCCTGAAAACAATATGCTATCATGTCATGTATGTTTATATAACCCTTTTATTTGTCTATTTATTTATTATTTAATTTTTTAATTGAAACTAGATTCTTCTCTCATACGATACAACCCGACCAGTTTCTTCTCCCTGCACTCCAATCAGCTCCACACCATCACCTCCCCTCTCCTCCAGATCTACTTCTCCTCTACCTCCCTTCAAGGGACAACACCGAAACAGGGCAGAACAAGATACAATAAGACAAGACAAAAGTCATTGTACTGAGGATGGACAAGGCAGCTCAATAGGGAGGAAAGAAGCCCCCAGAGCAGGCAAAAGAGTCAGAGAAGTGCCTGGTCCCACTGGTAGAAGTCCCACAAAACGCCAAGCTAATAACTATAACATATACCCAGAGGACCAGGTGCAGACCTGTGCAGGCCATGTGTTTGCTGCTTCAGTCTCTGTGAGGAATTGATTTGGTGGCCCTGTTCTCCTTTTGTCTTCTATCCCCTGACTCCTACAAATTTCCTTTTCTTCCATAAAGATTCCCAATCTCCAAGAGGAAGGAACCTTTGGAGACCTCCAGTTTAGACTCTCTCTCTCTCTCTCTCTCTCTCTCTCTCTCTCTCTCTCTCTCCATAATGTTGGCTGTGAGTCTCTGTGCATTTGCTCCCATCAGTTACTGGATAAAGCTTTTCTGATGCCAACTGGACAAGTCACCAATCTATGAGTATAGCAGAATATCAATAGAAATCATTTCATTGATTTGTTTTTATTTTTATTTTTGCTTGTCTTCTTAAAAAGATGTCTTCAAAGTCTATTTCAGTTCATCTAATTTTTATAGAAGACAGAACATGGCTTCTTAACTGTATGTAAAGTCTCTCTTATAGAAGGGCACTACAATTGATTGATCTTGTTTTAAAAATCACTTTACATGGGTATATAGGGTTTAAAATATAACATAAATGCAGAGAAGTTTTCCAGAGCTGACCATAAGTTTTGGTGTCCATTGGTAATATAAAACAAGACAACAATAATTAAGTGTTGCTCTCTTGAATGTCGTACATTCTGCAAAGGGAGAAGCATTCTATTTAGATGTAGTATTAACAGCAACTGATTTAGGGACTTTTTTAATGATAGTCTTATAAAGGGCTATATTCTAGTAAACTTAATCTAAGTTCAAAATACCTAAGTTGAAAATGAATTGAAAATGTAAGCAATCATTAGAGCTTAGCAACCAGCATACCATGCAGCATTGGTTATTTGTGCCTGCAAACCTTGGCTGACTGGGAACCAGCACCTGGACAGGGTGTCATATTGTACGTTGCTACCCTAGAGAAGGCTCAAATTTTAAATTTGAAGTCGTGCTTCCATTAAATGAAAATGCCTCTCTTGGCATCATATAATTAGGAAAAAGTTTAAAAGACTATTAAATATTTTTGTCTGCCTAATGTTTTTTTTTCTGATGAACTATAAGTTTATGGCAATAAGGCACAAATTGGAGAACATTACTACTTACTTATATGAAAGTGTAAGTACTATCACTATGAAACAATGAGAAATATATGACTCCCGTTTGGCTGGATCCATCACGTTTGTGCACAGAGCTCCTAAATTCCAAGAATCTCCAAAGTGAAAAACGTCTTTGTTTTTATGACTTGGGCTCCTATGTGCAGGTATGTCTCAGATAGGTGCTGGTTGCTGCTTGTTCTCAAATATGAGATTACAGCATTAGCAGTCACAATGTTACTCCCTCCTAGCTCCTTAACCCAACCTACAGATAAAGGACAATGGCTAGAGATTGGCTTAATCCTCAATGATTAACTGTGCAGTCAGTTTTGCTTCCATAACCAGTTTTGTAAATTATTTCAAGTATGTGTTTTAAAAATGGCTTTACATTTTCAATTTCCACTTTTATAAATTCTTTTAATAAAGTATATTCAAACTGCTTTAATTTTTAACTTTTAAAAATTGATATCTTGTAAGATGAACCATTTTGAAAGATATTTTGGCTCACCTTCAGTGTCATGTGACCCTAAATCCTGAGTGTGAGAGTGGAGATAGTCTCTTCCTTCAGAAGGAATCCTGAGTTTTATAAAGCCTCTGTTTCCTGTTTCCATTTTCTAAACCTTTGACAGTCACTGTTTCATTTCTGTCTCTACAGATTTAACTATTCTGAATATTTCATATAAATAAAACCACATAGTATGTGATATTCTAAACCTAGATTCTTCCATTTATGTTATATTTTAAAGGTTCATGTTTTAATAATTCATTTATTTTCAGTTTATTTATATTGGTATTTTGACTGCACATATATCTGTGTGAGGGTGACAAATCCACTGGGACTGAATTACAGACATTTGTGAGGGGCCATGTGGGTGTTGGGAATTGAACTTGGGTCCTCTGGAAGAGCAGCCAGTGCTCTTATCTGCTGAGCCATCTCTTCAGCCCAAAGGTTCATGTTTTAGCATTTATCAGTATTTTGCTCTTTTTATGACCAAATAATATTGTACTTAGCATATATACTGTACTTTATTCATAGAAGATTCTATCTTACTTGCTGGAAAAGTTCAATTTATCTTTATGTAGATAATTTTACATTTGTCTCTTTTGGAGTTTGTTGAGATTGTTAGATGTGTAGATCCATTTTTTAATGAAAAATTGGTCAATGATACTCCAAATTTCTTTTGCACCTTTTCCACTACCTGCAGCTCCCAATATGCATATGTTGGTACAGCTGAGAGTGTACCAACGATCTTATAGTCTCTGCATTTTTTAAATCCTTGTTTATATCATGTCTATTTCTCACACTGGCTTAACTTTAAGTTCTCAGAGATTTTTTCCCCCTTGACTGTTCAGATGAGCTATGCAAAGGTCTAATGGTTTTTCTATCAGAATTATATTTTCCTGTCTTAGAAAATCTGCTTTGGTTTTATAATAAAATTTCTATATCTATTTTTGTGCATTTTGATTCGAGCCTTTTTCTCCATTTCATCTATGTGTTCATGGAGTTTTTGTTCACTTGAGTATATTGAAGATAACTGAGATAAAGATTTTTCTAATAGTTCTGATTCAGTGAACATGGTATATGCAATGCAATTCTTGTTATTTTTGAAAAATGGACATTTGGTTATCAAAAGTTAGCAGATTTGGGATTACTGTTCATTCTCCTCAGCATTCACTATCCATTGAGTTTTGTTCTTGATTGTTCAAGTGATGCTTATAAACTCTCTCAAAAAAAGTTTGCATTTTTGTCATGTCTGGTCTCTGAAGCCTCTAGTATGTAATTTGCCATCAACTGGTGTTTTGCTAGAGATTTCCTGAATGTATGGATCCCTATTCTCATTTTAAAAAGACAGAAGAGAGGAAGGGGAAGAAAGATGAGAGGGAAAACAAGATATTGTCATTCTCTGTGTTTGGAGACAGTTTCAATATGTAGGCTATGCTGGTCTTGAACTCTAAATTCTCCCGCCTCCACTGCAGAATGCTGAGGCCTACAGTTATGTGGCAACACAGACAATACAATAAACATTTTTTTAATGCAAATATTGTCCCTTCCCAATGTCTACAGACTGGCTCCATGCGGGGTAACTCCTTCAAGGTAGAGACAAATTATGTGTAGTTCTACCTCAGCCTGACTTTCTTGATGGTGCTGTGGCTAAAACTCCACCAAGATGACAAGCTTAACCCTTCTCAGTTCTAGTTTGCACACACATCTCACCCCTGACATATATTTGTATTTAGTTCTTTCTGTCTTAATTACGTTATTTTTAATTATGTGTAGAATGTGCATGTCTGAATCTGGGCTTGTGTATGCATCTGCAGTGACAGGGACCAGAAGGGAGTGTTAGATCCCCTGGAACTGGAGTACAGGGGGTTGGGAGCGAAGCTGTCCAATATAGATGTTGGAAACCTAATATAAGTCCTCTGCAGGAGTGCTAGGTGCTTTTAGCCAATGAGTCATCTCTCTAGCCATGTGTATGCAGCTTTATAAATTTCCTTGTGCATGTGAGGGTTTCTCCATGTTCTAAATGCGTAAGAGAACTTGCTTCACTCCTTTCTTCACAGGCAATCAGTACATCATTTCTCTCATGTGATACTTTGCTCCATGCATCATGTGCCCCATAACAGCTTTTAGAAATCTTCTCAGAAGACAGTTTTCTATTTTGACCATTCAGAAATGTTTGCCAAATGCTGTTGGTTGATTTTGACAATTTATCTGGGTTTTTTTGGGGGGGAGGGAGGACTTGTTGTTGTGGAGGGAGGACCTATCATTATTCCTACTTTAACTTTATCTTGGGATCTTTCTATTGAAAGTGAGTGACCACAGGTTACAATAGCTATTCTGGAGGAATAGCTTGACATGGGTGAAGTTTACATTCCAGTACATCAGTCAAGTAGGACAGTATGAGGAAGTGAAACCAATATTTATGACTCAGAGGAAATGTGTTGCCTTCTTCCTACTTCAGATAGTTACAACACCTACCTAACAGAAGGAAGGTTTCATGCAACGTGGAGCCCAGCATACAGTGGAGAATGTGATGAAGATGGGAGAGTTGTGGGAGACTGGCCCTTTATTGCAGTCTGTGAAGAGCATCTGTTAGGCTTTCTCGAGGGGTTGTGGTCTGGCTCATTTAAACAAAACATTCAGAAAGAGAGGAATGTTCGTCAGACTTTGGTATTGAGCATTGGTGCACATCAGGGCCAGCAGACATGAATTGTGTGAAGGTTTCAGTTGTGAGGTGAGGATCATGCGAAGTGTTATTCAAGCATTTGGGAAAGGAGTGATTTTAAAAAGCCAAAGGTGTGTCTGTGGGGGGCGGGGGTGACAGGGTTCAAATATTTTTGCCAGGTTTAAAAATGAATGTTATCCAGTTCCCTTTCTCCATCCACGTCTGATGTATATTTTATTTGCCCTGCTTAGAGGGATTTAAGCATTATCCCTTGAGCCCTCCTTGATACTTAATTTCTTTGGATCTGTGGATTGTAGCATGGTTATTCTGTACTTAATGGCTAATATCTGTTTATGTGAGGACATACCATGTTTGTTTTTCTGGGCATGCATTACCTTACTCAGGATGATCTTTTCTGGTTCCAATCATTTGCCTGCAAATGTCATAATATCCTTGTTTCTAATAACTGAGTGGTAGGACAGGAACCTAACATAACTGCCATCTTTGAAACTTTATCCACCAACCACCGGACAAGCATGGACTGGTCCTAAACCCACTATACATATGAAGCTGATGGGCTGCTTGATCCTCAAGTGGATCCCCTAACAATTGGGGCAGAGACTATCGCTGACTTGGACACTGTTGTGTCCCTCTGGATCCCATTTTCCTAGCAGAGCTTACCTCAGTGGAAGAGGAGGCCCTTAGTCCTGATGCAATTTGACGTGCTAGAGTGGGAGGAAAGGAGGGAGGGGAGTGGTGATTGGGATGCAAAATAAACAAATAAATTAATTAATGGAAAAATATATATTGGAAAAAGTTACCACCCTCCCTTTATGTGCATTTTGCAGCTTTTAAAATCCTAGAATAAAACTATTAAAATTAGAAAGAAAAACAAAAAACAAATGCTGAGGTTTCAACTGTGTTAAATTCCTGATAAAAGGGCATTTTGCTTATCTTCACATTGGGGTGATTATAGGTAAAACTTCTTTTTAAAATGTGCATGTTTTTGTGCAGACATAAGTTTTCCACTAATACAATTTTGTGACTACATATTTAGTTGGTCTCTCTCTGTCTCTCTCTCTCTCTGCAGGTGTGTATGTATGTGGGGGGGGAGAGAGGGAGAGAGAGAGAGAGAGAGAGAGAGAGAGAGAGAGAGAGAGAGAGAAATAGCCACACTGACTTCAAAATTGGCTTTGCTAGTTTATAATCCACAATCAGTGAGCAGTAGTTCCTGATTGTCAAATCCTCTCCAGGGTTCAATGTGACTTGGATTTTTGCTATTCTAGTAAGGACACAGCAGTACCGGTATGCTTGCAGTAGTTTGCCAAAGCCACCTTCCTATGATTATACAGTTTGTAGTAATTCTTGAAGTTGTAGTGTCAATACTCTGTCTCCAATCTTGTTCTACTTCAAAATTATATGGACTATTTTGGTTCTCCTTCCTCTGCTGATGGACCTTAGAGTTGATTTGCTAATATCTACAAAATAACTTACTGAGAATTTTACTAGGATTGTATGTAACCCACAGATGAAGTCAAGAAATTTTCAGATTGTAAGAATATTAAATCTTCTGATCCATGCAGTGGGTATGGTTTTCCTGGTGCAATGATTGGGCAGGTATTTCCAAAGTGAGGTGATGGCATGCCAAACTAGAGAGGCAGAGAGAACATGCAGCTTTATTAGAATGCATAAGGATGAATTCAATATAGGCACTGTTCTAGTGTGCCTTCCTATTGCAGTACTGAACACAGTGACCAAAAGTGACATGGGCAGGAAACAGTTTGTTTTACCTTACAGTTTACAGTCCATCATCCAGGGAAGCCAGGAAAGGAACTCAAGAATGAAACCTGGAGACAGTAACTGAAGCAGAAGCCACAAAGGAATGCTGCTTACTGGTTTCCTTCCTCTTCCTCTCCCTACTTTTCTTATTCAGCCCAGGTCCACCTGCCTAAGGATGGTACTGCCAAACTTGACCAGAGCTCTCCTATGTTAATTAGCAATTAAGAGAATGTCCCACAGATATGTTCCCAACCCTGCCTGATAGAGGAAATTTCACAATCGAGGCTTCCCCTTCACAGATGGCTCTAGTTTGTGTCAAGTCGACAAAAACTAACCACTATTTGTGCTTTGATGTATATTCACCATTTCAAGACTTTTCTAGAGTTACTAAGGTTGAGACTTTGTGGAAGGATCATTAGTTCTTGCCATATGAGGTAATTTTATAGAAGTCTGGGCTCTCACTCCCCTGATAATCAGATTGCATTTCTTTATTTTATTTAAGAAAGTTTCAATTTCTTAAAATTAATACGCATTTTGCTCTGGCAGAAAGAGGAGTTTGTAGCATGGTAAGGACATAATGACCAATATTACTAAGTCTTGAAAACATGTTAATAAAGTAACCTACACATGAAAAGAAATACTGTGCCATCCCATTCATGTGTGAGCTCTAAGAAAAAATTGAACTAATAAACAGAAAAAAAGATCTCTAAGAGAGAGGAAGCAGGAGAACTAGACAGGTGATTTTCAAAAGATGTAAAGTTTCAATTATATAAGAGGAATAAGTTTAAGAGATTTGTTGTTCAACATGGTGGCTATTGAAAATAAGTTAATAAGAGGTTTTAAATGTTCTTATTAAAAATGGTATGTAGGGCAATTTATATTAGCAAGCATTGCTGACCTATTTCCTGGCATATATATTTCGCTGGCACAGGAAAAGACTTTCTGAATAGGACTCTGTCTCAGAGATATTAAGATTGTCAATTAGTAATTGGGACCTCATGAAACTAAAAAGCTTCTGTACAGCAAAGACAACACTATTCCAGTGAAGAAGCAGACCACTAATGGGAAAAAAGATCTTTATCAGCTATATAGCTGACAGAAATTACCTTGAATATATGAAGAACACACACTAAGAAAATCACCCAATTTATAAAAATTGGGGGCAGGGAACTAGTTAGTTTGGAAAAGATGAAAAACAAAATGGCTGAGAAGTATATCTTTAAGGCCAAAATCCTTAACATTAAAAAAAAAAAACAAACAAACAAACCAAACCAACCAACCAAACAAAAAACAATGCAACTTACTGAGCCGATTTAGTGTTGCTCATATATACATCTTCTAAATCAAACGTAACACTCTGTACTGAATAATCAATTAGGAGTTCCCTCCTGAGAAGAGACTACTGCTTGTTCTCTCAGAATCCTTTAGTTGCCTGTAATTCATTGTCTTTCAGTGGGGCTCAGTTATATTCCACATTTGCACATTAGTATTTTTCTTGATGTCTTGTTTAGATAACTATGTTAATGAGTTATCAAAGGTGAAGCTTCTCTGTCATTCCTAGGACTCAACAATCTCACAGCAGATTTCCTGGCCCTCAGGCTCTTACAATCCTGAAGTCCAGAAGTTGTGCTATAAATTCTGTAAAGATATCCATTGGGACTGGATATCCCCAAAACAGTTTTGTTTGCATTTGACTACTTGTGACTTTCAGTATTGGAATCTTTCTGTTGCCATAGAAGCTTCTTCAAGGAAACTAGATTTATCTGTGTATATAACAATAATTATTTAAAACACAGTTAGGAATTGTACTGGTTTAGTAAAATACTTTTTAAATTTGTTTTTTTTTCTTCAAGTTACATCTCAATCATAATCCCCTCCTACTCCCTCCTGTGGTTCCACCATCCCACCCTCTTCCCCCTCACACTCTCTCATCCACTTTCTTTTTTTTTAAGTTTAATGTATATCTTTCCCCCTCAACTGTTCCCCCTTCAGTCCAACAAATGGCTTTCTCTTACAACAACAAATACAATACAAAACAACAAAAATAATTAGGCCACAATTATGAAAATTATCAGGCTAAGCATACATTCCCAGTGTCCAGTCCATACGTATTTGGCAACTGACTTTAACATTCTATAATGCATCCATCTCCATGAATTTAAAGTTCTATATCCAATTCAGTTTCTGTCCTAACTTGGATCACCATCTTAAAAACATCTTCTTAGAACCAGAACACTCCCTTAATTTCTAAACAACTCAAAATTTATGTATGAGACTATAACTATCTAGTCTTCAACCACATCAGAGACCTGAGAAGGATAAATATATCTGATTATACAAGAAGTGCAGGGCCAGCAGCTTCCAAAACTAAGAAATGACAGACAGTTGGTTTAGTAACGTGT
This sequence comes from Lophiomys imhausi, assembly GCA_907164525.1. NCBI lineage: Eukaryota > Metazoa > Chordata > Mammalia > Rodentia > Muridae > Lophiomys > Lophiomys imhausi. Next base: position 12,323,207 of record CAJQZJ010004763.1, read on the forward strand.
TAATAACAGGTTCTCTTCTAAGAACCATAACCTTAGGTAAATGGATAGATTTCCACTATTAGGCAGTATTTCCCTTCTGTTGAGCAGGCCATATGTCCAATTAGACAGCACTTGGTTACCACCAAGATATGAATGCCACTATTGAACTTTAGAGAATTTTGTAATACTGGCCATTGCTATGGTTCAAAGGTTTCACCTTTGATTATAACTACTGCTTGCTTTCTTCCCTTGGCAACTTAAATAGTACATTCTGGAACTATGAAAGTCAGTCCTTAGGAAGGAAGCTTCTAGATCAGGTCCATTTTGGACCCCTTGAGTTCTGTACCCTAAAGGCATGGTGTCTTCAGTAACAAGGCCTTACCTTTAACATCTAGGAAATAGTCAAGAGAAATGGCTCTAACTAGTGTTGTTTTGGGATTCTCTTAGACTCTCCTGACCAAAAACTCAGGAGGAAGTTTTTCATTAGAATACATAATTCTTTGTTGTTTTGGTGGAAGATTCTATAGAATAATCTACCAAGCACATTTGATATACAGTCTCATTAAATTCTGATAGTTCTCTATTTTTTTGTCTATATGCCTTGTATTTTGGTAAAAGAGGAGTGTTAAAATCTTTTAATATAGTAGGTTGATATTTATATGTGACTTTAATACCAGTGGTAGGCTTTTTATAAAATTAGGTACAACAGAGTTTTGCACACACATATTTACATAACGTCTGGCTGTGGATTGTTTCCTTTATTAGAATGAATTGTTCTTTGCCTTTCTGGGTAGTTTTAGTTGAAACTCTATTTTGTCAGATATTAGGGTAGTCACATCTACTTGCTTTCTAGTCCCATTTGAATCTAATAAATTTTTTTCTATATTTTCACTCTAAGGTGTAGCCTAAATTTGAGAAATTTTTCTCCTATGATTATGTTGAAGATATGGTCTATGCCATTGTCCCAGAATTATTCTCCATCATTTAAACCTATTATTTGAAGATTTTTGTCTTTTTGTGGTGTCCTACATTTTTTCCTCTCCCATGCTTTCAAAAATTTTTTATATTTTTTGTTTGTTTTGTCTACTTTTTCCGGTTTATCTTTAAGAACTAATATTATTTTACTTGATACAGTCTACTTGTAAGGGGTTTTCCTGAGATTTCTAGCTGGGTTACTGGCCTTTTCAATTCATTTTTTAAAATGTTTATTTATTACTTCAACTTACATCTCCATCACAGTCACCTCCCCTACACACCTCCCACTCCCACCCTCTCACCCTCTCCTCCTTCTCCCACTTATCCTACTCCTCCAGTGTGGGGTGCCCTACATATCAGCCCCCCTTCACTTCAGCAGGGCTAACAGCTTCCTCTTGAACTGTGGGCCTATATGGCAGCTCCACTAGGGCAAAGTATCCCACTAATAGGCAACAAAGTTTATGTACCTGTTCTTTTTGGTCTGTTGGTTGTAGGATAGTTATCCCGTACTGTTGACTAAAATCCAGTTATAAGTGAATAAATGCCATGTGCATCATTCTGGGTCTGGGTTAGCTCATTCAGGATGAGTTTTTCTGGTCCCATCCATTTGGTAGAAAATTGCATGATTTCCTTGTTTCTGATAGCTGAGTAGTATTCCATCGTGTAAATGTACCACAGCTTTTTATCCATTCTTCAGTTGAGGGACATCTGGGTTGTTTCCAGTTTCTAGCTATTACAAATAAAGCTGCTAAGAACATAGTTGAGGACATGTCCTTGTGGTTTGGTGAAGAATCGTTTGGATGTATAATAAGGAGTAGTATGGCTGGTAGTATGGCTGGTTCTTGAGGTAGAGCTATTCCAAGTTTTCTAAGATATCACCACACTGATTTTCATAGTGGTTGTATAAGCTTGCACTCCTACCAGCAATGGAGGAATGTTCCCCTTTCTCCTCAATCTCTCCAGCATGTGCACATGAGTTTTTGATCTTAGCCATTCTGATGGGTGTGAGATAGATGCACAGAATTCTACGAGACCTTCAAAGATGAGATATTACCAATACTCTTCAAACTGTTCCACAAAAGAGAAACAGAAGGAACACTTCAAAACTCATTCTATGAGGCTACAGTCACACTGATACCAAAACCACACAGAGACCAAACAGAGAAAGAGACCAATTTCCCTCATGAACATAGAGAAGAAAATAGTACTTGCAAATAAAATCCAAGAACACATCAAAAGTGTCATATACCATGATCAAATAGGCTTCATCCCAGGAATGCAGGGGTGTAGAGAGCTGCGACGTGCCGCGCCTTAAAGATGGCGCTGGTCTCCGCCTTCCACCAGCCCGACGGTGAGCGCTCTCGGTGGTAAACAAGTCCATATTTGGCAAAGACCGCTGATCTGGCTTGCTTCCGCATACGTGGGCCTCTAAGATTGCACTACGTGGCTTTACTTGATTGGCTGTTCATTTAGTATTTAGCCTGTGGG
>CAJQZJ010004763.1:12325658-12345451 GCA_907164525.1 Lophiomys imhausi
AGCTTTTGCGAGTTGCGTCGTTCTTGCCGGTCAAGAGGGACGCGACACAGGGGTGGTTCAACATATGAAAATCCATCAATGTAATCCACTATATAAACAAGCTGAAAGAAGCAAACCACATAATCATCTCACAAGATGCAGAAAAAGCATTTGACAAAATTTAACACCACTTCATGCTAAATGTCCTGAAGAGAGCTTGCATACAAGGACCAGACCTAGAAATAATAAAGGCAATATACAGCAAGCCAGTAGCCAACATCAAATTACATGGAGAGAAACTTAGCATTTCCTCCAAAATCAGGGACAAGGCAAGGATGCCCACTCTCCCCATATCTCTTCAACATAGTACTTGAATTTCTAGCTAGAGCAATAAGACAACTAAAGGAGATCAAGGGGATACAAATTGGAAAGGAAGAAGTCAAAGTATCCCTATCTACAGATAATATGATAGTCCACATAAGTGACCCCAAAAATTCCACCAGAGAACTCCTACTCCTAAAATCATTTTTAGCTTGCATATTTTTAAATATTTGTATCTATTCATTAAATTTAGTTCTCAAATTCTGTATTGTCTTTTTCATTCCATTCAGACTTGTTTGTTTCCTCAGACATCTCTCCAACATTTATTCTCTTTGAAATCATCCTCTTTAAGCTTATTCAGTTCTCCATGCATGTCTTTTAAACTCTTTGAATTACTTAATGAAGTTTATGATTATTCCTTTTGAGTTATATTTTTCCTGTGGTTCATATAGGTAATTCTCAATGGAAAATATTTCTATACAATTTGTGGATTTGGAGAACATATTTTCTTATCTTTCACTTTGTTTTTATGATAAAATTTGGGTATGAGGACTTCTTATATTGGTTATGTGTCTAAGTGCACATAGCAGGGTTGGTTGACAAGATCTGCCACTTTGCTTGAACTTGAAGGTTAAGAATAGTGCAGATTGAGTTTACTAGCATGGGTTGGGCCATGTTTGTAGGGCCAGGTATAAGTATGAGAATTGAGGAGGATGCAGTTAGGGTAGGTATAGGAATTGAGGAGGATGCAGTTAGGGTTGGGTCAAGTGAACTCATAAGCTAGAACAGAGCACAGCATGTGCAGGCCTGACTGGGCCTGAAAGGTGGAGCCACTAGATTTGGATCCAGCTGTGTTGGAGAGCAACCTTAGGCTATGTGTGTCTCTGCAACATGAGGTTGGGCTAGGGACCCTGGGAAATATGCACATATTGTTTTTTGTTTGGTGGTGTTTTAAAATAAAAAATATATTAAAAAAAACTAAACTAAAACAACAATCATTTGTTTTTGCCAATGAAGACTTAGGAGCCAGATGCTGGGTTGAAAATCTGCTAGCTCAGAGAAGCAGAGAAAGCACTCAACTGGCCTTCCTACTCCACCAATGTCCCAGAAGGGGAAAAAAAAAATAACCCAAAAGCCTAAAGCTAAAAACACTTTCTTCTTCAGCTCCACACTGTCTCAAATACCCTCCTGTTTAATGTTCCCCCTTTCTGTTTCATCCCTGTCAGATGGTTTCTTGCTCTGCCTCTTGACCTGGGGTTAACTTTATTAAATCCTCTGGACAGAAAGCTCTTGAATTAAAGGTGTGAGTTAGAGCAGAGTCACACCATAACCATTTGTTACAATAAACAGAAAGTTCTAGGATTAAAGGCTGAGCCATTCCACAATTGGAAACACATTTTTACATTTTATGATCTTGGGTTCACAGTGTGATCACATACACTGCAACAGTTTGGTTTGTTTTTTGCTTGATCAATTGTTATTGGACAATCAATTAAGGGCTCACCCCTGAAGAATGTGGATTCTTCCTCTCTTGGGTTCCAGGATTGAATAAAAGGTGTCAGGTTTGTGAACCAGGTGCTATTAACTGCTGAGTCATCTCTTCAGTCAAGAAAGTGGATTTTACATGACATTTTTTAAAACATTTTTTTTTCAAGACAGGGTTTGCAACAGTCAAATACAAAATATGAAAGTACTTAGGCCATATAGAGAACATAATAAATTATAGGAAACAAAGCTAATAAAAGTAATAGTAGCAAAAGAAAATATCATTTATATTTTTGCATCTATTTATGTTAGGAAAGTCATTGATACTTTCATCAATACTAGTTTTATACATTTGTACTTACAGATCTTTATGGGAATTATTAACTTACACTAGTTTCTATAAAAATTCTTCTTCCAACATTTATCAGCTCACCATAAAAAGACCTTCAGACAATGAATCAGAGACAGAAAATTTTGATGAAAGTGAACTTTCTGAATATTGTAAATATTTAAGGAAGAGGGTAAACACAGGTCAACTGACTAAATTCTAATGATAACTAAACGACAATGTGAAGCAAACCCAGGGCCATACATGAGCATTTATATGGAAATACACACTAATCCAGTGAAAATAAAAGCAAATATTGACAGAAAATATGAGCAAGAGTTATAGTTTTCAAATGCAGGGATTATAAAAAGATTTAACACATCCCATAAAACATCCATCTCAAAACGTAAAATCCTCTTCATAAAATACTTTATTTCACTGATTGCTGAAAAATATAGTAATTCCCATCATATATTACATGAATGAAATACAATTACATAGTCAAACAATGTTTTTGAATACAAAAGAAACCTCCACGCATTAGTTAAGATTTCTACCTGTCCTATTTCTTATATAAATAAATATAAAGATAAAATGCCATTTGTTAAACCAACATGAATTTTCATTTGTAACCAAATTTTAAAACAATAAATATAAATTTGTATTATGAAAACATTAGAAAAATTAATATTTATGTCCATAACTTGATCCAGATATAACTACATATCATCTATCTATATCTATGTATCCATGTATCTATAGACAAACCTATATATAACATTTATATATATATATATATCCTACCAGTTAATAAGTAAAACATTAAGAACACAATAAAGAAATGACAAAAGCACACATAGAAAAATATAATTGGTATGTAAAAAAACTCTTCAACTTTCAAACAAAGAATTTGAGGATAAGGTATTCTCTTTGCTATTAAACAGTTATGTAAACTTCTATTATAAACACGGTAGCTTGGGAGATTATAAAAAATTGAGCTCTGTTGGATTTATGTCCTGGGCTTTTCAGTTGTATGTGGTCTTACATAAATTATTAACCTGTCTCAGCTTATTTTTCCACACCTAGCCATGAAATTTCTCTTTCTGGGATTATGGTAAGAAGTTAACAATGTAAGTTATGTATTTTCTTATCACTAACTGCTGGTATATGGCACATAACTGATCCTCATACATTATGCTTCTTAAATGAATAATAGATGGATATTGCTATGTATTGAATCTGTGTCCACTCAAAAGTTATTACATCAGAGCTTTCTGTAAACTAACCAGTCTACAACTCCATAGAACAATAAATAGAAAAATGTCTAAGAAGTTAATGAAGTCATGGTCTCATAGGACTCTCTTTTCAGTTCTCAGTCTCTAGCTGAGCTTCCTGATATCTTTAGATTTCCTATGGGGGCTCCTCTTAGTATAGCTAACATGTCTGAGAAATATGCATAATAATATAGTCACTTCCAAAGCCAAATTTTAAAAAGAAAAAAAAACAATAAAAATTACAGTAATTGCTGTGGGGCGTGTTTCTAAGCAAGAAACTTTGCCTAAGTATATGTTCATATATGTAGGGTAAATTCCTGAGTATATGTTCATATATGTAAGGTAACCTAAGTATATGTCTGATCTCCAAATATGCACTATGCATGGCATGTATTAACATACAAACACATAAATAAACAACAAATAAATATAGTAAAAGTATCTTAATTATAAAAAGTAAAATAACAGGATTTTGTTACCACAGCCTGAATGTAACAAAACTGATTATAAATGGGTAAACAATCATGACAAATGTAAGACCAGTAAGCAAAAATGTACTTCACAAATAGTTATCCATTTGCTTTTTAAAATATTGAAAAATAGAACATTACTGATAATGTATATTGTAATTTCTATAATGTTTTAATTTATTTATAACTTTTCAAAGCCAGCAATACCTCCTCTAAACACTTTGACTTAAAATTTATCCTAAATAGGTAGCACTTTGCATAAGAACATGTTCAGTATAGATTTAAGTGGAGCAGGGAAGACATTAGGCAACTTATACATACATCAACTGAGAATGTACTAAGTGTTGTTATATGCAATTACTTGAACTTTTTGTAGCTAATCTGAAAGATAAGCATGAATGGATAATATAAAAAAAACTATTATGTTTAGGTTTGTGCTTATTTGTCCTTTTTGGTAGCATTTTGGGCATCTTATTACACCATACCAGTTTTAGTTAGAAAAATATGAAAAAAGTAACACACAGAGATGAGCATAACCATAATCCAATAAACATAAAATTGATTACCTTTTCAGTGCCTCCAAATGTTAATAGCTTGAGAAGTTGTTAGAAATCACTTCAATACAATATTATAGATGACTGTTGATAGAGCTTAATGTGCATATGCAAGCATATTAAAATGAAATCAAACCTTTGCAATGACTAGGATTCTATTAAAGATGCAATAATACGTAAAGTAGTAATGCCAATGTAGACTTTAATATCAAATAATTCAGGAAGTTTTTATAATTGTTGTTTAGAAATCAAAGTAAAATATCTGTTATTTGCCTGATGCAATTGCTGTCTCGGAAGCTTACTGCTGAATAAGCTCACCCTTTCAAGTTCTTTTTGAACTCGGGATGACTGATTCAACTCAGCTGTTCTCATGAGAGCTGGACATATTCTGTCTCTGACCATTCTGTCAAATCTTCCTCTGATTCATCACTTTGTCTGCCCCTCCACTAGACATCACTTTCAAACATGGCTGTTTCCTTCTACAAACTAATTTTACCTTAGAGGTGTGTACTAAGGGTGTGTTTGTATTCCAGCCAGAGAGATTAAAGTGTGTGGCATGTCTGCATTCCAGCTGGATCACACAGACCTAGGCCTTTGGATGTAATCTCTTGCCAGAGCAGCCATGTTGCCAGCTTAAATTCCTTTACACATAACAACAATAAGAGGTGGTTTATCAGACAGGATATCAGACAGCATATATCAAGTGGGAAAATATATTGATATATCAATCCAACAATCACCATCAACCCAAATCATGGAGGGTCCTTATATATCCTAGTTTGTAGAAGATTGCTCATCACATTTCACATGGTTAACCCACCCTGTATTTATGAAGAACAGTAACAAGTGAAGATATTAAGATATGTGTTTGTTCACAATGAATCTAAGAAAGGTTTTACTTTAGAAACTCTTCTCACCCTACTGGGACCATCTAGATTAAGATTCCAAATATTCCCAATGCCTTTCTCTGATGAAAACACTAAAAATTGCATTAAACACTAACATAACCTAAGAATTAGAGTAAGAAGTACCAGTCTCACTCTTGGAACTTTCTGTGGGGCACTTAAGTGACATAGCTGAATTATCAGGACAAAGAAAAGAATGGGCATGTTTAGTGAACACACTTGTTATAGTATATCCATGGAAAAGATTTATATATTAATGTCCATGCACAGATGAGGAGAATAAAAAGAATTATCCAAAGGTCACTTCCCAATTGCATAGTTTATTATCAGAAGTTGTTGCCAAGGAGTGCCTGATTCAAGTAGCTCAAATGTCTGCTCACAAATGATTTCTAGGTGACAACCTCAGTGGAACAGTGAGAGCACTGTGAGTTGCTTTTTAATCTAGGCCCCCTCTTTTTCTATGTGGTTTCCGAACATCTCAAATCATAATTTTCCATTTGATCACATGACCTTAACATTCTCAAACTTAACTGATTGGGACATTTTGGCCAAAATATAACATTCCTCTGTAATGCTTTGCTCAATGATTGTTTATTTAGAATAATATACCCTACTTTTTAGAGCACTTCTTCAATTCTTTAATACCAACCTAATGCTTAATGGATAAGAATTTTATTCAGAGATAGAGAGATGACCAAGCTTCTATTCCCAAAATCCACATGGTGTCTCATGTCCATCTGTAAGTCCAGTTACAAGAGATCTGATACCCTTTTCTGAACTTTGTGAGTCCTATACAAGGATGTGATTCTTAGATATACATGTGGCAAAACACTAATACACATAAAGTAAAATGTTTTCTAAAAGAACCTTAGCCAGTCTTCTTTAAACATAAGTATTGTGGTTTGAGTAAAATGGCCCCCATAGGAGTAGAACTCTTTGATAGGATTAGAAGGTTTAGGAGGAAGTGGGTTATTTGGGGTGGGCTTTGAGATTTCCAAGACCCATGCTAGGGCTAGTTTCTCTCTTCTCTCCCTCTCCTCTCTTTCTTTCTGCCTGTAGATCAGGAGGCAACTGTCAAGTACTTCTTCAGCACCATGCCTGCCATGCCTGTTGCCATGATCCCCACCATGATGATAATGGACTAAGCCTCTGATACTGTAAGCAAGTCTCCAATTAAATACTTTCTTTTATAAGAATTGCCTTGGTCATGGTGTCACTTCACAATAGGACAGTGAAAAAGACAGTATGGGAAACTTTCTAATCACTTGAATCTTAGGCAATTCTAGTAATAAATAATGGAAAGCAAAATACTGGCATAAGTTTATGTTTCCACTTATATTAAGTCTCCACTTATATTAGCCGATGCAATTGTTTTCTCTTATGTTACTGTCTAGGAACAGTAGGTAGAGAAGGCTCCATATCACCTAGACACTGATTGACCCTCCAAGATGTTGTGGTCATTGCATAGTGAAATTTTAATAATGACCATATCCCAGGCTCACAAGTGGAAAGGATGAAGAATACAGAGGTACTAGTGTCAGAAGGACTAGTACGGAGGTGGGCCTGCTTGTATTCCATCATGAGAATTCAGTCATGTGTTTAGTATGGCCTTCAGAAGGGTGAGAACTGTCTGTGGTCAAGTCATCCACTTTGATTTTAATTTTTATTTCTGTGGAGAAAGGACAGGACTTACTTCAAGAGACAGGTTTAGACATACTCCTTATAAACACTGACATTTGAAATTTATATTTATACATCTGAATGTAGGAAACTAATTCATTGTGAATATATAAGGTTGTTTCTAGGTTGAATTGGGTGAAATTATAGACATGCCCTATATGCAGATGAAACCGTAGCATTGACTGGGGTCCAAGAATGTATACAAAGAACAAAACAAGCTAAGCACCACCATTCATCTCACCTTGAGTCCTGACTCTAGACTCAATGTGAAGAGCTGCCTCTTTATGCTTTTTATGTCATGCCTTTTCCTCTATGATGGATTGTAGACATCAAACTGTGAGCCAAAATAAATCATTCCTTACGTTGCTTTTGTCTGAAATTTTCTGACACAGCAATGAGAAATGTAACTAATTAAATGAACACCTAGAATAGGATTATTGTTGTTATAAGACTGACCATGTAATTCTTAGGTTTTTGGCATTGGTTAGGTGTGAGAATGTGGAAGACTTTGGAACTTGAGGCTAGAAGAGCCCTAAAATGCTTTAAGAAGAGCTTAATGGGTCATTCTGATGGGAATTTGGGAGACCAGAATGTTAAGAGAAATGCAGATAGGGTTCATATCATAAAGTTTCAAAGGCAAATAAGGACTCTACCAGGAACTGGGTTTGTAGCCATTCATTTTACAATCTGGAAAAGAATCTGCCTGTATTCATCCCACTGTCCAGAAAACTTGAGGGACTGCTGGCTTTGAATCACTTTAACAGTAATTGTCTAATTTGTTTGATGGAAATTTCAAGACAGGGTGGCAGCTGATCTGTGTCATGTTCAACTACTAATTTTTGGTTTTATCAGAAACTATAGGAATAATGAAAAAGTTGAACAAAAAAATTTCAAAAATGCAGAGGAAAGAAGTTTAGACAGACGAATGAGGTAATGAAAAAGCAGCTTTAATTGTTGAAGAAGTTAACACTGTTAAAGAGAAACCCCCATCTCTACACTGGGACAATAGGAAAAAGGCTTTCTCTGAGCCAGACCTATCCGATAGACCCTCTCTTGTGAAAATACTAATTCACTGGTAAGGAAATAGGTAACCTGAGAAATGGATCCTTGCTATTACACAAAGATCTAGCAAAGTCTTTTTTAAAAAATAAATTTATTATTTGTTGCTTCAGGTTACATCTCCATCATATTGCCCTCTTTCCTCCCTTCCCGGCCCTTCCCTGCCATCCTCTACCCCCTAACCCTTCCATCCTGCTCCTCTGGAGTGGAGTGTCCCTACATAACAGTCCCTCGTCCCAGTTCAGAAGTCATATGAGGGCCAAGAGCCTCTTCATACACTGGGGGCCTACAAGGCAGTACCACCAGTGAAAAGTGTCTCATTGCTAGGGAGGGAAAACTAAAAAACAGACCAACAAACAAACAAAAAAAAAAACAAAAAAAAAAATAAATAATAATAAATAAAAAGTCTGTGTTCATGTTCCCTTTGGTGTGTTGGTTGTAGTACAGATATCCTGTACTATATAGCTAAAATCTAGTTATAAGTGAATAGATGCCATGTGCATCCTTCTGAGTCTGGGTTAGCTCACTCAGGATGAGCTTCTCTAGTTCCATCTATTTAGCTGCAAATTGCATGATTTCCTTGTTTCTGATAGTTGAGTAGTATTCCATTGTGTAGATGTACCACAGTTTTTTAATCCATTCTTCAGTTGAGGGACATCTGGGTTGTTTCCAGATTCTAGCTATTACAAATAAGGCTGCTATGAACATAGATGAGGAGACTTCCTTATGATTCCATGAGGAGTCATTTGGAAGTATACCCAGAAGTGGTATGGCTGGGTCCTGAGGCAAAGTTATTCCAATATTTCTAAGATATCGCCATACCTACCTCCATAGTGGTTGCACAAGCCTGCACTTCCACCAGCAATGGAGGAGGGTTCCCCTTTCTCCACACCGTCGCAAGCATGTTCCGTCATTTGAGCTTTTGATCTTAGCCATTCTGACAGGTGTGAGATGGAATCTCAGAGTCGTCTTGAGTTGCATTTCTCTGATGATTAAGGATGTTGAGCATTTCTTCAGGTGTCTCTTGGCCATTAGGGATTCCTCCTTTGTGAATTCTCTGTTTAGCTCTGTTCCCCATTTTTTGATTGGATTATTTGGTTTCTTGGCATTTAATTTCTTGAGTTCTTTGTAGATTTTGGATATTACCCCTCTGTCAGATGTGGGGTTGGTAAGATTTTCTCCCAGTCTGTAGGCTGCCATTTTGTTCGAATGACAGTGTCTTTTGTCTTACAGAAGCTTTTCAGTTTCATGAGGTCCCATTTATTGATTGTTGGTCTCAGGTCCTGAGCTGTTGGTGTTCTGTGCAGGAAGTTGTCACCTGTGCCAATGAGTTTGAGGGTTTTGGTCTTAATGGGAACATAGAAGCCCAATACAACTGGAGTCCAATGAGGACAACTACATCTCAATGTGGCAGCAGAGTTGTCCATATGATAATGGTTTTATATACATGATACATGAATGAATGAGGAGCAGTAGTCATTAAGGTTTCTGTTACAGTTGCAGAAGGCCACTGTGGCCAAAAATATGTTGTAGAATCAGACTCAACTTGAAGGCCTGGAGGAACCACTCGATTAAGCTGTGAAGATGAAACAAAAGTTTAAATGGAGGCCCCACCCAGGATGATGGAACTGCCAAAACCACAAAATATCTCACAATCAAAGCTGGAGGTATAGAGTAGAATTGGCTTTGTGAATTGTGGTTGACAGAGCTGGAGGAATGAACTTAACTAACTCAAGATCCCACAATATCCCATTACGAGCCCCATTGAATGACATGGAGTAATAGGATTTAAATTTCACCTGGTGAGTCACAGTCTTGTGTTGCTTCATTCTTTCTATGCTTTGCTGCCACTCTTCCCCTAAGAACTGGAAACGTTTACTCTTTTCCATTGTATGTTGAAGTTATGTGTTTACTCTTTTCCATTGTATGTTGAAGTTATGTAATCTTGTTTTGATATTTTAGGACCTAACACTACAGAGATTGCCTGATTTTCAAAAGAGGATATGCACTTACACTATTGACCAGCGTTAGAATTGTTAACATACTATAGAAACTTTGAAGTTGGACTGAATATATTCTGAATTATGAGAACTACACTAACCCATAATGACAGAGGAAGAGGCTTACTACTTAAAAGTGATACATTTGTTTGTGAACTTCAGAAGTGGTAGAGTTGTGATAGTTAATATTGTTAACTTGATTTGGTTGGGAATAAACTGAGAGATAGGTGCCTGGGTTCAGGTGCATGGGGGCATTTTAGGGAATAATTAACTGAAGCAAAATGACTTTTCCTCAGAAAATGTGGCACCTACCTCTGGTAGGCCATATATAAAGAAGCTCAAGGAGAAAAGCAGACTGTCTTATCTGCTTTCACTTCTTACTTATGAGTGCATTTGTCTCCCTGCTACTCCCCCCTTTCTTCACCAACATTGGTATCTAGCTTCTCTGGGTTCTAATGTGTATTGAAAACCAGCCACTCTCCAAAAATCTTCCAGGCACATAGCACCATATTTAGAATAATGAAGTACCCAGTCTTGTGGACTAAGTAGCTTCTCTAACCTTCAAAAGATCATTGATTGTTGTAATACTGAGACCCAATCAATTATAGGCCATTCTGATAAACCATTTCATATATATATATATATGTCCACATATATTATATCATCCATATATATAATATATTCATCTATATATATTTAAATACACACATATATATAATACACACTATATATATATATATATATATATATATATATCCATTCAATTGGTTTTGTTATTCTTAAAAAATGCTCCATCAATACAGGAGAAAAGTTTATATTGTATATCACAAAATAATGTAAAATTTCTATTATGCTTTCAAAATTAACATAGGTAAACCTATGTTTTTTTTTAACATGGTAAATTATCTAATTACTTACATAGCCACCATGCTTCCCATCATGAGCCTGGATTCAGTCATCTATGGGAAGAAATTTAAGGCAAATATTTCAGAAACACAGACCATATAAAATTTTCCATTTCTCCCAAGTTAGCCTATTTTATTTTTTTAGAAAAAGTATTCCTCTGTTGTATTAATTTAGATAAAATATTATACCTTTGAAAAAAACATCTTCTTAAATCTGTGACTGAAAAGTAAACTTGAACAATTTTTCTCTACAAAAAGTTGGAATGTGGGGGGGGGAGTTGCAATAATTAGGAAAGTATGCTAGAGTAGAAAATTATGATGAAACATTCTTCTTGATTCCAGTTCAGTTTGTATGGAGGGAAATGGCTGGAAGCTGAAAAGGATGCCAAACCCAGTCAAAGAGAAGAAGAGAACATAAAGTTGGGTGAATAAGGTGGTGAGGAGGATCCCAACTATGTGATAAAGCATGGTGAAGTCAAGCCCAGCTCAAAGCTTCATCCTTACCAACTAGCATTCCTAGTACTGTACACCATTATGTACACCACCATAGAAGAAAAGTAACCATCATTCTGATTCAGCCACAAACCATGCAACCTCCAACAGAGACCTGCCTGGAAGATATGCTGGCACAATAGTGACAAAATATTAGGGGAGTAGCAAACCACTTTGACAAAATGGACTAAGGGCCCACTCCGTGAGATGGAACCCATGCCCAACACTGATAATGAAACTAAGAACTAGGACTACCTAGGCCCTACTATTATTATTCAGATGAATGAGCAGAGCAATAAAATAATTCCTAATGGCATGTGTCTATACCTATAGATTAAAACATCACTCAACCTTCACTGAACAAGCTTCTTATTTCAGTAGACAGAAATTAACACAAAGACCCACAATAGACAACATACAGATAGTGAAAAATCTTAGAGCATTCAGCCATATATAGGAAGTCTATATTAAATTCCTCTCCTCAAGTCTCAGGAATCTGTGTAAAAGAGGAGACCAAAAGACCATGAGAGTTAGAAGTGCTGGATGATGCCAAGGAAACTGCATCTTTCAGACACACCAGGGCTGATGCACATTTAAACTCACAGAGACTGTTTCAACATCCACAAAACCTGAACAAATTCAAGCCAGACAAAACCACAGCATGGGGAAGGGGAATTGAATGCAAAGTCCTACCTCTTACTCAGAAGTTATTTACCACTGATATCTACTGCATGGGTAGCAGGGGAAGCCCTAGGTAAGTATGTGCAGTTGGCATGGGCATGCCCACACCAAGGTCCCCATCTTCTCAGACCCAGAGGGAAATAACAAAGCTTTACCTAGGGGCGAGTCTCAGAGGGAAATGGCAAAGTCCTCCCTTATGGTCCACATATCAGTGTTGATAATATGTGCAGAAAACATCCACCATGTCTCTCTTCCTCCAATACTTACGTCCAGAATACCAGTTCCCTTATAGAAGCTGCTCCTACTGAGATTAGCTAAGCCTGTTTCTTTGATTCAGCTGAACACCATAAGCCCTGCTTCCTTGCTTATCTATTTCCCCATCTCATAGCTCAGCTGTATGCAACAACCTGAATCTCTGTCCAATTTTACATAATAAACATGCTGAGATTCTAAGGCACTACCATTTCTCCATTCCAGAACCCAGACCACCTAACTCAAACTATTTGTTGGTGTTTGTTTCTCATTTCTTTATTCTCTCACCACCCTTAATCAGTTTCATCCCTAGAGCCATGCTGGACTGGACATGACTGAAGGAAGCAGGGATCAATTTTCTCCAATGAGGTAGCTCTGGGTGTATCAACAACACTCCAGGACAGGACTGATGGTGTAGTGTTAAACATTCTAAATGTTAATTAATTGGCCCTTCTTGCTGTCTGTTACTTACATTGACTCTGATTGGTTAAATAAAAAGTGGAGGCCTGAGATTGGGCAAAGACAGAGGAAGGTGGGACTTCCTGAGATTAGAACAGGAGGCCTGAGCTCTAGACAGAGGATTAATGCATTCCAGCCAAGAAGGAGGATGCACACAATGGGTTAGAAAAAAGAACCTCATTCCACATGGCCAGGAACATCGGCATATTGTGGAAAATGGCAATCCAAGGGGACGTATATATATATGGGGTCATATTTGGGTAATAGAATTATGAGCTAGCTTAGATGGGCTAGGATTACACAATTCAGGCCAAAGCTTGTTAAAATCCACGTGGTGTCTGTGTGTGCTCATTTATAATGGTGGGTTAAGAATTAACAGCCACTGAACCAATTAAATATAATATAAAATACTGCAACATAATTTAATTAGTTTATTTTACACAGGACTCATGTTCAGGAGTAGATTGGAAACAGAAAATGGACTCGATGTTTTTTTGTATGTGACTTTCTTTGGTATAGTTTGGTTATTTTGTATTTTGTATTTTTTGTTTGTTTCCTTTTTGGTTTGTTCTCTTGTTTCTGTTTGAGAGAGAGAGAAAGAACATGGGTAGGAAGGTAGTGAGAAACCTGGAAGGACATGAGAGAGGGAAAGAATGTGATAAAATGCATTGTATAAAATAAGGCTCAGG
Source organism: Lophiomys imhausi (assembly GCA_907164525.1). NCBI lineage: Eukaryota > Metazoa > Chordata > Mammalia > Rodentia > Muridae > Lophiomys > Lophiomys imhausi. The sequence continues at coordinate 12,339,192 of CAJQZJ010004763.1, forward strand.
AGACATTGCTGAAGAGAGAACAGAAATATTTAAGAGTCAGATCAGTGAATTCACTATGACATTGTATCTCTTAATAATGTCAGAAACTACACCTATTAAATCTTACACATCATTGCCTAAATATAAACTGAGCAAGGAAGACACCAATGGACATTCCAAAGTGGATGGGGCAAGTCCGTGATGATTCAACCCTATACAAAGAACTACATGCAACTAAGGAATGGTAAAAGTGGGAGGAATAGTCTTCCCCAGAGAACACAGCAATTGGTTATCCTATACCAACTAGTCAGCCCTGAAAATATACATACAAGTAGCATCATACAGACTGTGCAAGTTATATTTTGGTATATATGTGTATACATATATGTACATAATAACAATGAATGACAAAAGAGATTTTGAAATTGAAAAGAGAAAGGATAATGTATAGGAGGGTTTGGAGGGAAGAAAGGGGATGGAGAAATATAACCATATTATAACCTCAAAAATAAAAATAATTAAAAAATTAAAAACAACCATAAAAAAAAAGTCAACTTACTTTAAGGAACCTGTCTGTGACATGGCTGCTCATCTCTCTTTTTTTTAAATTTTATAATTTCAAAGTAATTTGTTATTATTGTGCATGCAAACATTTGTGTGAGGGGCACTGAAGGCCAACTTTCAGCAATTGTTTCTCTCCTTCCAGTTGACATCTGAAGTTGGAACTGTGGTTTGATAGCACCTCACCTGACCCTTGCTGTTCTCTTTGTAGTATGCTAATGAATTTTTGCTTTATTTGAATTGCTTCATTACATGATTGACTGATTAATTGACTGAGTGAGTGATTATTTAATATGAGTGTGGAGACAGGAGGACAACATATAAAAGTCAATTCGTCATTCCTACCACATAGTTCCCAGATATTGAACACAGGTCATCAAGCTTGGAAGAACATCTTGTACCCACTGAGCCATTTCACTGGCACAAAACTTATTTTCCTTAAAAAATAATTTAAAATTCTACTCTTTCGGAATAAAATGTTTTAATACCATTCTTAAGTTTTTATGCTAGATCCATTAAGGAAGAGAGATACATTTACACTTTGAGTCTTTCTACTACAAGTGGCATATACATAGTGAATGGTAGACATGTTTCACCGTAATGATAACCATCTTTTGTAGGGGGTTAGATAAATTAGATTTAGAAAATATATAGGGGTTTCTGATACTGTCTCTTAATTCGGGGCATGAAGATCATTATCAGCATGTGGACTAAAAACAGGAAACAAACAGGAGACTTAATAGATTGAAAAACAAGGTTGAAGTCAGGAAAAACAGGAAAGACTCAATAGACTGAAAAACAAGGTTGAAGTCAGGAAAACAGGAAAGACTTAATGGACTTGAAGAAACAAAGTATCTGGCCTGACACTGTTTTCAGCTGCTAAGTGGGAGGAGCCCAAATTAAGCTGAATCAGAGTTCCTCCTATTTAAGGACAGTGCATGGAGCCAAGAAGGAGAAGAGGCCCCTGATGCTAGAGAGCTCCAAGAGTCCTGCTGAAAAAAGTGCTGGCCATCATTTGATGGCCAGATTTCCTTGAAGCAGAAAGAAGCTGGTGAGCAAAGAAAGCCAGAGCAAGACACCAAAAGGCCAAGGACTAAACCCTGTGGCTCAACTTTTGCCTAGAGGGGTTTGATCTGTCCGAACAGTGGCCTAAAGGAAACTGTGCCTGGCTTTAAGGACTGAGGCAGAGCAGCTGAGTTCCTGATTCAAAAGAAGTAAGTTGGCCTGCAGATGGCTGGGGTCTCCCACAGAGAAGAAAGCAGGAAGCCTTATTTAAGGTGAGACTGCAATAACCAACTTACCCTGATGAACCTGCATCTGAGAGATCCAGAAAAAGGACTGCTAAGTGCGTTAAAAAATCTACAACAAAGACTGTGTTCCTGATGACTGAGGACCTGCCCCAGAGACTGTATCATTCTAAAAGGTTAGCAAAATAATTATCAATAGGTTTAGTGGATAGGTTAAAGGGGTTGTAGGAATTTATAGGATTAATAGTTAAGAAATTTTTGGTGTTTGTTATAAGTGAATTTAGTAATAAATAAGTGTTAAATAATAATTTAAAAGTTCAGTTACAATCTTTTGCTTGGTTTTACTGTTTGTAAGCTCATGTGATTTTTCTAAGAACTAAACAATCTCCCTTCACTGAATGGTGTCTTGCTGTGAGTGACTATCTTTTCAACCAAGAAATGACCATCTCCACTTCAGCTGTGCCCTCTTGGGAAAGGATTATCCAAGCTGTTTTTGTTAGCTCCTTACTTTCCCTTATGGAGGGGAGAAGAAAGTCATGAGACCCTCACTTGAGTATCCAAGCACACCCTTACACCAGTAGTATGGCAACTCTGCCTTAATTGTACATGGTCTGGAGGATGAGGTATAGTATATTGGCTAGGGAAGATTAGGGAATGGGACTTCGATATACGTAGCTACATGAAAGCTCTCATCCTTGCTGGGAAAAGGCTTTCCAAGTTTAGTCTATGAAGGGGAGTTCAACCATAGTAAGCAACCCCTCAGCTATGGTCTAAACTCTTGGTTCCCCTGAGTAATCTTTCAACAAAATTGTGGCTCAGTTTGTCATGCTGACATTAGAAGAAGGGTTAAACATTGCTTATATCTCCACATGGAAAGGAATTTTAGCAATGTGTGTTTGTTGCCTAGCTAACTTAATACATTTTACATAACACCTAGAACCTTTTTGAAGTTTATAATGTAAGATGTTTTAAGTGCTATTTTTATTAAGTCTTTGAGAATTTCATACAATGTACCTTAATCATATTCACCCTTTGTCCTCTAAAGCCTTCCTTAACCACTCTGTACTCTTCCCTCTCCACTCACTCCCCACCCCAATCCAGTCCATGTTGTGTTGACCAACTAGTACTGTGTTGTGTATGCCAGACTCTTTGGAGGATCCGCATTCCTGTGGACAACAGGGCCAGGTCTTATGTGGTTTGACATGACTTCTGAAAATTCAGGATCTTTGTGATTAGAAATCTGAATTGTATGTACAAATGTGCTCAATCTACCAGATGATCAGATCATTAGAGAACATTGATTTTTTTCCTCTCTCAGCAACTGTCAAATGTTTCTCAGCTAGTGTTGGTGTTTCATCCTATCTTCATCTCTCAATACTGGGGCTTTTGTTATCTTGAACTTGCTCTTATATATGTTGTCACAATTGCTTTTCCAAGTTTCCATGGTCCAGTCTGTTCTGTTGTGCCTGGAAGGCATCACTTCATGGATGTTACCAAACATGTTCTGGATAGTAAGATGTTTCTGCTTCCTCTTCCCAAACATCCCCTGAGCTTCAGGATGTGTGTGATATGGATGTCCCATTTGTGACTGAGCACTCTAAAACCTCTACTTCCCTTCAAGTTGAGCAGTTGTGGGTCTCTGATAATCTACATCTGCAGGAGAAGCTTGTCTGATGAGGGTTGGAAGAAACACTGATGGAATCAAAGTCCAAAGTATTCTTTAAATTTTTTTCTCTCAAATAGCATAAACTATTTTTTAGTTGGTTTTCATTACTCAAGTTGTGTATGCCAGCCTCTTTGGAGGGTCCGCATTCCTGTGGACAACAGGGCCAGGTCTTACGTAGTCTGACATGACTTCTGAAAATTCAGGATCTTTGTCATTGGAAATCTGTCTTGTATGTACAAGGATTTGCCTACCAGCAGATTTCAAGTTCAGCAAGAAAAACTTATATTTTGGTTATATCTTAAGATACTCCAGAAACCTCAGAAAATATTCTAGGCAAAATTTCAAGGGGACAAGAGAATTATCTGGACTCTTTCAATTCCTCCTTTTTCCTTATACTTTTATCACATTGTCCTCATACTGAATTACCTGATAGAGCTACACTGAGCTATTATGGTGAAAAAGGATTCCAAAACAAAAGATAGATCAATTTAAATGTTTTATCATTTGTTATTTATGGACTGTATAGGCTTTAAAAGTCAAACATGAAGAATGATTGTTTAGTTCAAAATAACAATAGTTACAAGCAGGACTTTAGACAGGCAGGATTGGCTGGATTTACAAGTTGGTAAGCAAACACTTGAGTGGTTATTCCTTTCCTTATCCCTTAATTCTAAGCACATAGAGTAATATTTAACCTGGAATTTCATTGGGCTCCTCTTCTTGGAGAGTTACCTGACTTCTTTAAAATGTGTCTGATATATCATTGCCATGACTCATTTTGAAGAAGCTTCAAGGAGAGTAGAACTCCAACAGCTCCCCAGATATCACAGAGCTCTGGATCAAAAGAAACCCCTGCTGCTGGAGAGTTCTTTTAGTAAGTCGATGGGAATACTAGCTCATGGTCATATTGGGATGTGAAGTTGAAATGTCAGGAAAAGAATGACTCATTTATGGCCTTATAATTCAAGTTAGTACCTGGATCCATTTAGGAATCAGAATTGGTAGAGAAGAATGAGTTATTTATGAAAAAATGTTTTTTTGGATATTTCAAGGAAACTTTCACAGATTAAAATCAGAATTAATAATAGAAAAATAGAAAGTGAGAATACAGCCTTGATTTTAAAAACTGGGATCCATTATTTAAGTCTTTTGTAAATAAACATATTATATCACTAAGGGGGGTTTATATAAAACAGAAGATATATATGGTAATTATAAAGACAGCTCATTATACAATGGCCCCTGACTTGGTGGAGTCCTGAGGGGCAGAACTGCATAAATGGAATGAGCTATGAGAGAGGTAGCTCTGAGAGAGGTAACAGTGACAAAGACTCCAAGCATCTGTTGGGTCTCATCTCCAGAGCTCTGAGAAGCTGCCTTGAACATGTGAGTGTGCACCTGTAGCCTAGAGACCCTGAGAAACAACCTGTCATGGGTTTTTTATATGAGAGTCATAGTCCATACTGGGTAAAATGTTGAAGAAACACCTTGCTTTTGATGAGGAGGGAACTGTAAGCAGGCCCTGGGCAGTTTGTGCTCTCAAGATTGTTGCGTTTTCAGAACATGTTTTAATTATTCTCGAGAACCTCAAGTCATAAAAATAGGAAAGTGGGCCTGTCAAAGGATACTCAGGGAGCTGTCTCAAAGCTATTATTGTTAATATCAACATTTGGAGGGGGTGGAGAAATGACTCTTTGGTCCAGAGCAGTTACGATTCTTTCAGAAAACCAGAATTTGATTCTATGCACTCACATCAGGTAGCACAGAGCTGCTGGTAACTCCAGCTCCTAGGGATCTGATGGCCCTGACCTCCGTGGATGTAGACACACATGAGCACACACACACACAGAGACGATTATGCATAAATATAAGTAAATCTGATTTGTAAAAGGTTAAAGTTGGGTGAGTTGGGAAGATGGGTATAAAGCTAATCATCAGATATAGACTTCAGTGCTCTGAATGGATTCTGAAGTCATAGTAAATAACATTAAAAGACAGAGGACTCTTGCTGTAGCAAATAATGTGATGGATGAAGTTGACTAGTGGATAAAAAGATGTATTTTTCAAAGTACCATGCAGACCTCTGACAGTTGGATGGACTAATAGAATTTGTGTCATTACTTCTGTTTCTGTTTTCACTTTTCTTTGGCAAAATTTCAATATACAGCATAACTTAATACCCACACAAATAAACATGAGTAACTTCAAATTGTGTGCTTATTAAAATTCATACTCTGGATCTTAAACTTAAGATTAGTATCCTTAATAAACTTTTTGTGGGACCATGGCTCAATGGGAGATCAATAGTCTACAATGCATGTGGGTCTGCTTTTGAATTCATGTACTGTAAAGAAACAAAACAACTTCAAAGCTTTTAAACACTGTTAATTTATGAATATGATTCATATAAAAGGCTCCTGTAATATGCTGGCATAATCATAGAATATTAATGACTGTCTTCTTTTATGCATTTATTTTTCAGAGACTAATAGTGTATTTAACCACACATCTTATTCAGTATGGGGCTAACTTCTGATTATTATGCTATAGATTAAACATATTACATACTGAACCAAAGATATAAGCTCAAAACCAGGGCATATATGAGATGTAATATTGAATATACTTTTCCATACATTCCTTCCACTAAACATCATTCCCTCTGTTTCAAGTTCAGTGCTCTGTTGGGAGCTGATGCCATGTAAATAAATAAAGACAAATTTTCAATGAAGTGATTTAGGGAGAACAGCAAAAGTACTATGAAACCGAACTTTTAAATTATTATTTATTTAACACTTATTTATTTA
>CAJQZJ010004763.1:12351016-12363921 GCA_907164525.1 Lophiomys imhausi
TGTGTGTGTGTGTGTGTGTGTGTGTGTGTGTGTGTGTGTGTGTGTGTTATGTACATGGGTGTATCTGTTAAAACACATTTTTAGTGATGAGGCATAACATAATGGATAAGAAGCCAAAATGTCTGGTTTAAAATGTGCTTCTTTTGCTATAGATAGGTTGCTTAAACTCCCTAGATATCAGTTTCCTTTTTAGTAAAATGCAGATGAAAATAAATTGTGCCTCATAAGAAGGTGATAAGGATAAGATGATTGCTGAGTCAGTCTCTACCAGCAGAGTGATATTAACTAGTTATGATTATTACAATTTTATAAAACCAACTATTGGTGTACAAGTCTATAACTAAACTCCCCAAAAATGTGGTAAGTGTGTTTGTAAAACCTGAACATTAGTATTTCATTCTCTTCCATTTTCCCTGGAGTTACTACAATCATGGATGTTAGACCACAAAGCTATTCCAAAAATCTTTTAGGATTCTAAGTAATTCATTGTTACACACTTATATGCTTCCCATATAATTTTTTCTAAGTTTCTATTTTCTTTCTTCTCAGCTTTAAGCATATTTTTGAAATGAGTGAAGTCAGAAAATATTAATCCTTACTCCATTATTGCATATAAGTTATCAGGTTTGAATGTTTCTCTTTGCCTGTCTTGTTTTTTTTTTTTCCAAAAATTTATTTATTTCTTTGGGTAACATCTCAATCATAGTCCCCTGCCTCCTCCCCCTCCTGGTCCTATCCTCCTACCCTCCTCCCCCTCTCCTTCCTATATACTTTTTTTTTAATAAATTTAAGGTGTATCTTTTTCTCCCTAACAGCTCCCCCTTTTAGTCCAATAAAAGGCTCTTTTTCGTATAACAATAAATACAATACAAAGCAATAAGAACAAGTAGGCAACAATTATGAAAATTATAAGGTGCAACATAGATTCCCAATGTCCAGTCCATACATATTTGGCAACTGATAATAACATTCTATTATCTATCTCTATGAGTTTAAAGTTCTATACCTAACTCAATTTCCACCCTAACTAGCATTACCAACTTAAAAACATCTTCTTAGATTTAGAACATCCTTTTAATTCCTAAAAAATTTAAAACTTAACTGTGAGACTATAACTATCTAGTCTTCAACCACATCAGAAACCTGAGAAGGATAAATATAACTAAATAAACAGGAAGTGCAAAGCAAGTAGCTTACCAACCTGAATGTGCCCAATCTTGTCTGTCCTGGTTTTTTACTGAACCATATCACCCAAAGATCTTCTGAGCTTATGTTGTGAACTGTTTATTCTATTATTTAAACTACTGCAAAAATTACATGGTTAGATATTCCTGGAAAACATGAAACTATACAGTTTAAAATTCGAATAATTTTATATAGAGAAGAAAAATTGGAACCTCCAAAGGATTGGGTCTGTTTCTCCGTGTCTACTAAATATCTTCTGAGTAGTACCTTTCAGATAAACTAAAGATTCTGTTGTTTTGTTAATTTCTGTTTTTACTGCACAATTTGTCTCATTTTTTTTTCTAGTAAAACTGTCACAGGGAGAAGCTAGTAGATATGTTTTCCTGATTTCAGTGATAAGAGAAGGTGAAAAAGTTGACAACTTTTAGCGAGACCAAGAAAAAAAGTGAAGAGAGAAATTAAATCAGAGACAAAGGAAGTTTCTGATAAAAAGTGATAATAAGATAATTTCAAGTAGGGCTGGAGAGATGGCTCAAGAATTAAGAACACTGGCTGCTCTCCTGGAAATCTGTAGATCCAGTTTCAGGCAACTCTGGACTCTGGTATCCTTGGCAACACATGGTACACAAGTTATATGTGCAGGCAAAACGCCTATACACACAAAATTTAATAAAAATAAGTGATCACTGTGAATAATGATGTATTTTCAAATTAGATAATGTAGAAGAAAAGATAATTTATAAATACCTAAGAGCAAATTGAAATCTATAAGAAATAAAACAGCTATACAAACTGATCACAAATAAAAAGACCTATCCAGCACTCATAAATTTCCCATAAGGAAAAAAAATAATAAATAAACAAAGGTTTAATGATTTCAGTGGCAAATTCTAGAAAAATAATACTTAAGTAATAGTTGCCAAACCTCAAATTTATCTGAACATTGATAAGAAGTAAACCTTTCCAAATTCATTTTGCCAACTCAGCAGCACCTTGATGCCAATATCAGAGAAGCCACTACCAAAAACTAACCAGAGGTCAAATTTCCTAAAAAAATACATATGTAAATATCCCCAACAAAATATCTGGAAACCAAATGAAACATCACATAAAGGTTCAAACATCTTAATCAAGTAAGATTTATTTCTGACATACAAAAATTTTTTCACGTAAAGGTCAGTTACTATATCAACAAAAATACACAGTGGAAGGGGTGAGCTAACTCCTGAAAGTCTTAATCTGCCTTACATATGTGTTTTGTGATGTGATGTTTGTGTACTATTGATAAGAATGTAGATTTATATAATCAGTACAGAAAAAAAAACTGTGTTTTACTATATTTTGAGGTGAGTTAAAAATACTAAAACCCGGGCATTTATTAAAATTAAACAAAATCTCTCTTGGTAGTCTCAACTATGTGGATATGTAAGAGAGGAGAATTGCTGTAAGCTGGAGTCCAACATGAACTACATGGTGCCATTCTAGTCCACTGAGCTACATGGTGACATCCTGGCCCACTGAGCTACATGGTGACATCCTGGCCCACTGAGCTACATGGTGACATTCTGGCCCATTGAGGTACAGGGTGAGATCTTGTCACAAACAAAAACAAAAATACTCTCCATCTTGAGGGAACATCTTCATTGCCATGTTCATTGTAGCATTAGTCATAATAAGCAAGATATGAATATAACCCAAGTGTCTATTGACACACAGAAGGACCAAAAGAAAACTTTGAATGATTATCAGATGGAGAAGTAACTTTAAAAAAAAAAGATTGGGGTCTTTTATCCAACAGTAATGGACTCGGAGGGGCAGTATTTTAAGTGAATGCCATCTAATTCAGATACAGAATGGAACAATAAAATCTCACTTATATGTGGCACCTTCAAAAGTTGATCTTATAGAAATGGAAAGTAAAAGGTTAGTTACTAGGGGTAGAGAGTGGGTAAAATGAGAAGCCATTTCTCCCAAACTTGAAGTTATGAGATGAATGAGCTCTGAAGCTCTATTTTACAGCTTTGTGTCTATAAATATGTTATTAAAATTTGCTAAGATGGTACAATGATTACTTTATGTACTGCTGGGGCAAAATGACTAACAAGAGCAACTTAAGGAAGTATGTGTTTTCTTCAGTTTAGCTTAGTCCTTTAGTTTAAAAGGACATAGTTTATCACAGTGGGGAGTTATGGGAGTACACTCAAGAAAGGTGGTACATTGCACCTGCAGTCAGGAAGCAGAGATAAATGCATGCTGGTGCTCAGCTTGTTTTGTTTTGTTTTGTTTTGTTTTTTTTTTCATTCTGTCTGGACCCTAGCCAGTGGTTTGTTGCTTCCCATATTCAGGGTGGAACTTTCCGTCTCAGTTAAATCTTTCTGGAAATGCCCTCACAGACTGGCCCAGAAGTTTGTGACCTAGGTGATTCTAGTCAATTGTCATGATTAAACATCATGGAGAATAACTTCAAATATTTTCGTCTCTCACACACAAAAGGCAACTGCATAATTTTATCAGACCACCCCTTATACCTCACTAAATCTGGAACGAAATCCACGTAAGTATTAATAATCATTTAAGATAGAACTCCCTGTAGGAATTCAAATGAAGAACAGTTGATCTGCACTGTGGGTGTCTAAGGTTTTTTCCAGAGCAAGTGACCTTTGTATATCTTTAAATTGGGACTTTAGAGTCTGAGGAAAGAAGGAATAGTTAGAATTAGCTTGGTAGAAAAAGCTGAATCTTAGTCTAGAAACAAGGATATGGAAGATTGGCAAATAATGGCATTGCTCATGAGTTGATACTGACATAGGCCCAGTGGTCCCAGTATCCCATCCCATTGGGTTAAAATATTAGGAAGATGAGAAAATAAAGTCTAAAGACTCATTAGTTGTCCTTCAATCTGTGGACTGGCCATGCTATACACCAGTAGAGCTTTGGATCCCTCTCACTTGCTCATCAGCTCCTTTTGCCAGTATGTTATTTTCTTTCCTCCTGCTCCAGAGACTTCAGGCTCTACAGTGCTTCATACACACAACACCCTTGGAAATGTTTCCCTTGCATTCTTGCTGGTGTGTAACAAGTCAGGTATCACATAGAACCAGAGCCAAATTACAGATTTTTTTAATGTTGATTTAATTTTCTGCACTACGTGAATGTTTATACAGTCACGGTTCTTTCTTGCCAGATTGGACGTATGAGTCCATGAAATTCATGCTCATTATGTATCCAGCCTTTTGTTGGCTCTCCCTAAATGTTAAATATTAATGAAAGAAGATGAAGTAGCAAAAGAACAAAGTTACATTTGTAAGGTTGGACCTCAACTGCTTTGGGTGGCATTGCCAACAACAGTACTTCTTATCAAAATGCAACACTAAAATATATCTAGGAGGGCAGAAGATACTTAAAAGCAGCAGAGAATTTTCAATCTAAATTATTTTAAAATATACAAGAAATAGCTTTCACATGTCCTTTACCTCCCACTGAAGATACAAAATATATGTCACTTATAATTTGGATTTTCATCAGTTCTGTAATTATATTAAACTGAAGTTTTGTTCATTGGTTGAAATAATTTTTTTCAACAGGTAATGAATAACACATGGTGATAAAATGCACACACACACATATATAATATATATTATATATATATATATTTATATATATAATCTTGATTTTTAGCTGTTCTGAAGCTCCATTGTTCATTTCACTGACTCCCTGACTAACCGCCTCTGTTTGCATTCCGCTTCACACAAAGGCATGTTTTAGGGGTGTACCTCTCACAAAGAAGTATTGATGGGCCAGGAATCAGACTTTGGACAAATGAACATTTCATGATAACACAGCCTAATTGTTAAAGCCCTTCTTACTGAAAAGAATGAAAATTTCATTAGTCATCACTGTAGCTCAGCTCAAAGTGCCCCTCCCCTTCCCTACAATGCACAGAAAGAACAAGAAAGAACAGCAGCTTTAAATTCAGCACAGAACTCTTGGAAGCTTTGGTTCTTCCTTCTGCTCTATGCACACCTGCAAATGGTTTAGTAACAATGGTACCATAACTGTGGTTATAATCTTAAACACAATTTTAGGGATTGTAGTGGTTTAACAGGGTTAGTTACATGTGTGCAACACAAGTTACAAGCAGCCTGGAGATCCAGCTGATGAATGTTCTGGACAGTAGTTTTCTTCTGTGAAATGTTTAGAGATTTATAGGTCTGTCTTAGGTTTAACAAAGCAAAAGGAATAAATTTTGCATTGGCAACCATTACTGCCACAGTCATTTCTGACTTTAGTATCGTTTCTGAATGTAACAAAGATATATGTTGAGTGATGCATTAAATGATAAAAAGTGAAAGAAGTTAACCTCACAGAGTCCATCTGTAGACAAAATCTACCAGACAACTAAGAACTGTTGGGAGAGGAAATGGGGATGAGCCTCATAATTTGTTATTCAATTCCAAGTGGCAGCTCTGAAATTACATATACAAGTAACCCTGAATGGAATCAACAGGTTGTATTCGTGTATTTATGCACACACATATATAAATAATACATATTATTTATATATATATGTGTATATTTTTATTTGTATATATGTAGGTATAAATAATATATGTATGTCTGTATATATACATATATAATTTATATGTATAAATATGTGTGTGTGTATGTGTGCGTGTGTGTGTGTGTAACAATAACAATTAAGGAAAAAGAGGCCATGTATATGAGAGGGAGTGATGTTGGAAATAAACAAAAGGGCTTGGAGGGAGGAAATTGAAGGCAGGCAATGATATAGTTATATTGTAGCTATATTATAATTAAAAAAAGAAAACACTTTAAAAGAAACCAAAACAAGAAAGATAAAGAAAGTGACTAATCAGGATGAAAAGTCTTGATGTTAATTAGGTGAAGTTTCTAAATATATTATGCAACCAAATAGCACAAACTATTAGATTAGATTAGTAAAATAGTGAAGGAAGAATACATAAGCCTGGGGACACATGTCGACCTGCAGCTTTATACTTGGGCAGGTATACCAGTTGGTTCTAGAAGTATACATGATAGAGATAGCACACAACTCCAGATCTGAGTTGACTCTTAGACTCATTTAACAGGCTGGGGCTCAGGATAATCTTTTAAGCTTTTTCTTATGAAAACAAGAAACTTTCGTTGTTTTCTCTGATCCCAGGTAACTGTCCTGATCAAAGTCATCTAGCTTACAATCTTATTTTGACAAAATGCCAAACTCTCTAAACTGCCCACTGTCTGTTCTGAATAGTATCTGTTCCACAGCCCCAAGTCCCTTTCAAACTCAGCCTTCTCCGTTGCTTCGGTCCACAGTGTGTTCCTCAAACACAAGCATTCCACTGACTCAGATTCTCTGCAGTTATGAACCACTCCACTTAGAATGCTTTGCTGCAGAATTCTGTATGTTCACTCCTTTCGTGATGACTACATTTAAATGAGCTGCAAAGCAGTTGATAAAGCTTCAGTTGATAAGCACATCTGGACCCATTGCCTGGTTCTATAGGGCTTCTATGCAAAAATAATATTTATGATTTTTAATTCAAAAAAGAAAAATCCAAAGGAGAATCACATTCTGGGACATAACAAAACTCAAACTTCAGTATTCAGTATTTTATTGGAAAACAGCTGCATGTATTTGTCGTGTTTTTCTTAGTTTTAAGATATACCTTAGACTGAATGATTTATAAACAACACAAATCTATTTCTTATAGTTCTGGAGGCAGGGTAGATCTGTGTCTGAAGGTTTGTGCCTCACAGATGGTGCCATGTTACTGTAGGTAAACATGGGAAAAAAGTTGGAAGGATCAGAAAACTACTATAAAGGCAAAGAACATACTCATGAGGATGGAACCATTATGACCCGACTACTGCACCAATGGATCTACCTCTTAGTGCCATCACTTTGATGTTTTTGGTAAACATCTGAATTTTGGCAAGGAGGCTGCTCACATCCCAACCATATCACCATTTGTTGGAAGAAGGGAATCCTGGGGACTGGGAAGAACTAATGTAAAAAAACAAAAAAAACAAAAAAAAAAAAACTCTGGAAGAATCAGGCATGGCTAACTCAAGCAGCAACCTGTTATAGTCAGAGAAATGGGGGAAAGAGGAGAAAGCTATGAATCATAAAACCACTCTAAAGTATAAGTTCCATTTCTAACTTCCTAGTGAAATAAAGTTCCAAATAATATATCTATTTCAAAATTCAATAATTTAATGTTCTCAAAAATTTGTGGCCACCCAGTCTACCTAATTATATAGCTAATTTATTTATCCACTCAACAGATATGTATGATCAACTAAAAGCATCAAACCCTCAAGAAATCTAGCCCTTGTAAGCATGTGCTTCATAGGGTCTAATGTGAGCAGGGAAAGATTACATTTGTCTGAGCAAACACAAGGAAGTTTTGTGGTGGGCTTTAAATTATCCTCTAACTTACAGAGAGAGGACCATATGTTCCTTGTATGTATTTTGTTTGAGTGCTTTAATATTAATGCAATGTTTTAAAAAGAAGTTTAATTAACAAGTGTTTCATCTAGTTACAATATAACCCTTAGTATGAATTGTCTTTCATTCTAAAGTACACACCCTTCCTGCTAGTGTTTGAAACATTGCTTTTACTCTGTACTGCTAGGATTAACACAGTTAGGTAGAGAAGTAGAAAAGTGGATGAATGAAGGAACTGTTTTGAAACATTTTCAACATTAGAAGACTGAATTTTTTTTATCAAACTTTCGAAAAAGGATTTAATAATAGAAAATCAGTTCCCTATTTTTCCAGGTGGCAGAGGAAAATATGCTATCAAAGGAAAAATGTGAATAAGTGAAACCTGTGTACGAATGTAAGGTGGTATTGTAGTAATGTTTTCCTGCAAGTATGGAAAAGCTCCAGATGCTGTGGTAAGGGTCTTGACATACCCGAGGCAGCAGGGAATCAAGGAAGTAATACCACAGGAAAATATCTCAATTCTTAGAGAGAATGTCTTGATCAGAAACATCATACCGTTGAAGCAAGTTAGGTCAAAAGTAAAAATCATGTCATATTATTGGCACTAATATTTTACTGCAAGTCAGAACCTGCAATCCCATTCATTGCAGTTTTGGACAATGGTCCCCTGATTTTCTGAATCTCTTAGTAAGTGCAACTCTCACTCTTTGAACCAGCTCTCTCCCTCAGTCTTTCTTTCTCTAAAGTTATTCATTCTCCTTACATCGAAACCAGCAAATAGCCAATTCCAATAAAAATACAGCTGACTAAACAATATATTGCCCTATATTTCTGACTTAATTATCTTTCTGGTGTTCCTTAGTGGATCAGCTGAAAATCCTCTCTTCCTCCTGAAGTGATTGCTATTCACTCAGGACTTCCAAGACCAGCATAAAGATTTATTTTTTTCCTAGAAGGACAGAGGGCAGGGAATAAGAGACAAAGACAAGAGAGAGAGGATGAGGGAGAAGAGGAAGGGAACTAGGGAAAGGGGGAAGAGTTATTTGTCCCAGGGGACTGACTCTGGATAGAGAGGAGATGTGGAAAATCGTAGTTTATAAAGGTAAAAAGGGAAATCCCATTTTAGAATGAGGTTTAATTTTAATAGAGCATGTTAATTTGTAGTAATAATTAATTAATTAACAGTAGAAATGGAAAGTTAATCCCTAACCCACCATTATGAATAAATACATACAGATACTTGATGGAATTTAGCCAGCCTTAACCTATGACTAAACAATTCTTTTGTCTCCCCCAAAACCCCAATATACAAATAAATCCCCTTGGGCTGTTATTCTCCATGCTATGCTAATGTTCCAGGCCATATGGAATTCTGATTTTCCTAACCCATGGCTTCTGTCCTGATTTCTATTCTTCCTGCTTCCCACTCTTCTCCTGGCTTCCCCTCTAATTTTTTTCCTCCCCCAAAACCATGAGAACCTTAGCTCTGCCTACCTCTCTCTCTGCTCTAGCCACAGGCCTCATCATTTTATTTAAAGCCAGTCAGAGACAATGGGTATCAAACACCATAACATAGCATTACTTGGTGTGTATGTGTGTGGTTTTGTAAAAGAAGACCTCAGTGAGTGAATTAAATAACATTTAGATTACATAACAGATCACCCTCTCATTAATAGGTGAGTCAAAGATTTCAACACTGATAGTTGGACCTTGGTAGTCTGCTTCAGGAGGAGGAAATGGCCAAATAAGACAGAAGACCTTGCGGCTAGCTTCAGGAATGTAATCTAAAGGATTTTAGCAAGGAAGATGGAATGGGGGAGAAAGGCAAGGCCTGACAGAGCCATGTTTGCTATGTTCAGGCTGGCTAGGTCCCTTTGCCTCCAGCATATTGTTTTATGTGTCTTTTACTGGATGAAACACACCTGTGAAGAAATGTGGTTTGAAACTGGGCAGTGGGATGGGATAGAGAGTTATCATTTAAATCGTATAGAACGGATAAAAAGTCAACTTTAATTTCTCACAAATGATCTTGGATAAGAAAGGATACATGTTATTTGAAAATTTCTGGCTTAGATGAACAAGTACCATTCCCAGGATCATATATTAACTTTATGAGGTTTAAACATCACCAGAGCTAAGACAGAAGCATGGCAAGCAGATATAATAAAAAGTGTCAAATAAAAGGAAATTTTCTTTATAGTTAGAACATAACTCAATAATATCTCATGTGCTCAAAATCAAGACTTGGATCTTGTACTGTCTAGTTTTATGCCAACTTAACACAAGCTAAAGTCATTAGAAAGGAGGGAAACTCATTATTTTCTAAATTAGTGATAAATATGGGAGGGCCCAGGCCATTGTGGGTGGTACCATCTCTGGTGGTCCTGGGTTCTCTAAGACAGCAGGCTGAGCAAGCTATGTGGAACAAGCCAGTAAGCAGCACCCCTACATGGCCTCTTCATCAGCTCCTGCTTCCAAGTTCCTGCCATGTCTGAGATTCTCCCCTCACTCATGTTGAGAACGAATTGCTATATGGAACTGTGAGTGAAATAAATCTCACTCCCCAAGCTGCTTTTGGCCATGGTGTTTCATCACAGCAATAGTAACACCAAGACAGGCTTCAATATTACTCTGAAAGTAGTCAAAGACTGGACAGACAGGAAAGTCATTTAGGAGCACAAGACAAAGACATTTACCCTTCGGAAAAACAAAACTTCCTTCTCCAGATAGTATCAGATGTTGCTTCTTACCCATCTCACAACTCCCTTCCCCAAAGCAAATAAGCAAAGGTGTTCAATCCTCCCAAATTGCTTGAGCTCCTGAATTTACAAGCAACTAGATTAAATGCGAGTTAAGGTAATGACAAAAAGAGAAATTGAATATAAAGAGTCAGTGCATGAAAAAATCAGCAGGTAACAAAACTAGCCCTTATGTAATTAAGTGGCTTGACTTAGACCAGTGATGTTTTCTGTACACCAGTCTCATCCTCTTTTATGTGTAGCAGCTGGATCACCACCAAAAGCCTCTGTTGCTCTGATTTAAAGTACAAGGTAAGATGATGGCAGAATATGGTGAGAGGCATTGAAAGTAAGGTTTGGAGAATAGAGAGCTACAGTGTGGCTCTGGTGTCATTGTTGCTGGGTGTTACTAAGGTACTTATAACCTTGTGTCATCCTAGGCAGGGTTGAAAATATAATCTTTCTATGTTCCCCACAATTCAGAAGAATGTATATAATAACCCAGTGTTTGTCTAGAAGGTAGGATAAATACTTTTTCCTGTTGAGAACAAATTTTTCCACTTTGAAATTTAAAAAGGCTTGATAGGGATAAATAGTAATTTAAACAAGGAAACGGAACTTAAATCCTGCATCCTGGGTATTATTTTTCAGGCAAATAATTCATCACACTAGTAAGGTGGCAGTAAATCACATTAAAATAATAACTAGTCATTTGTATGATTACTCATTATTTCATCACATAATGTTATAAATTCTCTGATCTCTGTCCATACACCTACAGATGATAAATTTTAAATATAGAATTGACTTGAGTAGGGAATACCTGGATATCTGAGGGAAAAAGATTTTTCTACATGTGTCTGCCATGAAGACAGTTTTGGAAAAGATTAGCAATTAGATTAGTGAATTTTGTGAAGAGTCTAGTCCTATCTTGCATGGTTGGGCTCAAATATAACCAAAATATAGGGAGGATGACTGGGTTCTGTTGTGAACTAAGATATTTACTTTTGTCTTTCCCACAGTGTCTCTTAGTTTTCCAGACATGGGTTCTGAATATGATTAATATATTGGACACTTTTACTAAAGCATTTGGGCTTCTTTTTCAAGTATACCATTGGCTTTCTTGCTTCTAAAGTTTGGACAAAGTTGATTGTGGAACTTACCAGTTTCAGTTTCTGTAACCAAATAAACTCTATCGTGTGTATGTGTGTTTTGTGTGTGTGTGTGTGTGTGTGTTTGTAATATAGTTGTTAATTTAGGTACAGTTTCAGATGAGTAATATCATAAACATTAATTCACAATCACAGATGCCCAACTCTTTTTTACTATATATTCTAAAATTATTCAAGCATGGTTCTTTCCTAAGCAATTTGAAGTTGATAATTACATACCAAATTAAATAACCTTCAAACATTTTATTAAAGCACCTAGAGCTTTTGTAGGGGTTAGATAAATTAGACTTAGAAAATATATAGGAGTTTCTGATACTGTCTCTTAATTCGGGGCCTGAAGAGCATTATCAGCATGAAGTCAGCAAAAACAGGAAAGACTCAATAGACTGAAAAACAAGGTTGAAGTCAGGAAAACAGGAAAGACTCAATAGACTTGAAGAAACAAAGTATCTGGCCTGACATTGTTTTCAGCTGCTAAGTGGGCGGAGCCCAAATTAAGCTGAATCAGAGTTCCTCCTATTTAAGGACAGTGCATGGAGCCCAGAAAGGAGAAGAGGCCCCTGATGCTAGAGAGCTCCAAGAGTCCTGCTGAAAAAAGGGCTGGCCATTGATGGCCAGCTCTCTCCCTGAAGCAGAAAGAAGCCGGTGAGCAAAGAAAGCCTGAGCAAGACACCAAAAGGCCAAGGACTGGATCCTGTGGCTCAGCTTTTGCCTAGAGGGGTTTGATCTGTCCAAACAGTGGCCTAAAGGAAACTGTGCCTGGCTTTAAGGACTGGGACAGAGCAGCTGAGTTCCTGATTCAAAAGAAGTAAGTTGGCCTGCAGATGGCTGGGGTCTCCCACAGAGAAGAAAGCATTAAGCCTTATTTAAGGTGAGACTGCAATAACCAACTTACCCTGATGAACCTGCATCTGAGAGATCCAGAAAAAGGACTGCTAAGTGTGTTAAAGAATCTACAACAAAGACTGTGTTCCTGACGACTGAGGACCTGCCCCAGAGACTGTATCATTCTAAAAGGTTATGAAAGTAGTTGTTATAATTATCAATAGGTTTAGTGGATAGGTTAAAGGGGTTGTAGGAATTTATAGGATTAATAGTTAAGAAATTGTTGGTGTTTGTTATAAGTGAATTTAGTAATGAATAAATAAATGTTAAATAATAATTTGAAAGATCGGTTACAAGCTTTAATAAAAGTTGTTGATTTTTCATCAGTATCCCTGACTCTGGAAGTCAGTCTCTGGCACAGCGGCTCAAACTTGTTTCACACTTTGAAATCTGAAGACAGGAAAGGAAGAAAGAAAGAAAGAAAGAAAGAAAGAAAGAAAGAAAGAAAGAAAG
>CAJQZJ010004763.1:12363931-12375399 GCA_907164525.1 Lophiomys imhausi
AAGAAAGAAAGAAAGAAAGAAAGAAAGAAAGAAAGAAAGAAAGAAAGAAAGAAAGGAAGGAAGGAAGGAAGGAAGGAAGAAAGGAAGGAAGGAAGGAAGGAGGAAGGAAGGAAGATAGAGAAAGAAAAAAGAGGAATAAAATAAGGAGGGAAAGAGAAAAAGGAGAGTAGGAATGAAAGGAAGGAAGGAAGAAGAAAGAAAGAAAGAAAATGAAAGAGAGAGAGAGAACTGTATATGGGTTAAGCTCCAGATACTTTGATTCAGTATGCAATGAAACTGGGATATCTAGATTTTAAAATATTCTTCAGAGGATTTCGAGGAAGAGAAAATAAGGAAATACTGTTCAATGAAATCAAGGTGGAAATTATTTGTTTTACAAGACTGTCAGTTTATTTTTACCATCAGACATCCTTAGAGAGCAGTAACATTTTCAAGATATCTTTGGAACATTCGTGTATTTAATTCACATTTTGTTGTAAATCCTAACCCTAGTCTCATTGTGATTTGCAGTGTATTTCCAAAACACTAATCTCCAGCACCAGAATATATTCTGTTATCAGTGAAGACTTCTCTGCATCCAGACATAGTGAGTTACTGTCTCTGAGAGAGAAGATTATGAATTTTTACTTTTTAAAAAATCTGGATGATTCTAGGCTATACAAGAGTTCCAACTACATCTTAAAAAAACTTCATGGCATATAGAAAAAGAGAAAATGATCAATTATAGGGTCTCAGGGGTAGACAATACCATGCTGTCATCTTTCTCTCAATTATATCACATTTGGTAGCATGAAGCTCTACTAGTCTACAGAAAGCTTACACATGAAAAATGTATGTGATTCAGGGGCCAAGATGGCGGTGACCTGCACTGACGCATTTTGAATGTGGGAGAAAAGATCCATAAAAAACACAGAGTTATTGGACACTGTGCAAAAACCGGAGGGGCTAGACCCTCCGGGAACACTTACAGCTCCCAAGGGACTGTTAAAAGTCCCAGGGTAAGGCTCTCCCCCCATCTCTCTCAGACACAGAAGCCACTAAATCTGGGATTCGGGAACTCCCATTTGGAGAGGCGCCTGGTAAGATCGACCCTAACACACAGCAGGCAGAATCAGAGGCCACATGGTGATCGCCTACTAGCCTACTGGGCTCCCCACACCTCAGGAGGGATCCTTTAGCTACTTAGGAAACTTTGTGGGATAGTTGAAGTCTTAGCAAGGAAGAAACAGGGCGCTCAGTGGGTGGTCCACAGCCGCGAGCTGTGGAGGATCCGAGAGAGCGGGAAGCAGGTGGGCAGAGCAATCAGGGTGGGAAGCAGGCACAAGCGGGCAGGAGGGGCTGGGGCACCCACGGCACAGCAGTTGGGGAGGGAGGCCAGCACAGGTAGCGGGCGGGGCCAGGGATCCGCGCACCCAAGGCCGAGCAGCTGGGGAGGGAGGCCCGCACAGGCAGCAAGAGGGGACGTAGCTCCATGCACCCGCGGCTGAACAGACAGGGAGGGAAGCCAGCACAGGCAGGCAGGGCTTAGGGGCCAGGCCTGTGGCGGAGAAGCCTAGTGGGAAACCAGAATCCAGGGGACCATAGCTGTATTCTGGAAAACCCAGACATATTAGGTATGGAGCCGGGCCCTGTCAGACTCCGTGAAAACAAACATAGATGCAAAGATACTTAATAAAATACTAGCAAACTGAATTCAAGAACACATCAAAAGTATCATACATCATGATCAAGTAGGCTTCATCCCAGGAATGCAGGATGGTTCAATATACGAAAGTCTATCAATGTAATTCACCATATAAATAAGATGAATGAAAAAAACCACATGATAATCTCGCTAGATGCAGAAAAAGCATTTGACAAAATCCAACACCCCTTCATGCTAAAAGTTCTGGAGAGAACGGGCATACAAGGACCATACTTAGAAATAATAAAGGCAATATACAGCAAGCCAGTGGCCAACATCAAATTAAATGGGGAGAAGCTTGAAGCATTTCCTCTAAACTCAGGGACAAGACAAGGATGTCCACTTTCACCATATCTCTTCAATATAGTACTTGAAGTCCTTGCTAGAGCAATAAGACAACTAAAGGATATCAAAGGGATAAACATCAGAAACGAAGAAGTCAACTTATCCCTATTTGCAGATGATATGTTAGTATACATAAGCGACCCCAAAAACTCCACCAAAGAACTCTTATAGCTGATAAACAATTTCAGCAAGGTGGCTGGATACAAAATTAATTCAAAAAAATCAGAAGCCCTTCTTTATACAACAAACAAATATACTGAAAAAGAAATAAGGGAAACAACCCCCTTCAAAATAGCCACAAACAATATAAAATAACTGGGGGTAACTCTAACCAAGCAAGTAAAGGACCTATACAACAAGAACTTCAAGCCCCTGAAGAAAGAAACGGAAGAGGTCTTTAGAAGATGGAAAGATCTCCCATGCTCATGGATAGGTAGGATCCACATAATAAAAATGGCCATCCTACCAAAAGCAATATATAGATTCAATGCAATTCCTATCAAAATACCAACACAATTTTTTATAGACCTGGAAAAAGCTATTCTCAACTTCATATGGAACAACAAAAAGCCCAGAGTAGCTAAATCAATCCTGTACAATAAAAAAGCATCTGGAGGTATCACCATTCCAGATTTCAAGCTGGACTACATAACAATAGTAATAAAAACAGCATGGTACTGGTATAGAAACAGACCAGTGGATCAATGGAATCAAACTGAAGATCCAAACATGGACGCACACACCTATGGCCAACTAATCTTTGACAAAGAAGCCAAAACCGCACAATGGAAGAAGGACAGCATCTTCAACAAGTGGTGCTGGTCCAACTGGATGTCCACTTGCAAAAGAATGAAATTAGACCCATACCTATCACCTTGTACAAAACTTAAATCCAAGTGGATCAAAGACCTTAACATAAGGCCGGCCACACTAAATATACTAGAAGAAAAAGTAGGAGAAACCCTCGAACTCATTAGCACAGGTGACAACTTCCTGAACAGAACACCAACAGCTCAGGACCTGAGATCAACAATCAATAAATGGGACCTCATGAAACTGAAAAGCTTCTGTAAGGCAAAAGACACTGTCATTCAAACAAAACGGCAACCAACAGACTGGGAGAAAATATTCACCAACCTCACATCTGATAGAGGGCTATTATCTAAATTCTACAAAGAACTCAAGAAACTAAATGCCAAGAAAACCAAATAATCCAATCAAAAAATGGGAGACGGAGCAAAATAGAGAATTCACAAAGGAGGAATCCCTAATTGACGAGAGACACCTGAAGAAATGCTCAACATCCTTAATCATCAGAGAAATGCAACTCAAGATGACCCTGAGATTCCATCTCACATCTGTTAGAATGGCTAAGATAAAGAGCTCAAATGATAGCGCATGCTGGCGAGGGTGTGGAGAAAGGGGAACCCTACTCCATTGCTGGTGGGAGTGCAGGCTTGTGCAACCACTATGGAGGTCTGTCTGGTAATATCTTATAAATCTAGAAGTATCCTTGCCTCAGGACCCAGCCATACCACTTCTGGGTATACACCCAAAGGACCTCTCATGGAGACATAGGGAAGTCTCCTCATCTATGTTCATAGCAGCCTTATTTGTAATAGCTAGAAATTGGAAACAACCCAGATGTCCCTCAACTGAAGAATGGATTTAAAAACTGTGGTACATCCATACAATGGAATATTACTCAGCTATCAGAAACAATGAAATCATGCAATTTGCAACCAAATGGATGGATCTAGAGAAGCTTAACCTGAGTGCACTAACCCAGACTCAGAAGGATGCACATGGCATCTATTCACTTATAGTAGGATTTTAGCTATATAGTATAGGATATCTGTACTACAACCAACACACTAAAAGGAACATGGACATAAACTTTTTTTTTTCTTTTTCTTTTTCCTTTTCCTTTTTTTTCTTCTTTTCTTTTTCTTTTTCCTTTTCCTTTTTTTCTCACTTTTTTTGTTCTTGTTCTTTGTTTTTGTGGGTTTGTGTGTTTGTTGGTCTTTTTTTAGTTTCCCCCCCGTAGCAAGGAGACACCTTTCATTGGCAGTACTGCCTCGTAGGCTCCTGGTGTATGAATAGGCTCTTGGCCCTCATATGACTCCTGATCTGTGGTGAGAGACTGTTAGGCAGGGACACTCCACCCCAGAGGAACAAGACGGAAGGGTCAGGGGGTAGAGCATGGGAGGGTGGGGCTGTGAAGCGGGAAAAGAGGACAATATGATAAGGATGTAACCTGAAGCAACAAACAAATAAATTTATTAATTAAAAAAAGCAGGTAACAATGTTAAAACACTGTAAATAAATTAAAGGATACAGCTGTTCAACCTGGTTTTATAAACCTCCATTTGTCGAAAAAACGTAGAGCTAAGGTAAAATACAGGAGAAATGTGGTGTTAACCCATGCCTTTAACTTCAGCAGAAACGGGAGGAGCACAATAGAGTTAGTGGTCTTATAAATTCTAGAGTTACACGGAACAGGGTGGTCAGGGTGCACACCCTTAATCCAATCATTCAAGAAGAGTACACCCTTAATCCCAACACACTAGAGACAGAAACAGGCAGATCTCAGAGCTCAAGGTCAACCTGATACAAAACAAACTCTAAATAGAGAAAAACTTCGATCGAGGAGTGGTGGAAAACATCTTTAATCTCTTCAGATGGGAACCACAGGTTTCTGATCCCAATAATTAGAATGCAGAGACACACACATAGCATTTGGAAGGACCTAAGTTTAAAAGCTACTTACAAAAGGTCTACTCAATACAAACAAATTGTCCTTTGAGATCTCAAAATATATACACTAAAGGTGGTTTAACTCCAAAATAACAAAATAATTTCTTCTTTAACCCAGATTGAAAGATAACACTTTATATATTGTCCGAAAACCAAATTTGCTTCAGGAGAAATATTGCCTACCCCCCCACCCCCCCAAAAAAAGAGGGTAATTGTCCCAGAGTTAGGACTAGGGCAGGTCTCTCTTCTTATCTTTCCAGGAGAATCAAAGCATCCGTTCAAGGAATTCAGGGACAACTGGACAACGGAAACCTCAGCAGAAAACAGAATCAGACACCAAAGATGATGAGTGACCCAGTTGATTCAGCCTGACAGACTCCTTCAATAGCTGTCTCCATCAAAAGCCTACAACCACAACTCAATATCGCTAAGACCGTTCAGCTCTACACAATGCCCCAGCCAGAACCTCAGTAAAGCCTGGAAGATCAGCTTCTGCCTACAAACTCCTTAGGACATCTAAACATCTGAGAACAGAAGAACTAAACATAAAAGGATTGTACTAACATTTTTAACCATTTTTCCATTTTGGTTTGGGCCCCAAACAGGTTTACTACGACCCAAATCAGCAGGAAGTCATTTTAAGAGTGCGAAGTCCCATGCCCAGATGGTGGGGAGGTATTTCTCCCCCCCCCCCCTTTTGGTTATTTGAAGGATAGCTGAAAACACTGTTATTTAGGGGAAGAGATTACAAGTTGTTAAATGGTCCTGTTTAATGGGTTTTGGAGGTTAGACCCAGGGTATTCCTTCTTTCCCTTTTCTGTATCCTTCTTTCTCTCCTATGTAGGAGTGCACGGACTTGAGAAAAATGAGACATAGACATAGCACAGGAAGGACCAAGAAAAAGGGACAGATTATTGAATATGCCCTTATACCTTTTTA
The DNA here is from genome assembly GCA_907164525.1 of Lophiomys imhausi. Taxonomy (NCBI): domain Eukaryota; kingdom Metazoa; phylum Chordata; class Mammalia; order Rodentia; family Muridae; genus Lophiomys; species Lophiomys imhausi. Next base: position 12,369,657 of record CAJQZJ010004763.1, read on the forward strand.
TATTGATACAAAATTAGTAGTATATTTGGCTAAAGTGGTATTGACCATTGTTTTTTGTGCAAAAATAAGATTGTATTGGACTACATCGGTATTGATCTTTGTATATTGATACAAAATTAAGATTATAGTTGGACACAATGGTATTGACCCTTGTATATGGACATAATATTAAGATTGTGTTGGGCTACATAGGCATTGATATTTGTATATTGATACAAAATTAAGAATGTATTTAGCCACATTTGAATAGATCTTTGTATATTGATACAAAATTAAAGGTAACACTTCCTAATGGTATCGTACCTAGAGATACTTACCTAGAGATACTTAAAAATGAAATGTGAAGCTCTGGCCTCTTGATTCCAACCATCTTAAACTGTTTAGGATAGTTAAGGAAAACAAACTCCTAGTCATGCAAGCATGTCACTTTGTTAGCTACTATGACTTCTATCACAGATATTCTCTAAGCTATTCAGTAATCAAGTTGTTAAGAGGTAAGCAACATCTGCTTATCTAAATACAAGAGATGGATAGGGCATCTTCAAAAACCCCAAGAGATCTGCAGAATATGGCATTCAAAGAGGTTGTCTTAAATTAAGATTTTTTTTATATCGAAACATATCATCTCCTGACAGCACCTCATATTCTACTCCAAGTAGAAGATAAGCATCAAAGAATCTCCAGTGTGAGATGGTTAAATTAGTGGCAAGCCTATCTCTTGGCATGAAAAAACTCCTTGCTTCAACTGTAGACAGACTGCTGTACCAAAAGGACAAAACTTGGTAGCAGGGAAGTCGACAGCCTAGCTCTGCCAAGATAGGGTAGGTAAGTCCTTCATAATCCCTGCTCTACAATAAATGTCTGTCAGAGAAACAGGACCAAAAGGCTGAAGACTGATGCTGGAATGTATGGAGAGAAAATGGGAACTGTCCAGGAAGTCACTGGTTTGTCATTTTTTAGTATTGGAAGCTGCAGGCCCTGCACTTCCTGTATAATCAGATATATTTATCCCTCTCAGGTCTCTGAGGTGGTTGAAGAATAGACAGCTAGAGTCTCATAGTTAAATTTTGAGTTGTTTAGGAATCAGGAGGGCATTCTAAATCTAAGAAGATGGTTATAATAGTGATGCAAATTAGTATGAAAGCTAAGTCAGTTATAGAACTTTAAACTCATGGAGATGGTTAGATGATAGAATGTTAAAGTCAAGGGCCAAATATGTATGAACTGGACATTGGGAAGGTCTACTGGGCCATTTAACTCTCATAAATGTGGCATATTTATTTCTGCTGTTTTGTATAGTATTTACTGTTATAAGAGAAGGAACCATTTGTTGGACTGAAAGTGGAAGCTGTTGGGGGAAGTGGGTGGAAGGGTGGGACAGGAAGGGGGAAGAGGGAAGAGTTTGTGACTGAGATGTAACTTGAAGAAAAAAATAAAGTATTTAATAAAAAAAAGAAAAAAGAAAAATGTATGTGATTTATGAATCCATGTAATTGCACTCAGTTGCTCAAGAAATAAAGTGGACTAAATGTAGACATAATGTAGGCTAAAATAAGAGTATATAGGATTACCAACACATAGTTTCTTTGTAACTTCTTGGTCTTCCTTAGAATTTCATGGAGTCCATGAACTTAAGTTCCTTAATTAATTTGATCCCAAAAGAAATCTAAGCATTTACATTACTGGCTTTTAAGTATGTAGTAAGAGATATTTTCTTGGGGTTAGGAAGAAAATCCAGTTTGTGAAATGTTAGCCACAAAGACCTAAATTCAACCTCCAGAAACCATGTAGAAGTTGAGCATAGCAGCACTCACTGACAATCCCAGTGCTGAGGAAGCAGAGACAGGTGGATGACCAAGGTCCACTGGCCAGCAAAGCCTAGCCTACCTGGTGAGTTCTGGGTCACTGAGAGATCTTACCTCAAAAAACCCATGTGATTGGCTCTTGAGGAATGACATTGAAGTTGTCACCTGTCATTCACATGCACTTGAGTACATGCATATAAAAGAGGTGTGTTGGTAAATTTATGTTAACTTGCTTCAAACTAGAGTCACCTGGGGAAATGGGACCTCAGTTGAGGTGCTGCTTCCATCAGGTTGAGCTATGGACGTCTGTGGAGCATATGATTTATGTATGACCTACATGAGTGGGCCTAGCCTACCATGGGTTGTGCCTTGTAAGCCAAATAAATTCTACTTTCTGCAAGCTGATTTTCATCAGAGTTTTATCACAGGACAGAGAGCAAATTAGGACATGAGACATTTTAACTAAAATTAACCCAAAACCAAAATAAATGGCACAATATCAAATATTTTGCATGGAATATTTGTGACTTATTTAACCTACATATATACTGCTAGGTTCTTAAGACTTAGCATGAACCGCATATTGTCATGGGCCTTAAAGACCGAATACATGGCATCACACATAGCATATAAGCAATCATTTGCAAATCGAATGAAAGCCATATTTATTAGTCAATAAAATGTCTTCAAATATGAAAAAAAACTGAAATATTTCTCTGCTGTGTATGTTAAGACCAAGAAGAAAGCAATCATAATATTAGTGCTGTAGTAATCTAGCAAAGCAAAAGGATCTCACTACTAAATATCCATTTTAGATGTGAAAAGTTATATTTTTAATTACCTTGTCTAATACTTCAAAGCATCCATTGAAAGAAAGCTCAACTAGGAACACCACCTGACTGCTTTAACTTCCTCAGTGTTTTTCTACTGAATGTTTGTAAGACTATGACTTGAAAATGTTACCTTTATGTTGTTACTTGTTCTTTGAAGCTTGTTCTGAAATGATGCTCTGCTCAGTGCAGGACACTACCAACTGGAAACTTCATCAGACTACTTCAATTGTTCATATATAATATACTATGATGTACTTTCGTGATTTTATCACATGTCATGTATATGCATGTCACGTGCATTATGTATATCCCATTAGATAAGAGCTGTGCATTCCTGTATCAGTAGCAATTGGATAAAGTTTCTATACTGGTGGTACCTCATTTCCACCTGTTGCTTCTTAGCTGTAATTATACATCTTATGTTGCAAAGATGAAAGAACCATTGATATGAAAATCTCTGCAAAGTTACCACTTTAGTGTTAGATATATTAAGCATATTTTTAGTTTCTTTCTTGATTGAAGTAACTTAATTTTGCAAATAGGTCAAATTTTTTGTTTGGTTTTCACATTCAACATTACACACCATTATCTGTTCTTTCACACTGCTGGTGGGAAACCTAGCACCTTTGCTCAATTCCAGGCCCACCTTTACTTATTTCTTAATTTTGAGCCAGGAAAACATGTCCTGTACTAGACCATCACCATTGTTTCCTAGTAAGATACACATATTATCTGGCATCAGGCTACCTTTATCAGGTTATGATCTGTACCTAATCAGTAAAACATTATTTTTAAAGTTGTCTGGATTTCATTGAAGATGGTTTATTAAATAAGAGAATATATCCATACAGAAATGAGAATAATGACAGTGGCCATTTATACTTTCAACATTCTTAAATTTTCTTAAGAAAGTGTGAGCATAGTTTATAATATTTTCAGTCAAGAAGGAAGGATACCAATATATGAATGTAGGTCTACATATGTGTTCAACCACCTGTTGAAAAGAAACTAGCTTGGGATGAATAGCTCTAAAACATAGACATAATAAATATTTTAAATTTGGTAGAAGTCGGGCATGGTGGTGTACACCTTTAATGCCAGTGCTCAGGAAGCAGAGGTAGGCAGATCTCTGTGAGTCTGAGGTCAGCCTGGGCCACAAACTGAGTTCAGGACAGTCAGGGCTATTACACAGAGAAGCCCTGTCTCAATAAAACAAAAAACAAAATAAAATAAAAATAATAAATAAAAATAAATTTGATAGAGACTGTATAAAAGTACAAAGAATAACAAATAATATTCTTAGGATATACTGCATTTATTTAGTAATTAAATAAAGAAAAGCCTCAAAAAGCAGCGGTCATTCTTTTCCAAATTCACTTAAACAGACAGAGGCACAAAGGTGCTCATCTGCTAGACCAGATAAAACCAGCACATACTCAGCATGTGCCAGAGATCCTTTGGTGAAAGTACTACAAGGTCTAGCTCCTCAGTAATTCACAAGTTAGTATAGCTTCCAACTCGTCACGTCTTACAATGTATTACATATCAGTGTGACAAATGTACATACATCATTCTGAGACACCCAGGGTGATGAGGTATAGAAAGATATGGTATGTTCTAATATAAACAGAAAAGTTAAAATAACTCTGTGTGAAACCAATTAACAATACATGTGAAGTAGAAGAAAACCAATAAAGAGAACTTTTAACAATCTGTTATAGAAAATGTTGGGCCGGGGGACCCAAGATGGCGGCGGCCTGCGCGGACGCATTTTGATTTCAGGGTCAACAGTCACAAGGTGGCAAGTATTGCAGGATGCTGTACAAATGGCACAACCCCTTCTAAATCTCACCCAGCTACACAGGGACCATGGAAGATCCCTGGGAAGGACGCCTTTTCCCACTCTCAGACACGCTAGGAAGACGCTGGTCCGGGGAATCGAGATCACCCATCCCCCAACAGGAGAGAGACTCCCAGTAAGTTCCAACCTAATACCCAGCTGGCAGATTCAGAACCCACGCAAAGATAATCCCCACCCTGCTGGGCCCTCCCAGGTCCCACACAGATGATCCAATTATCTGGCGAAAGGTTGCGACCCTTGGAAGTGAGCATAGCTCCGCTGCAAAGTGCCTTCAGACCACAGATCGCAGTCTGTGACGTCACTGGCCAGTTTCCAAGCCGAGGGAGCAGCAAGGCTATTGGAGCTAACCTGCAGATTTACCCGCTACAGGAACCAACCCCAGGCAAACTGCGAGATATATGAAACTGTCCTATATGGGACTTTTGTACTAGTACGGGCCCTTCCGGCAGGGAACCAGAGCTCACTTATACACAGCTCCGCCACCTGGATTAGTTAGGTCTCCACCTGGGAGGCGGGGCTGAATGACTCATCTTATAGGGGTGGAGTAAGGCAACTTGAAACTTACACCAAAGTGCCCCTTTGGACCCAAGTCCAGAAGACAGCAAAAAAATTCCACATGGCCAGAGGCCCCAGACCAAAAAAAAAAAAAAAAAAAAAAACCAGAGAGAAATGTCTCCAACAAAAGAAAGCAACGCTAATCCATCCAGCCCAAACCACCTCACCACAACTGAAACACATGAAAACGATGACAATTCTACATTATGGAAAGTGATAGAGTACCTTCAAGAAGAACTTATAACTATGAAGGAATTCAAAGAAGCCACAATTTTACAAGTCAAAACAACAAATAACACCATTAAAGAGCTCCAAGCCAAGGTGACCCAGCTTGAACAGGAAAAGGATAAAGCAATGAAAGATCTCCAGACAAAAACAAGCAAACTGGAGAAGGAAATATACAAAATGAACACTACCATTCAAGACATGAAAATAGAAATGGAAACAATAAAGAAAACACAGTCAGAGTTAAAAGAGGAAATGGAGAATCAATAGAAGAGAACAGGAACTATGGATGTGAGTATGAAAAATAGGATGCAAGAGATGGAAGACAGGATCTCAGGCATGGAAGATTCGATGGAAGAAATCAGTACAACATCCAAAGAAAATGAGAAAGCTAAAAGATCTCTCACCCACAACTTCAAAGAAATCAAAGACTCAATGAAAAGATGGAACCTAAGAATTATAGG
>CAJQZJ010004763.1:12376613-12395968 GCA_907164525.1 Lophiomys imhausi
AAAAAAAAAAAAAAAAAAAAAAAAACCAGAGAGAAATGTCTCCAACAAAAGAAAGCAACGCTAATCCATCCAGCCCAAACCACCTCACCACAACTGAAACACATGAAAACGATGACAATTCTACATTATGGAAAGTGATAGAGTACCTTCAAGAAGAACTTATAACTATGAAGGAATTCAAAGAAGCCACAATTTTACAAGTCAAAACAACAAATAACACCATTAAAGAGCTCCAAGCCAAGGTGACCCAGCTTGAACAGGAAAAGGATAAAGCAATGAAAGATCTCCAGACAAAAACAAGCAAACTGGAGAAGGAAATATACAAAATGAACACTACCATTCAAGACATGAAAATAGAAATGGAAACAATAAAGAAAACACAGTCAGAGTTAAAAGAGGAAATGGAGAATCAATAGAAGAGAACAGGAACTATGGATGTGAGTATGAAAAATAGGATGCAAGAGATGGAAGACAGGATCTCAGGCATGGAAGATTCGATGGAAGAAATCAGTACAACATCCAAAGAAAATGAGAAAGCTAAAAGATCTCTCACCCACAACTTCAAAGAAATCAAAGACTCAATGAAAAGATGGAACCTAAGAATTATAGGCATAGAGGAAAGAGAAGACTCCCGACTCCAAGGTCCAGGAAATATCTTCAACAAAATCATAGAAGAAAACTTCCCAAACCTAAAGAAAGAGATGCCAGTAAAACACCAAGAGGCTTACAGAACAACAAACAAATTAGATCAGAAAAGAAACTCCTCTCACCACATAATAATAGAAACTCCAAATGTAGAGAACAAAGAAAGGATATTAAAAGCTGTAAGAGAAAAAGGCCAAGTCACAAAGGCCATTGAAGACCCATCAGAATCACACCTGACTTCTCCTCAGAAACTTTAAAAGCTAGAAGGGCCTGGACTGTTGTCCTACAAGCCCTGAGAGAACATAGGTGCCCAGCCAGACTACTATACCCAGCAAAACTCTCTTTCAACATACAAGGAGAAAACAAGATATTCCATGACAAAATCAAATTCAAACAATATCTCCTCACAAACCCAGCGCTACAGAAGATCCTAGAAGGAAAATTCCAACACAGAGAAGATAACCTCACCCAAGAAAACAGAGGAAATAGAAACCTCCACAGCAACTAAACAAAAAGGAACACAAGACAGCCAGCTATACCAAAATAATGGGAAATAACAAGCCCTGGTCACTAATATCCATCAACATCAATGGACTCAAATCACCAATAAAAAGACACAGACTTACAGACTGGATCCGTAAACAAGACCCATCTTTTTGCTGTATACAAGAAACACACCTCACTATTGAGGATAAACACTACCTCAGAGTAAAAGGCTGGGAAAAGCTTTTCCAAGCAAATGGACCCAGGAAACAAGCTGGAGTAGCCACCCTAATATCAAACAAAATAGACTTCCAATTGAAGTTAATAAAAAAAAGACAGAGAAGGGCATTACATACTCATTAAAGGAAATGTCCACCAAGAGGTCACCTCAGTATTGAACATCTATGCCCCAAATACAAAGGCACCTACATTTATAAAAGAAATACTTCTAAAACTTAAATCGCACATCGATCCAAACACTTTAATAGTGGGAGACTTCAACACCCCACTCACAACTTTGGACAAATCATCAAGACAGAAGCCAAACAGACAAATAAGAGTCTAACAGAGATCATGAACCAAATGGACCTAAAAGATATCTACAGAACGTTTCACCCAAACACAAAAGAATACACCTTCTCAGCACCTCACAGAACCTTCTCCAAAATCGACCATATAGTTGGACAAAAAGATAGCCTCAACAGATACAAGAAAATTGAAATAACCCCTGGTATCTTAGCAGACCACCATGGAATAAAGCTGGACTTCAATAACAAAAGAATCAACAGAAAGTCTACAGTCACATGGAAATTGAACAACTCTTTACTAGAGGACAACTGGGTCAGAGAAGAAATAAAGAAGGAAATCAAAGACTTCTTAAAATCCAACGAAAATGAAGACACAACATACCCAAACCTATGGGACACAATGAAAGCTGTGCTATGAGGAAAGTTCATGGCACTAAGTGCCTTCAAAGAGAAAATTGTGACAGCTCGTATTAGCGAATTAACAGCTAAAATGGGTGAATTGGAAAAAAAAGAAGCAAACACACCCAAGAGAAGCAGAAGGCAGGAAATCATCAAACTTAGGGCTGAAACCAACAACTTAGAAACAAAAAAGAACTATACAAAGAATCAATGAAACCAAGAGTTGGTTCTTTGAGAAAATCAACAAAATAGACAGACCCTTTGCCAAATTAACTAAAAGACAGAGGGAGAAAACACAAATCAACAAAATCAGAAATGGAAAGGGAGAAATAACAACAGACATTGAGGAAATCCAGAGAATATTTGGATCCTACTTTGAAAATCTATATTCCACCAAATTTGAAAACTTAAGTGAAATGGACAATTTTCTTGATAGATTCCACCTGCCAAAGCTAAATCAAGATCCGATAAACAGATTAAACAGCCCTATAACCCCTAAGGAAATAGAAATAGTCATTAAAAATCTCCCAACCAAAAAAAAAAGGCCCAGGGCCAGATGGCTTTAGAATGGAATTCTGCCGGACCTTCAAAGAGAAGGTAACACCAATACTTTTCAAACTCTTTCACAAAATAGAATCTGAAAGAACATTGCCAAACTCATTCTATGAGGCCACAATCACCCTGATTCCTAAACCACACAAAGACCCAACAAAGAAAGAGGACTTCAGACCAATCTCCCTCATGAACATAGATGGAAAAATACTTAATAAAATACTAGCAAACCGAATTCAAGGATACATCAAAAGTATCACACACCTTGATCAAGTAGGCTTCATCCCAGGGATTCAGGGATGGTTCACATATGAAAATCTTTCAACGTCATTCACCATATAAACAAGATGAAAGAAAAAAACCACATGATAATCTTGCTAGATGCAGAAAAAGCATTTGACAAAATCCAACACCCCTTCATGCTAAAAGTTCTGGAGAGAACGGGCATACAAGGACCATACCTAGAAGTAATAAAGGCAATATGCAGCAGGCCAGTGGCCAACATCAAAATAAATGGAGAGAAACTTGAAGCATTTCCTCTAAACTCAGGTACAAGACAAGGATGTCCACTTTCACCATATCTCTTCAATATAGTACTTGAAGTTCTTATTAGAGCAATAAGACAATTAAGGAGATCAAGTGGATAAACATCAGAAATGAAGAAGTCAAATTATCCCTATTTGCAGATGATACGATAGTATACATAAGCGACCCCAAAAATTCCACCAGAGAACTCTTACAGCTGATAAACACCTTCAGCAAGGTGGCTGGATACAAAATTAACTCAAAAAAATCAGAAGCCCTTCTTTATACAACAAACAAATTGGCTGAGAAAGAAATAAGGGAAACAACCCCCTTCACAATAGCCACAAACAACATAAAATACCTGGGGGAAACTCTAAACAAGCAAGTAAAGGACCTGTACAACAAGAATTTCAAGCCCTTGAAGAAAGAAATGGAAGAGACCTTTAGAAGATGGAAAGATCTCCCATGCTCATGGATAGGTAGGATCAACATAATAAAAATGGCCATTTTACCAAAAGCAATATATAGATTCAATGCAATTCCTATCAAAATACCAACACAATTTTTTATAGACTTGGAAAGAGCTATTCTGAATTTCATATGGAACAACAAAAAGCCCAGAATAGCTAAATCAATCCTGTACAATAAAAAACATCTGGAGGTATCACCATCCCAGATGTCAAGATGTACTACAGAGCAATAGTTATAAAAACAGCATGGTATTGGTATAGAAACAGACCAGTAGATCAATGGAATCGAATTGAAAATCCAGAAATAGACCCACACACTTATGGCCACCTTTTTTTTGACAAAGAAGCCAAAATGGCACATTGGAAGAAGGACAGCATCTTCAACAAATGGTGCTGGTCCAACTGGATGTCCACTTGTAAAAGAATGAAATTAGACCCATACTTATCACCTCGTACAAAACTTAAGTCCAAGTGGATCAAAGACCTTAACATAAGGCCGGTCACACTAAATCTACTAGAAGCCAAAGTGGGACAAACCCTCGAACTAATTGGCACAGGCGACAACTTCCTGAACAGAACACCAACAGCTCAGGACTTGAGATCAACAATCAATAAGTGGGACCTCATGAAACTGAAAAGCTTCTGTAAGGCAAAAGACACTGTCATTCGAACAAAACGGCAGCCTAGAGACTGGGAGAAAATCTTCACCAACCCCACATCTGACAGAGGGCTAATATCCAAAATCTACAAAGAACTCAAGAAATTAAATGCCAAGAAACCAAATAATCCAATCAAAAATGGGGGACAGAGCTACATAGAGAATTCACAAAGGAGGAATCCCTAATGGCTGAGAGACACTTGAAGAAATGCTCAACATCCTTAATCATCAGAGAAATGCAACTCAAGACGACTCTGTGATTCCATTTCACACCTGTCAGAATGGCTAAGATCATAATCTCAAATGACAGCACATGCTGGTGAGGGTGTGGAGAAAGGGGTACCCTACTCCATTGCTGGTGGGAATGCAGGCTTGTGCAACCACTATGGAGGTCAGTCTGGCGATATCTTAGAAAACTTGGAATAGCTCTGCCTCAGGACCCAGCCATACCACTTCTGGGTATACATCCTAATGACTCCTCATGGAATCATAAGGAAGTCTCCTCATCTATGTTCATAGCAGCCTTATTTGTAATAGCTAGAATCTGGAAACAACCCAGATGTCTCTCAACCGAAGAATGGGTTAAAAAACTGTGGTACATCTACACAATGGAATATTATTCATCTATCAGGAACAATGAAATTATGCAATTTGCAGCCAAATGGATGGAACTAGAAAAGCTCATACTGAGTGAACTAACCCAGATCAGAGGGACGCATATGGCATCTATTCACTTATAGTAGGATTTTAGCTATATAGTAGAAGGTATTGATACTAAAACTAACACACCAAAGGGAACTTGGACATAGACTTCTTATTTTTAATTTTTATTATTTATTTATTTTTTATATAAGTTATATATTTTTTCTATTTTTTAGTCTTTTTTATCTATTGTCTGCTTATTTGTTTGTTTGTTTAGTAGTTCTCTCTCCCAGGCAACAAGACACTTTTCACTGATGGTACTGCTTTGTAGACCCCCAATGAATGAGGAGGTTCTTGGCCCTCATATGACCTCTCAACGGAGATGAAGGACTGTTATATAAGGACACCTCACCCCAGAGAAATGAGATGGAAGGGTTAGGAGGTAAAGAAAAAAAAATGAAATGGGATGTTTCGGCCTTTTACTACTCATTGTCATAAATTGTTTAGGATAATTAAGAAATGCAAACTAATGGTTATGGAAGCCGCTCATTCTGTTAGGTATTGTGACAGCCTATTACAGTTACTTTCTAAGCTAATCAGAAATAAACCTGCTACGAGACATGCAACATCTGCTTACCCTAATATAAGAGATAGATAGGGCCTCTTCAAAAACCTCAAGAGATCTGCAGAATATGGCATTCAAAGATGTTTTCGTAACTTTAGTTTTTTTTATATCAAGACATATCAACTCCTGACAGCACCCCCTATTCTCCTCCAAGTAGAAGATGAGCATCGAAGAATCTCCAGTGGGAGATGATTGAATTAGTCGCAAGCCTATCTCTTGGTAGGAAAAGCCCCTTGCTCCAACTGTAGACAGAATGCTGTCCAAAAAGGACAAAACCTGGAAGCAGGTAAGTTGACAGCCTACCTCTGCCAAGACAGAGTAGGTAAGTCCTTCATAACTCCTGCTCTTCAATCAATGTCTGCCAGAGAAATGGGGCCAAATGACTGAATATCGATGCTGTAATGTATGGAGAGAAAATGGGAACTGTCCAGGCAGCCACTGGTATGTCATTTCTTAGTTTGGGAAGCTGCAGGCCCTGTACTTCCTATAAAATCAGATATATTTATCCCTCTCAGGTCTCTGAGGTGATTGAAGAACAGATAGCTAGAGTCTCATAATTAAATTTTGAGTTGCTTAGGAGTCAAGAGAGTGTTATAGATCTAAGAAGATACTTTTAAAATTGTGTTTCAAGTTAGTATGAATGTTGAGTCAGATATAGAACTTTAAACTCATGGAGATGGTTAGATAGTGGAATGTTAAGTCAGGTACCAAATACATATGGTCTAGACATTGGCAATGTATGCTAAGCCATATAACCCACATAACTGTGGCCTAATTACCTCTGTTGTTTTGTATTGTATTTATTATAAGAGAAAGAGCCACTTGTTGGACTGAAAGGGGAAACTGTAGGGGGAGGTAAGAAATACCTTAAATTTAAAAGAAGAAAAAAGGGAAGAGGATGGGGGGTTGAGGGTGGGAGTGTGGGAATGGAGGGGGGATAGGGAGGGGACTGCGATTGAGATGTAACTTGAAGAAATAAAAAATAAAAGAAAATGTTGGCCAGGCATGGTTGTACACGCCTTTAAATCCCAGCACTCAGCACTTGGGAGCCAGAGGCAGGAGTACAGGCATATCTCTGTGAGTTCAAGGCCAGCCTGGTCTACTGGTCTTCAAAGAGAATCCAGGACAGCCAGAACTACACAGAGAGACCTTGTCTTGAAAAAAAAAAAAAAAAGGAACAAAGAAAGAACGAAATATATTGGCATATAAATGTATCACATTTGCATAAGTAATGCATTCAAATTCTACATTCTTATACTTAGTTCCAAAACATCAGATTATCTTTCACAATTTCATATTCACCTTCTTAATCATATGTTTAATTAAGAACAGGAATAGCTTCACATCTAGGAGTTACACTAAAAAAAATCATACCCTACCTTTCTTTGTGGATGAGTTTTCTTTCTAGCAAGTGTAGCTACAATTAAGCCAGACGATATTCCTAGATATAGCTCACCTACTCTTCCCTGGTAAATAAACATATTTAGTAAGACTTGGAGGTGGACACTTACACTTTTAAGTAGCCACGACTGTCTAATCACTTATTCAGTAATTACAACCTTTACAGTGCAAAGCAAAGAATGCACTTAACTCATGAGGGCTCTGCCTAGCAAGGCTGTGATTAAGAACTCCATGATCTCTTCATCATTACACTACTCTTGCATTCCAACTCTATGAACATAAAGGTACTTCTGGATATCTGTGATCTCCATTGCTATAAATCCAGTGGAGCTTCCCACAGAGAAATTCATCTTGGGAAATTACAGTATCAGGCAGGATAAAACACAGGTTTATTGAAAGTAGGTAGTATCTCAACTGAGCTTTCAAGTGCTCTTGTTAGTAAGACGAGTACACCTTCTGTCAGATATTATAAATTTCTACCACCAAACAAACGTTCTCTAATCTAGTGCTTATTTGAGAGAGAGTGGATCCTGCAATTATCTAGTGGCATTTATCAACCACATTTTATGCCTCAAATATTTATAATAAATGTCTTTAATAGTTGGGTATCTAGCATTAATTTTATATTCAAAAATAGAAGCTTTCTATTTCGGACAAAGCTTATATACAACAGTAAAACTGGGTTCCGTTTAAATATATATGTATAAATGCATATATATTTAACTTCATATATGTTTAAAGATAGATTTTTATTATTTTTACTCATGTGTTTCTCTGTGTAATATATGTTACATGTATAGGGGAGCCTGTGGCTGAAAGAAGAGGATGCTGTGTCCCTTGGATTTGTAGTTCCAGGTAGTTGTGAGGAATCTGACAGAGGTGCTGGGAACAGCACTTGGGTCTTCCGGTAGAGAAGCAATCACTCTGAACTGCTGAGATTAGCAATCTCTGTAGCCCCAATTTCATAAATATTTTCAAATGTAATTACCTAAAATAATATTGTTACTGAACTAGCTTAAAATAATATCAACTGCTTGATAAATCCTTTAATTACGTTTCTCAAAGAAAGCTTAAAACTTCCCATTTAGGATACTTTCTAGAACATACTAGTAAACAAGACATGCTAGACATACGAGACGTTTCTAGTACTCATTACTTTTTTACCAAAATCCAGCCTTATTCAATATAGCTTTAATTATTTATCCAGTTTTATTTAAGTTGGCTCAGAATGGCTTCAATTGCTAACACCTAAATTCCAGACAGAAAATAGGCTTTTTAGAACAGGGAATTCTTCTAAGAATCATATCACCAGCTCTGATGGCCAAACTTCTCCAAGATTAGATTTTGCTACTATTTAAAACTAAATTTTAAGTAAATAAGCATTTTGGGGTACTTTCACTAATTAATGGAATCAAGTCCAAACAGTATCTACTGTCTTTATCACATTTGTTATAGACACTATCTTGGCATTATTTCAAGGACTTCTTTCCAAGTTACTTATCTTCAAATATTGTCAACAGAATTTTGATTCTGTTTTACTGTGATATGCCAAGCCTGGAGATGGATTTCAAGTGTGAAAAGTGCATGATGACATATCTTTCCTCTACTTCCCTGACTGAATATCTCATAACCTCATTTGGCCACTGAGGAATAAGAAGAATTTACTGAGAAACTTCTAATACAGGTATTTTTTGAACAACAAAGCAAGCACCAAAGGATAAAGTATTGGTTTACATATGCCTCCTGTATTCTTGCTTGTTAGCATGTATGCAGCTAAGGCAAGCATACTGGAACCACAAAAGCAGGAAAAGGTACCCATTTAGATGGCTTCTATGAGTCCCTGCACAAGGCTACAAACGTTCAGGCTTCTTCATATATGCGATAAAGATCCTATTGTTTATGGTATTATTTAATGGTAATACAATATCCATAGATTAAAGCATCCTTACTATTATATGAAACAGGTAACATGTTGAATCTCTTAGGAGAACATAAAAATGTATTCTGATAATCTTCAGACTCTGACTTCCTAGCTATCAAAAGCTATAAGAGTCTCCCATAGAAACAAATCTTATATAGATCTAGTGCATTTGACTAAAGGTGCATCTCCTGGCACCAGTGACTGTTGCTAAATTGCTCTTTGACTTATCTAACATAATTTAGCATTTTTGTGTATTTCTCTAGTTTGTTTTAAATATTTTATATTGCTATAATGAGTCATATATTGATAATTTATTCATTCTTCACTATTTTGGAAATTTTAAAGTCTGTTTTATTCAAACAGTTTATACTTTTAATTCAACATCGCCTTAATAAATTCTTATGTCCATTTGTGTATATATATATATATATATATATATATACACACAATGTTAAGAGACGTTATTATTGGTGTGAAGAAGGAATTCATATTAAAATTACAGACTATTAATTTAGGAGACATATCTAGCCAAACAGTCAGTTACAAGTACATGAAGGAGGGAAGGGTGCTATGGGAAAGCAATGGAAATGCCAGACATTTCAAAGACAGGATTTTTAAAAATGGAAACAAAAGAATGTTTTACAGCTATTTTTAAAATTTTCATGTTTATTTATTACTTCAGGTTAAATCTCCATCACAGTACCCTCTTTCTATGCCTCCCAGTCCCGCCCTCCCACCCTCTACCCCCTATCCCTTCCATCCCACTCCTCGGGAGTGGAGTGTCCCTACATAACAGTCCCTCACCCCAGTTCAGCAGTCACATGAGGGCCAAGAGCCTCCTCATACACTGGGGGCCTACAAGGCAGCCCCACCAGGGCAAAGTGTCTCATTGATAGTTAACAGTCTATGTTCCTGTTCCCTTTGGTGCAATGGTTGTAGTATAGTTATGCTGTACTATATGGCTAAAATCTGATTACATGTGAATAGATGCCATGTTCATCCTTCTGAGTTTATGTTAGCTCACTCAGGATGAGCTTCTCTAGTTCCATCCATTTGGCTGCAAATTGCATAATTTCATTGTTTCTGATGGTGATTAGTATTCCATTATGCACATGTGCCACAGGTTTTTTTTTTAATCCATTCCTCAGTTGAGGGGCAATCTAGGTTGTTTCCAGTTTCTAGCTATCACAAATAAGGCTGTTATGAACATGGGTGAGGAAACATCCTTACAGTTTGGTGAGGAATCATTTGGATGCATACCCAGAAGTGGTATGGCTGGGTCTTGAGGTAGAGCTATTCCAAGTTTTCTAAGATATTGCCAGACTGATTTCCATAGTGGTTGTACAGCTTGTACTCCCACCAGTATTGGAGGAGGGTTCCCCTTTCTCCACAACCTTGCCAGCATGTGCTGTCATATGGGCTTTTGATCTTAGCCATTCTGACAGGTGTGAGATGGAATCTCAGAGTCCTCTAGAGTTGCATTTCTCTGATGATTATGGATGCTGAGCATTTCTTCAAGTGTCTCTCAGCCATTAGGGATTCCTCCTTTGTGAATTCTCTGCTTAGCTCTGTTCCCCATTTTTTGATTGGATTATTTGGTTTCTTAGCATGTAATTTCTTGAGTTCTTTGTAAATTTTGGATATTAGCCCTCTGCCAGAGGGGGGGTTGGTGAAGAACTTTTCCCAATCTGTAGGCTGCTGTTTTGTTTGAATGACAGTGTATTTTGCCTTACAGAAGCTTTTCCGTTTCATGGGGTCCCAAATAACAAAAAACCCAGAATAGCTAAATCAATGCTGTACAAAAAAAAAAAAAAAAAAAAACAAAAAAAAAAACTTCTGGAGGCATCACCATCCCAGATTTCAAGATGTACTACAGAGCAATAGTAATAAAAACAGCATGGTACTGGTATAGAAACAGACCAGTGTATCAATGAAATGGAATTGAAGACCTAGAAATGAACCCACACACCTATGTTCACTTAATTTTTGACAAAAGCCAAAACCGTACAACATAAAAGAATGAAATTAGGCCCATACTTATCACCTTGCACAAAACTTAAGTCCAAGTAGATCAAAGACCTTAACATAAGACCTGACCCACTAAATCTATTAGGAGAGAAAGTGGGTAAAACCCTTGAATTTCATTGGCACAGTTGACAACTTCCTGAAGAGAACACCAACAGCTCAGACTCTAAGACCAACAATCAACAAATGGTACCTCATGAAGCTAATTTTTTTTAATTTAAGAATTTTTTTGTTTATTTTACATTCCAATCACCATCCCCCTCTCTCCCTTCTTCCCAGTCTCACTCTCCCACCCACTTCTCCCATACCTCCATCCCAACCCAGTACCAACCCACACTGGCATATCAAATCACATTCCGACTAAGTGCCTCCTCTTCCAATGAGGCAAGATAAGGCAGCTCTGCTAGGAATATAAGCTCCCGAGGAAGGTAACATCTTCTATGTCTGAGATAGAGCTCGTTCCAATTGTTAGGGTATCCACTTGAGGAACAAGCAGCCATCAGCTTAATATGTGTAATGGTCCTAGGACCAGTTCTTGCAAGTTCTTTGGTTTGTGGTTCAATCTCTTTGAGGCCCCTGTGTCACAGTTAGTTGGCTATGTGGATCTTCTCTGGTGTGCTTTACAGCTTTGTTTTATTTCTATCAGACAGCACATGGCCATAGCTTAAACACTCATCCTTGCTGCAGAGAACAGTGAAGAGTGGGACACAGTCAGTCCAGGCTATATCTCATGTAATATTAACCAAATGCTAATATGCTTCTATTTGGCTCATTCCCTTTCTGTTCAGCTAATGGCAAGAATGACATTGCATGAATTTTAACTACACTGCAAGGCATATGAACACATCATTGTAGGGGATTTTAGTAGAAGAACTGGGTCTACTTGCCTTTTCCTCAGTTTTTACTGTCACTGTTGTAAGTTTCTTGTTCTTATCATCATATTCTTTCTATTCCTAAAACTTATTCCTTAAAACTTTTCTGCACTTCCTATATAATCAGATATATTTATCACTCTCAGATCTCTGAGGTGGTTGAAGAATAGATAGCTAGAGTCTCATAGTTAAATTTTGAGTTGTTTAGGAATCAAGAGGGTGTTCTGGATCTAAGAAGATATTTTTAAAATTGTGAGGCAAGTTAGTATGAAAGCTGAGTTAGATATAGAACTTTAAACTCATGGAGATGGTTAGATAGTAGAATGTTAAAATCAGGTGCCAAATACATATGGACTGGACATTGGGAATGTATGCTAAGCCATATAACTCACATAATTGTGGCCTATTTATTTCTGTTCTTTTGTATTGTATTTATAGTTATAAGAAAAAGAACCATTTTTTGGACTGAAAGGGAGAGCTGTTGAGGGAAAAGAAATACCTTGAACTAAAAAAAAAAAAAGGGGAAGAGGATGGGGGGTTGAGGGGGAGGAGGGTGGAAGTGTGGGATTGGAGGGGGGTAGGGAGGGGATTGTGATTGAGATGTAACTTGAAGAAATAAAAAATAAATTATTAAAAAAAACTTTTCATGGTCACAATGGCACATGCAAATGCTTAGTCCCCCAAAATCTAGCTGCACATGAAATCATGTGAGGTTTGTGCTGTATCAGGAAGATATTCTTTAGAAGTAAGCAGCCCAGATGCATTCCAGTGTTTCATTCATTTCTTCCATGTGTTAGCATCCATGTTCTAGGCCATAAAGATGTAACTGTGAACATGACCAAATATGTCTTGTGGAGTAGAGAATATATGATAGCTTCTATTATCTTGAAAGTAAGTGAGTTTACTAAATTTTTCCTGTGTGCTATTTTCTCAAACATCTCATGCCTTTGTTCCCAAGTTATTTAGTGTTTATCTTTTTTTTAATAATTTATTTTTTATTTCTTCAAGTTACATCTCAATCACAATCCCCTCCCTACTCCCCCCTCCAGTCACACCCTTCCACCCTCCTCCCCCTCAGCCCCACCCCCCTCTTCCCTTCCAACCTTTTTTTTTTTTTTTTTAGTTTAAGGTATTTATTTTTCCCCCCAACAGCTCTCCCTTTCAGTCCAAATAATGGTTCTTTTTCTTATAACTATAAATACAATACAAAACAACAGAAATAAATAGGCCACGATTATAAAAGTTATATGGCTTGGCATACATTCCCAATGTCCAGTCCATATGTATTTGGCACCTGACTTTAACATTCTACTATCTAACCATCTCCATGAGTTTAAAGTTCTATATCTAACTCAGCTTTCATACTAACTTGCCTCATAATTTTAAAAATATCTTCTTAGATCCAGAACACCCTCTTGATTCCTAAACAACTCAAAATTTAACTATGAGACTCCAGCTATCTATTCTTCAACCACCTCAGAGACCTGAGAGGGATAAATGGCCTTAATTTCAGATTAGAATGTTAGACTGCAAGTGGCTACAGAGATTGCACAAACTTGATAGCAGCTTAAAAGTTTTTTTTTTTGTTTTTTGGTTTTTTTTGTAGAGGTATAGGCTATTTCCATGGTTTGGCATTAAAAAGCAGGTAACAGGTTTAAAACACTGTAAATAAATTAAAGGTGACAGCTGTTCAACCTGGTTTTACAAACCTCCAAGAGTTGAAAAAACTTAGAGCTAAGGTAAAATAATGCATGGTTTTAGCCCATGCCTTTACCTCCAGCAGAGACAGGAGGATCACTATAGAGTTAGTTGTCTTATAAATTCTAGAGTTACAAGAAACAGGGTGGTGATGGTGCACACCCTTAGTCACATCATTGGGGAAGAATACACCCTTAATCCCAACACACTAGAGACAGAAACAGGCAGATCTCAGAGCTCAAGGCCACCTGATACAAAACAAGCTCTAAACAGAGAAAAACTTTGATCCAGGAGTGAAGGAGCACATCTTTAATCCCATCAGTTGGAAACCACATGTCTTTGATCCCAAAATTTAGAATGCAGAGACAGGCACATAGGATTTGGAAAGATTTAAGTTTAAAAGCTAATTACAAAAGGCAGGCTGCAATTCAAACAAATTGTCCTTTGAGATCTCAAAATATATACACTAAAGGTTTGTTTAGCTCCAAAATATCAAAATAATTTCTTCTTTAATCCGGATTGAAAGGTAATACTTTATATATTAACAAAAAAACCAAATTTGCTCCAGGAAAAATATTACCTGAACCCCCCAAAAAAAGGTAATTGTCCCAGAGTTAGGATTAGGGCAGGGCTCTGTTCTTATCTTTCCAGGAGATTTAAAGCATCCATTCAAGGAATCCAGGGACAACTGGACAACGGAAACCTCAGCAGAAAACAGATCAGACACCAAAGAAGATGAGTGGCCCAGATGATCCAGCCTTGCAGACTTCTTCAATAGCAGTTTCCTCAAAAGTCTATAACCACAACAACTCAAAATCGCTAAGATCGTTCAGCTCCACAGACTACCCCAGCCAGATCTTCAGTAAAGTTCTGAAGATCAGCTTCTGTCTATGAACTTCATAGGACATCAAAATAGCTGAGCACAAAGGGACTGAACATCAAATGATTCTATTAACATTTTTAACCATTTTTCCATTCTTATTTGGGCCCCAAACAGGTTTACTACGTCCCAAATCAGCAGGAAGTCATTTTAAGAGAACAACGTCCCATCCCCAGAAGGTGGGGAGGGTGTTCTCCCCCTAAGGTTATTTGATAGATAATAGAAAATTTTGTTATTTAGGGGAAAAGACTACAAGCTGTTAAATGGTCTTGTTAAATGGGTTTTGGAGGTTAGACCCAGGGACCTCTCTCTGTTGCTTTTCTGTATCCTCCTTTCTCTCCTATATAGGAGTGAACAGACTTGAGAAAAATGGGACATAGACATAGTATAGGAAAGAACAAGAAAAAAGGACAGATTATTGAATATAGCTTTATACCTTTGTATACTGATACAAAATTAATATTTTATTTGGCTAAATTGGTATTGATCATTGTATATTAATGCAAATTTAAGATTGTATAGGGCTACATCGGTATTGATCTTTGTATATTGATACAAAATTAAGATTATATTTGGCCACAATGGTATTGACCCTAGTATATTAATGTAAAATTAAGATTGTATTGGGCTACATCGGTACTGATCTTTGTATATTGATAGTGTTTATCTTGACTGGGTTTAATCTCTGTATAAAACTGATCTGTACTTTTCTGCATCTGTTCCTACCCTTGCCTGTTTGCTTGAGAAAAAAGATAAGTGCATTGTCTCTTTTCTTTAAAGGGAGTTTATAAGTGAGTGAATGCAGATAGCATTTGATTCCAAATTAGTTTGTGAAAACTAGAGGTCTTTTATGTTGCAGAAGTGCAGTGTATACATTTCCAAGAATGCAAAGCAAGTGAGACTCTATAACATGTCATGGGCATATGATGGCAGATGTTTAATTAACATTGCATGTTTAAAAAGTCTCCTGAAATAGAACTGTAGGGATATAATGGTTCCAAATGTTTTAGGAAGCCCACTTAGCACATTAGGAGTTTCCAAACTGCCAGGCTGGTAGCCTCTCTGCTCAGGCTGGTAGTCTCTTTAATTACTTTACTACTAAATCTGTCCAGCTGAAGGTTATAAAGAGGAAAACCTCATGACTTTATTACTTACACTAGCAAAAACTTTAGGCACCTTTACTCAAAGACAGCAGTGGCAGCCCTGGCAAAGGCTCAGAGGCTCATTAACTCCTTATGACCCAACAGGAGAAAGGAAGGGGGGAAGAGAAGAAAAACCATACATTCTCACGTATTTCATAATATCAGTTCGTACACACATATAGACAAATAATCAGACATGCAGACATGGACACATTCATACACACATTCAAGGGAGCTCCAATAATACATGCACATGCATACACATAAACACATGGACAAAAAATGAGACAGGCAAACACATATTGATGAATAATAGAAAGTTCCAACTTCATTTAGTGCCACACAACATACATACATATATACATATTTGGTGGATGCATAAGGGGTTCAATTCCCACACCAGTCCACAACATACACACAATTATATATATACATATTTGATGGATGGAGCAGAGTTTTATTTCCCACACCATCACACACACACACACACACACACACACACACACATTTGGTGGATGGAGGAGTTTTGCTTCCCTACCATTCAACTTTTTACTTCTTTTCTCCCTCAGCTTATATATTCCAGCAGTACAAATTTTTATGTAAGTGAATGATTATAATGAGTATATTGGAAAAACATGTTCCCCAATACCTTCACATGAATAAGTTTAACATATTTGTGTGAAAAATAAACTCCCAAGAACTCACATACATTTGTAAGCATCTAGTTACAGGTTAGCAAAATGTGAGCAAGAAAGGTAATTTTTTTTCAGCCAGTTTCTTCTTTACTGGCAAGGCGCAGTTTGTGGTTACAAGAAAGAATCAATTAGACAACTAAAGGAGATCAAGGGGGATACAAATTGAAAAGGGAGAAGTCAAAGTATCCCTTTGTATCCCATTGATCCTACCTATCCCTGAGTATTAGAGATATTTCCATCTTCTGATATCTTCTTCAATTTCTTTCTTCAGGGACTTGAAGTTCTTGTCATACAGATCTTTCCTTGGTTGGATAGAGTTACCCCCAGGAATTTTATATTTTTAATCTACTTGTAAAGGGTGTTATTTCCCTAATTTCCTTCTTGGCCCATTTATATTTTGTGCAAAGAAGGACTACTGATTTTTTTTTTTTTTTTAGAATTAATTTTGTATCGTCACATTGCTGAAGGTGTTTATCAGCTGTACGAGTTTTCTGGTAGAATTTTGGGGGTCACTTATGTATACTACCATATCATCTATGAATAGGGATACTTTGACTTCTTCCTTTTCAATTTGTATTCCCTTGATCTCCTTTAGTTGTCTTATTACTATGGCTATAACTTCAAATACTATCTTGAAGAGATATGGCAAGATATCTTGAAGAGAGTGGGCAGCCTTGCCTTGCCCCGATTTTAGTGCAAATGCTTTAAGTTTCTCTCCATTTAATTTGACATTGGCTACTGTCTCACTGCATATTGCCATTATTATGTTTAGGTATGGTCCTTGTATGCCTGATCTCTCCAAGACTTTTAACATGAAGGGGTGTTTGATTACAGTATACAGATTCAATACAATTCTTATCACAATACCAACAAAATTCTTTACCGAACTTGAAAGAATAATTCTCAACTTCATATGGAAAACCAAAAAAACTCAGAATAGCTAAAACAATCTTGTACATCAAAAGAACATCTAGAGGTACAACCATCCCTGATTTCAAGCTACACTACAGAGTAATAGTAATAAAAACAGCATGGAATTGGTATAGAAATAGACTGATTGATCAAAGGATTTGAATCAAAGACTCAGAAATAAACCACACACCTATGGTCATTTCATTTTTGACAAAGAAGTCAAAACCATACAATGGAAAAAGGAAGGCATCTTCAACAAATGGTGTTGGAATAACTGAATGTCAATATCTAGAAGAATGCATATAGACCCATATTTTTCACCCTGCACAAACATTAAGTCCAAATGGATCAAACACCTCAACATAAAACTGGGCATACTAAACTCTAATAGAAGAGAAAGTGGGGAAAGCCTTGAACTCATTGGCACAGGGGACAACTTCCTGAACAGAAGAGCAATAGCTCAGGCTCTAAGAACAACAATCAATAAATGGGACCTTATGAAGTTGAAAATCTTCTGTAAGGCAACAAACACTGTCATTTGAACAAAAGAGCAGCCTACAGATTGGGAAAAGATCTTCACCAACCCCACATCTGACAGAGGACTAATATCCAAAATATATAAAACACTCAAGAAATTAAACACCAAGAAACCAAATAATCCAATCAAAAAATGGGGAACAGGGCTAAACCAAGAATTCACAAACAAGGAATCCCTAATGGCAAGGAGACACTTGAAGAAATGCTCAGCATCCTTAATCATCAGAGAAATGCAACTCAAGATGACTCTGAGATTCCATCTCACACCATCAAAGCTTGGAGCATGACAGCAGACAGGCAATCCTGGTAGTAGAGAATCAGTTGAGAGCTTGTGTCTAATCCACAAGCTCAAGACAGAGAGAAAGTGCTAACTTGGAATGGCACGGGGTTTTGAAATTTTAGAGCCCACACCCAGTGACACATATTCCCCTCAAAAGGTTACAAGTCCTAATCCTTCTGAAACAGTTCCATCAATTGGGGATCAAGGATCCAAATTTATGACTCTATGGGGAGAATTCTCATTCAAAACACAAAGCACTTCATGCCACTACATTTTATCTATCTTCCCTTCAGTTTCTGCCCTCCATGGGTTTTTAGTAATATTCTGAATTCTATGATCATTCCAAATTAACAACATATCTAAAAAGTTAAAGCTAAAATCTACAAATAAGAGAAACAACATTTGTGTTTGCAAATCTCAGTTACCTCACTCGACATTAAATTATTTTTCTGGGTACTTCTATTTACATGTGACTTTTTAATTCCATTTTCTCTTAATATCTGAATGGTTTTCCATTGTGTACCATATCACCTTTTCATTATCTAGTCATTAGTTGATGGGCTAAAAGAGACACCTGGGCTGTTTCTATTTTTTGGCTCTTGTGAATAGAGAAATCAATAGACATAGATGATCAGGTATCTATATAGTTGGATAAGGAATCCTTTGGGTGTATACCCAAGAGTGATATAGCTAGATCATGTGGTAGTTCTGTTTCTGGATTTATGAGAAAATTACACACTGGTTTTCAGTGGCAATACCAGTTTATAATCTCACCAGCAGTGAATAAGTGTTCCCTTTCCCCACATTCATGCTAACATTTGTCATCATCTGTGGTTTTGTTTGTTTTAATTATGTTTTGTTTTTTGTCATAGGTATTCTTGTTATAGTTAAGTCATATGGTACAGAGAAATCACACTGGTACTGAACTGGAACTATCATTCTGTTTGGCTAGATTTCATAGTGCTGGAACATTGGTAAGAAAAGTAATTATCTGCCTTATCCAATTGTGAACCTTGAATGGTATAATGACAACCAGACTGGCAAGACCTGTCAGTGGTGTAATAGTGGGGAAAAATGTCATGGGAGTAAACAACTACTTTCTGCCCCCCAAATTGAAACTCATATTTAGGACCATTATTGACATGAATGATTTGTTATAGATAGGTCAAAGGCACAATAGAAGAACCTACTACTGTTACTTAACTGAATAGGGTATAATATTGAACCAACTCTTGATGACTTATTATTTTACTTATAATAGCAGGTAACAGAAGAAAGCCCCAAACTTCTACCTTTAAGCAAAGCTCAGGGGCCAGTAATCCTAGAGTATAAAGCAGAGCAGAAGAAACAAGGTAGAAGAAATGAACCAATTCCCAAGTATATCATATGATCTCTGTTTCTCTTTCTCTCTCTCTCTCTACACACACACACACACACACACACACACACACACACACACACACACA
>CAJQZJ010004763.1:12395978-12429864 GCA_907164525.1 Lophiomys imhausi
CACACACACACACACACACACACACACACACACACACACACACACACGCACACACACACACACCCCACTGCAGAATATCACATTGTGAACCCTGAGAATTATGAATTGAAAAATCTGTTTCTAATTGTGGGATGGCTCAGCCTTTAATCCAAGAGCTTTCTGTTTTTCTGCTTGCTGCAAACAAGTACTTGTGATGTGGATCTGCCCGAGAACATATTTTTAATGCAAGAGTTTCTGTATACAGGGTTAAATAAAGTTAACCCTAGGTCAAGAGGCAGTACAAGCAACAAGCTGATGGGGATTAACCAGAAAGGTGGGACATTGAGCTAGAAGGTATTTATGATAGCGTGGAGAAGGAGTTCAGAGGTTTTTCTCCTTCAGAGGGTTTACTCTTTCAGAAGGTTTTCTCCTTCAATGCTTCTTCCTCTAGGCTCTTCTGGGCTTTTTAAGCTCTGGACTTTTTCCTCTAGGGTTTTAAGGTGAATAGGAAGATCAGCTGGGTGCTTTCTCTGCCTCTCTGAGCTAGCAGGTTTTCATCCCAACATCTGGCTCTTGAGTCATCATCGGTAAAATCAAATGATTGGGATATTTTAGTTTTCTAAAACAACATTTTGGCACTCCAACTTGTGGCAAGACCCCATGGACAGAGAGATCACTGCAGCTGTGAGCAAACTGAGAAGCCATTAGAAGCCATTAGGTTTTGGTAAGTCTTATGGGAAATCTTCAAGGAGAGAGTTAAGAACGGCAAGCATAATAGAAGGCTTAGGACCCTGGGTAATGATACTCTAGATGGCTTGAAAATAGAATCAGAAATTGAAAAGCTGAATGGATTGTTCCAATAACAATTATGATTATTATCATTTTGGTATTTTACATATTATCCTTAATAGACATAATGTCTTTCTGTGCCCGTACCCACTCAAAGAAAAAGGCTTTAGAAATACAGGAAAAATAAAAACATGAAAAGTGTATTGATAAGATACACAAGCCTTAGAAGGAAAATTAGAGAGCCTTATAAATGAAAATAAGAAAGATATTCAGACACAAACAGAGGAATTCAGGCAAGCCTTAGAAAGACCTCTAAATGAGAATGAGGAATATTCCCAGGGACCGACAGAGGATTTTAGACAAGAGTCTTCTATCCCTCTGCATAGGGTACATACTCTGAAAGGGTACAGCCCAATATTGTTAGAAAACCAACTTTAGTTTAACCAGTTACTATAAAAGACCTACCAAGAGGTGATAAGCAACCCCAGGTTATGGAAAAATTAAATGGAATCCTATAGACATATTAGATTTGAGGAGATTTAAGGAAGCAATCAATTTCTATGGTACGCATTCATACTGTGTGAGGGAGATTTTAAATTCAAGGGCAACTCAGAACAGAATTTTCACCCAAGACTAGAAAGACTTGGCAACAGCAATATTGGAACTTGATACTCGCTTACAATAGCAATCATGCTGGAAAGAGGAACCTAAGGCCATCGAACAACAGAATCAGTCAAGAGGTACTGATATTTCCCAGGATTCAGTTACTAGGTGAAGGACAATATGCTGATTTACAAAGGTAGCTTGAATTTGAGCATCTTGGCACTATGTCATTTAGCAGGTTTTAATGCTTGGGATAAGGTTGAAGAATTAGGAAAGTGGTCTGAATCATTTACTAAAATCATACAAAGCCTGAAAGAAGCCTCTGTTCTTTTTTTTTTTTCTTCAAAGATTGACTTCAGCTGTAAATAGAATAATATCAGATTCCGAAGTCAAATATTACTAATTGAATCTTTGGCTTTTGAAAATGCTAATTAAGAAAGCAAAGGGTGATTGATTATACCTTTAAAGGCAAGATCAGCACCCATAGAGGAATGGATCAGAGATACATCTGATATTGGATCTCACGTTTATGATGCTACTCTGATAAGAAAAGTAATTTCTAAATGTCTTAAGAAAAATCAAAATGTCAGATGTTTTCATTCTGTTAAGCAAGGTCATTTCCAAAAGAAATTGTAGGCAAGGCATTCCTAGAAACAATATTTTTTTTTTTTAGAAATAATCCAAAATGAAGGCATAAGACTTCTGGAATATGCAGAATGTGTGGCAAAGGTCAGTGTAGGGGTTAGATAAATTAGATTTAGAAAATATATAGGAGTTTCTGATACTGTCTCTTAATTCGGGGCATGAAGAGCATTATAAGCATGTGGACTAAAAACAGAAAACAAACAGGAGACTTAATAGACTGAAAAACAAGGTTGAAGTCAGGAAAACAGGAAAGACTTAATGGACTTGAAGAAACAAAGTATCTGGCCTGACATTGTTTTCAGCTGCTAAGTGGGTGGAGCCCAAATTAAGTTGAAACAGAGTTCCTCCTATTTAAGGACAGTGCATGGAGCCCAGAAAGGGAAGAGGCCCCTGATGCTAGAGAGCTCTCAGAGCTTTTTTCCTGCTGAAAAAAGTGCTGGCCATCATTTGATGGCCAGATTTCCCTGAAGCAGAAAGAAGCTGGTGAGCAAAGAAAGCCTGAGCAAGACACCAAAAGGCCAAGGACTAAACCCTGTGGCCCAGCTTTTGCCTAGAGGGGTTTGATCTATCCGAACAGTGGCCTAAAGGAAATTGTGCCTGGCTTTAAGGACTGAGGCAGAGCAGCTGAGTTCCTGATTCAAAAGAAGTAAGTTGGCCTGCAGACGGCTGGGGTCTCCCACAGAGAAGAAAGCATGAAGCCTTATTTAAGGTGAGACTGCAATAACCAACTACCCTGATGAACCTGCATCTGAGAGATCCAGAAAAAGGACTGCGAAGTGCGTTAAAGAATCTACGACAAAGACTGTGTTCCTGACGACTGAGGACCTTCCCCAGAGACTGTATCATTCTAAAAGGTTATGAAAGTAGTTGTTATAATTATCAATAGGTTTAGTGGATAGGTTAAAGGGGTTGTAGGAATTTATAGGATTAATAGTTAAGAAATTGTTGGTGTTTGTTATAAGTGAATTTAGTAATAAATAAATAAGTGTTAAATAATAATTTAAAAGTTCGGTTACAGGTCAGCGTGGGACTAATGTGTGTAGATCAACAAGCAATAGGCAAGGTCTTCATTTGTCATTCGGACATCGCCTAGAGAGCCTCCAACAAGTCCCCATATTATATCCAAATCTATCATTCCCTGTCAGCATAGGAGAAACTCATCCACAGAGGAATCAAAAGATTTAATGTCTGTTGTTAAATGCAGCACTGCTCTGGATGTAATCAAGGACAGAACAGCTTCAATAAATAGTACAAAAATTTCAGGGGACACCACAAAACAAGTATTTTGGAAAACTGCTATAACTGATGGGAGACCTAAGCTAAAAACACATATAAATGACATTGAAATCAAAAGTTTAGTAGACACAGGGACAGATGTAACAATAATTTCATCAAAATCTTGGCATCCAGATTGGCCTCTTCGGGAAGTATATACCCAGCTCTTAGGAATTAGAATTTTATCTCAAGTAAAACAAAGGGCAAGATGGGTCAAGTACATAGGGACAGAAGGACAAATAGGAAAATTAAAGGCACATGTGGCTAATATGAATTTATGAGGACATGATTTATTGCATCAATGAAAAAAATTCCTTCAATCTTAGAAATAAACTATAAATTAAAAAATGTTTCTGGGAAAAATATCAAAAGGTATTATCAAGAAGTCACAGACTGTACAGGTTATCCATATACAGTACATGACAGGAGTTGGTCTTTGAAACGTACCAACTGCTCTACCTTTAAAATGGTTAACAAGACATGAAAAAAAATAAAAATAGAAATAGTAATATTTTCACATGAAAATTTACTAAAGACATACTTGCCATATTTTCCATAAAATGAAAAAATGTGTTTTCCTAAACTATGTGTCTTAATTCCATGTTAGAATGTTAGACTGTAGGTTGCCATATGGCTGACACCATCCTGTACATCAGGTTTTGAGTTTTCTTCTTAAATAAATAGGCTGTTTTTGTTGTTTGGTATTAAAGTGCAGTTAAGGGGTTTGAAATGTTTTAAATAACTTTAAAGGATTACTACAGTTCAAGTTTGTAGTCTAAATCTCTAAGACTTGGAATCATTTAGAGCTACAATAAAATATTTGATCAGGACAGTGGTAGCGCATAACTTTAATCCCAGTAGAGACAGGCAGATCACTGTAAAGTTAGCTGATTTCTAAATTATAGAGTTACAATAAACAGGGTGGTCCTGGTTCACACTTTTAATTCCAGCACCTGGGAGGCAAAGGCAGGAACTTAGGATTTACAGTGATTTAAATTTAAAGCTGCTTGCAACAGGCAGACTGAAATTCAAAGTGAATCTCCTCTGTGATCTAAAAATAATACACTTAAAAGTATATTTAGTTTTAAATTTTCAAAAGAATTTTTTAAAAATTTCAATTGAAAGATAATGTTTTTCTATTGCCAAAAGAAACATTTTGGCATAGGAAAGATATAACCTACCAGGAAAAAAAAAAAAAAAAAAAAAAGAAAAGGAAGCCCCAGAGATAGGGTTAGGGCAAAAGGGGATCAAATACCAAAGGAGACAAGTAGACTAGATGGTTCAGCCTTGCAGACTGCCTCAATCACTGTTTCCTTAAAAATCTGCATCCAGAGCAACTTCAAAATTGCTAATTAAGATGGTCCAACTTCACAGACTGTTATAACCAGGATTTCACTTAAGTCCTGCACTTTCCCATCCCACATGGAGACTGGAGGTCAAATGTTACAACTTTCTTAAGACTTCACCATTTTCCCAATTTCTTGGGCCCCCAAAAGGAAACTATGCCCCAAATCTACTGGAGCAATTTTAATAGAGCAATACCCAATTTTCAAAAGGCAGGGTCTATAGATTTTTGTTTATTCTGTGGATTACAGATATTTGTTGTTTAGGGTGATTGATTGCAAGTGGTCAAATGGTCTTGATCAGGGAAGAAACAAGGTTTAGGAGATTAAACTCATTAATTAAGCTCTCTTTTTCTTTTCTCTATCCTTTCTTCCTTATGTAGGGTAAGAAGTGTTGAAAGAAAAAAAAGGGATGTATAGAAATAATATAGAGTAGGTTATTGAATCTACTCTTATAGATCTTTATATATTGATATCTATAGAATATGGCTTTTAAAGATGTTTTATTAATTTAAGACTTTTTGGCAATGAGATATTTCTCCTCCTGGCAGCACCCCCATTCTACTTCAAAGAAGATGATGAGCATCAAAGAATCTTAATTTGGAGATGTCTGCATTAGTAGTAAGCTAGCCACTGGGCAAGAAAAGCCCTTGCTTCAAATGTAGACAGAATGCTGTCTGAAATGGGCAAACTGGATACAGAAAAGTTGACTTCTGAGCTTTGCAAGGACAAGGTAGGCTAGTCCTTAATAATACCTGGTTCACAGAAATGTCTGTCAGATATTCTGAGCCAGAAGGCTGAAGATGATGCTCCATCATTATAGAGAAATCTTGGGTGACTGTCCAAATGGCCATCAGTCTCTGTCATTTCTATAATGTATTCAGAGAAGATCTTTCTCAGGTCTCTGATAGGGTTGAAGATTAGATAGTTATAGTCTCACAGTTAAGCTTAAGTTGTTTAGGATTTAAGAAAATTGTTTTAAGGTCTGAAAAGATATTTTTAGGTTGCTAAATACATATGGACTGAGCACTGTGAATGTAATTTTTATCAGATAGTGTATAGTTTATTGATGTTAGAGAAAAGGGCTTTCGTTCAGGCAAAAGGGAGAAATGTTGCAGAATATTTGATCATACTGTGAACCCCAAGAATTATGAATTGGAAAATTGGTTTCTAATTGTGGGATGGCTCAGCCTTTAATCCAAGAGCTTTCTGTTTACTGTAAAGAAGTACTTGTGATGTGGATCTGCCCTAGAACACATCTTTAATGAAAGATATTTCTGTATTCAATATTACATAAAATTAACTGCTTTAAAAATTACTGTGCTGTTGGAAATGATCCAATTCAGGCCAAATTAAGTTATATAAAGGCAGGTTTATGGGATATGAGAGGGGAAGAGAAACAGCATATATATATATATATATATATATATATAGAGAGAGAGAGAGAGAGAGAGAGGAGGGGGGGTGGGGGAGAAAGAGGCAGAGAAGGAAGATAAAGGAATAACTAGGAGGAGAGAAAGAGAGAGAAAAATAGAGACAGAGCCCCCAAGATGTTGGGGTTATATTGGCAAAGGCTTATGGGGATGCGGCATGCCCCCTTACAGGTAGAAACTGAGGCATGCTGGGAAAACCTGGAACCCAGGCAGTCCTAACATTAACTGTATAGGTCAAAAGGCAGAACAAGAAACCAGCTGACAGTGCTTAAACAGAAGGGAGGGATGTTGAACTGGAGGATATTTAAGACAGTATGGAGAAGGAGTTCAGAGGTTTTTTTCCTTCAGAGGTTTTCCTCTTTTAAGTCTTCTTCCTCTAAGTTCTTCTGGGCTTTTTAGCTCTGGGCTTTTTCCTCTAGGGTTTTCAGTTGAATAGGAAGATCAGCTGGGTGCTTTCTCTGCCTCTGTGAACTAGCAGGTTTTCATCCCAACACCTGGCTTTTGAGTCATTATTGGTAAAATTATATGACTGGGATATTTTAATTTTCTAAAACAATAGCAACAACAACAACAACAACAGCGCGCGAGCACACACACACACACACACACACACACACACACACGATCCTTCCACAATTTTTGGATCTGTTCTCCTTGACCAGTCATTGATCTCTCTGTTGATAGACATCTATTGCAAAAAGAGGCTTCTCTGGTTACATTTGAAAGATGTATTGGTCTATAGGTATAATGATAAGTCATTAGGAGTAGGTTTAATACTATATCCATTTAACAACACTATATCCATTTAACAACATATTCTGTAGTATGCTGGCTATTTAAGGGATTTATCTGTACTTGTGTAGCACACCAAGAAAGCCTGAAAACTCATATCATGTAGAGGAAGATGTCCACTCTTGGTTGTGAAGAATACTACATGCTTAGATTGACCTTGGTTGCATGCCATATTACCTCATTACAGGGAACATGGGATCACTGAAACATGGAGGCATACCATCCCATACCATGTTAGGATTTTCCTCAGGGATGCTCCACTTTCACATATACTACTTAGTTGCATGTCTCATCACTTATCCCAGGGGCCATTCAACCACAGTTCTCCAATTCATCTTTGATTCTGTTGGTTCCTGTTTGAGTGCCAATTGTGTTATATTACTTTTTATGGGGAGGAATGACCAAATATCTGTT
Source organism: Lophiomys imhausi (assembly GCA_907164525.1). Taxonomy (NCBI): domain Eukaryota; kingdom Metazoa; phylum Chordata; class Mammalia; order Rodentia; family Muridae; genus Lophiomys; species Lophiomys imhausi. The sequence continues at coordinate 12,403,252 of CAJQZJ010004763.1, forward strand.
CAGCCTAGATATGACATCAGTGATGACCGAAAGAAATGATTTCACCCAAGTCTTGGTTAGATAACCAACAAGTTCATCAGAGTTATTTATAGGAACAAGGGAAACTTAAATACACTCGCAACTCCAAACTAGAATGATGACAACTCACAATATCTTCTTCCCTGTAGCTATTTGGTCTATTTGTAGTCAGCCTCCAATCTTCATGGAAGCATATTCTCTCCACCAATTGTCTGTGCTCATATATAACTATAGGGAGGGACCTTTTGGATAATTTAAGTTTCAGAAGCTCTCTGGATTTTTTTTTTAAGTTTCATTTTCTGTATAACAGCCTTACTCCTCTCTATAGGAATTACATAACAATCTGGAAAATTCCTTCACATTTTTCCCTATGTGTAGTGACTACGAAGCACTTCAAATACTAACTTTTTGCTGAAAGTGCCCACACGATCCTGGTGTTCTTGCATTACAGAGAGATTAGTTTTATTGCCCGACGTACCTTCCTCTTTTACACTAATCCATAGACAGTTCTTCATGAACCAAAATAAGGAAGGCAGTGGAGAAAAACAAGGCAGCAGAGATATTCAGCATAAGGATCCAATGATATGGTAAAACAATGATGCATTAGAGTATTAGGAAAAAGTCCTCAATTTGTATTGTTTTTCTTGTATATAGTAGTCTTTTTTTTTTTTTTTTTTTTTTTTTTTTTAGACTTTGAAAGGTTCAAAACTAAAGGCTATCACCATTAAATAGCAACTGCAAGTTACTCGGGACAAAAAGTCTAACCTAAGAAAGAGACATTTAAGTAAAAGGATTTTAAGAAAATTAAGTAAAGGGGCAACAAATTACTGCTTATACCAATCTTCTAGAAAAATTCCTCACTAACTTTCACACTTTCTTTTGTTCCTTTTTGAAACAGGGTCTCTCTATGTAGTTTTGGCTATTCTGTAACTCTTTATGTAGACCAGGCTAGTCTTGAACTCACAGAGATCTTCCTTCCACTGTCTCCCTAGTGCTAGTATTAAAAGCATGCACCACTATGCCCAGGTTCCTTATTACCCTCTGAAAAGAAATAATGGTTGTTCTTATGTGAAAAGACTGAACGGAATATCTTGAAAAGAACCATGGATTCTGAAATCTTCCTTAACTCTAATATAAGTAAGTATATTATCAAGTAAGTTAGCATTTAAGAAACAAGTACTCACTAATACTTATCATTATAGGAAGATACAAAGAAAAGGTCAGAAAGCTTTGATATTTTAGCATTAACTATGCTTACTAAATATAAAAGCTGCTGTGGACAGATTTAAGAAGTAGCCTCTAGCAAAATCAATGATATGATAATCATAAGCTCTGCTTGTGATAACCTTGTTCATTATAAAGAGAGGTTGACAGATAATACTTAACCAAAGTCACTAACAAAGTAGCAAATTGGAGAATTCGGTTGAGATAAGTTTGAGTCAATAATCATGCTCAGAAAATTATTTTTATTAGGAAATATCATTAATAAAACTTGATTCCTTTTTTACAGTTTTTTTTATTTATTTCATCATTTTAACATCCCAGTCACTGTCTCCTCCCTCCTCTCCTCCCAATCCTACCCTCCCACCCTCTGCCCCCCATTCCCCCTTCCCCTTCTTCTCAGAGAAGTGACCTACCCGCCAACAACCCGCCACAGTACTTCATGTCGAGTGCCCAGTTAGTTGAGTCCTTTAAAATGATTTCTAGTTTTAGGAGTCATTTATATAATAACCTAAGTCTTCCTGCTGACTGAATTTTGGAACTAGCTGATATTGACTGAGGCTTGCAACAAAGTCAGGTCATCATAATAAGCATCACTACAATATTGTAATACATTATAAACTCTTTAGTGCCAGGATGCATCACAGGCTAAGTATGACAAGTTCTGTAATAACAACTAGCATTTAGAAAGCCTATTGGAATGGAGCTGAGGGCATTTGCTGAACTGAGACTTAGATTCTATGTGTGTGGTATAGCTTCACTTTCCTTAAGGTTGTGGCTATACCCACAGTTCAGAAACTCAATAGAGGATATGTGACAATCCAGTATAGGGGACTTGAAGTTCATTAATATTTATGAAGACAGGTTAATGCTACCACGTATTTTCTATAACTGACTAACCTGGTTCATCACAAAAATTTAGAAGTCATTTTGAAGGATTCAACTAACTGGGCACTAGATTAAGAATCAGAGATTTATTAATGATATTTCTTAACAATAAAAGTAATTTTTCCATGTTTGGTTATTGACTCTAACATATCTCAATTGAATTCTCCATTTTGCTACTTTGTTAGTGACCTTGGTTAAGTCTTATCCCTCAATCTCTTTACTTTATGTTGGACAGGGTTAATAATGATATGTTCATCCAGGATTTTCATGAGAAGTAAATGAGATATTTTACCCAAAACACACTATAAAAGATTCAAGGTAAATGATGCACATTTCATGATTATTATAATTTGAATGATCATCATTATTATTGGTGTCAAATTTGACTTAGTGATTCAAAGTAAAAGCCACAACTTTCATAATTATTATTAGAGTTTAAATTATTATTATTAACATCAAATTAGATTTAATGAGTCTTTGTGAACAAGTGGACCCTGTTCCCCAATTTTTCAGAGTATCACATCTTAAGGAATGAAGATCAGAGGTACTTTATAAAGTTAAGAATGCATGTGAAGTGGTAGATGTCCTCTTAAACAGTATGTTCAAACACTGGAGATTATTAATAAAGGGGTGTTGGGAGTCAAAACCAGGTCCTCTGGAAGAGCAGCCAGTGCTCTCAAACTGCTGAGACATGTAGGTCAACAATAGAAGACACTTTTGACCAGCAGGATCTAGTCATGCTGTTTCTCCTTTGTTAAGCTCATCCATTATTACCCACAGTCTGGCACTAATTCTGCTGTATATTCTGATAAAATCACTCTTTCCCTGTTTTCAAGCCCCCCCCCCCCACTTCTTTCCACAAATGAACATATAAATCTGTTCTGCTATGCTATGCATTACATGGATAAGATTATAGGGTTAGAAGATACAAAACTGAGCCTATTCATCTAATTGGTTTGGTCTTTTGAAAGAGTTTTTCATGTGGCCCAGACTGATCTCAAGGTTACTATGTAGACTATGATGACCTTTTACTTCTAATTCTCTTGCCTTTACTTTCTAGTGCTAAGACTACAAATGTACATCATTGTATCTGTCCACACTATACCATTTTGTGATTGATTGGGGAAGGGACTATTTTCAAAGACTTTAAGGATATATTTGTAGAGCATACTGACTTTAAATCAGTAATAATTCATTTATATACTCATATCCCTGCTAGCATTTCAATACCTCAATAAAACTTTTTTTTAGTCATATGGCATTTGCTATGAAGTTCTGATGCATAAGGATCAGAAGATAAGAGGTCTATCTACATCACTTCCCCTGTAGCCAGAACTTACCTGACTTTAGGGCTAGCAAAAACAAACAAACAAACAAACAAACAAACAAACAAACAAATAAATAAATAAGCAGGGAGAGAACATTTCACACCAGCCTGCCAACCTCCATTACTCAACCTCAACCTGGTTGCTAGGTCCCATGGGGGCAGGGTCCATAAACCTATGGTGTGGCAAACAGGAAAGGCATGATTCACATGTTCCAACAGTTGTGAGCCAACCATCATGGTTGCTGGAAATCGAACTTAGGTCCACTTCAAGAGCAGGACACACGCTTAACCTCTGGGCCCTCTCTCCAGCCCCATGTCATATCCACTTTATGGGTAAAGAAATTAAGGCTTACAGTAGTTGGTAACATGGCTAACAAATAATCAAGCTCAGTTCAGTTCTAGGAAGTTGTGTCACAAAGTTAATAGTTAATAATTACCATCGAAGTTGTTATTTGTTGCAAGTATTGATATTTTCCACTGAAATCATAGAGTCCAAGATTCTCTAGAATTGTAATAAGCATTTGAAATTAACAGTTGAATGAATTGATGAGTGTAATATGCAGCAATAACAAGGCAATCTTATGTCATCCTAACTGAAACTTCCTTCACAGATATGTTGTTATCCCATGCAACAGTTTGTAACCTGAACTTCCTGATAATTTGAATGAGAACTTCAAGGAGGGTTAAACCTGAAAACTATGCACCCTCCTTTGAAAAGAGGTACCAAATGTTATTCAGTTTATCTAACTATCCTGTCAATAATATTAAGTGCAGTTGAAAAACCTAATTCAATTCTAATTTATGCCAGGGCATACTAAACTTAAATTGTGAAATGGTCATTCAGTGCTTGGATGTGATAAACTTGGTAACTAACAGCCAGAACATAGATACAAAACTCATGGAGATAGCTACCTATAATATTCTGGAATGCATTTTTCCAAAGTCAGTAAGTTTGTCAAAATTTAATAGTATGATAAGTTCATATGATTTATTAAGCACATGGATGTGACACAAATTATAGAAAAGAATAAAATCAAAATTATGTATTAAATTTCAAATGTCAATTTTTATCAAGAATTTATGTACATTTCATTAGGACAATTACTTGCAACTGGAGAATGATTTTTGAGAAAATACAGCTGTTAAAGAAAATACTTACATTCTCTAATGATTATAGATTATGTTTCATACTTGTTTCCAATTTTTTCTAATGCAATTTAAATAAATAAATGTAGCCATATTAATCTCCTCGGGTCAAGTACAAAGATTTCTAACTTACAAAGAAGAAAAGTGCATTATCTCTTTTGAAATAGATATGACCTTTGGGCATTATGATTGTTAAATAGACTTAATAAGTACAATAGTGAATAGTAGATTTAAAAAATATCATTACACAAGTTTCCATTTTTTGAGGACAAAGTCCCAAACCTGAATCTCAAGTTGGAGCAAGGAAAGAAAACAACACTAAATTAAGCATCTTTGAACATTAAAACACAAAATTTGCACGGTGGCAATATAGGTTCTGGACTTTATGCCTGACCTGATTTGTGCTTTTCAGAAGGTTAGACTGTAGTCAGTTCAGTTCATATATGCATATGTGTATATGCACACGTATGTAAGATGTCGTGTGTGTGTATAGAAAACCTAACAGGCTCCGAGTTAAAGCAAATGAATCCTTCCTAGATTTTTCTGAAGTCTGACATTGATATCAGTGGGCTTGCCTCCAGTTTCTGAGGCACCTGAGGTCTAGAGCATCCTGGGCAAAGTTACTTCTCCCCTTGAACACCAACTCGGCAAACACTTTCAGTCAGAATAAGGAAGCCAGGACGCAAGTGGAGAAAGCTTTAAAAGGTCCTTTCATTAAAAGCTGCAGTTGGCTTTTTCCAGGCGCCCTCTGCCCATGTTTTCGGTGCTCTCCCTGTGAGCGCAGGCATGCGCTCGGTCCCGCCACTCTCCTCAACAGAGCAGGACTCTCTCAGGCTAGCAGACAGGAAGTGGAGGGGGCGGGAGCCGGGCGCCCCGCGGGCACTGCTCCTTTCCAACCCCTGAGGGGATGAAAAACAAACAACAACAACAACAACAACAGCAAGGCGGGCGGGCGGGCAAGTGAGCCGGCGCCAGCGCGCCTCGAGTGGAGACCTCGGCGGCGGCAGGTGCAGCTTCGTAGCCCCTGGGTTCGCCGTCGAGGCGCGTGCGCTTCCGCGTCCAGGCCGAGGCGGCGCGAGGCGAGGAGGCTTGAGTGGCACCGGTGAGGGAAACCGTGGTGATGGCAGTCGGGGCTGCGGGGTCGATGTTTGGGGCCGGGGGCGGGGCCGGAGAGGGGGCGGGGCCGGGGCCGGGGAGGGGCCTAGGCGGGGCCGGGGCGGGGCCGGGGGCGGGCGCGCGAGCGCTGGGCGGAGGAGGAGCAGAGGCGCTGCGACCCCGAGGGAGGGCATCGCGGAGCATCGCGGGCCCGGGGCGCCCGTCTTAAGCCTGCCAGCGCGCGCTGCAGCCTCCCTCACGCCAGGTCTCGGAAGGAAGGGAGGCGAGGACGCGCGCGCTCCACAGACACCGTCCCGGCGCGGCAGAGAAGCTCTCCAGGTCCCGCGCGGCAGCCAAAGGAGGAGGCGGTAAGCGGCGGGCGGGCGCCGGCAGGCTAGGGCACGGGTGTTGGAGGGCCCGCGGGACCCTCGGAGTTGTTCTGCCGCCCGAGGTGAGTGAGAGAGTGAGTGAGTGAGCGCCTGAGGCGGCCGGCGTGAGGGGCCGCGGGGAGCTTCAGTCTTGTCACCCTGCGAGTCGTGGGCCGCCCGTCCGGACGCGCAGCACCTGGCGATTGACCGAGGCGAGGATGCAGCCGCGGCCCGGGGACTCTCTGGGCCCCCCGGTGCGTGAGGCGTGCATTGGGGAAGGGACACGCGGGACCTTGTCGGTGACCGCACTCGTGGACACAGGGACAGCACGGTCCCGCGTGGCGCGGGGAAGGCGGTCGGGAGTGCGGGGCCGGGTCAGAGGGTGAGAGCTCTGAGGGCTGCCGGGCGCCGGGCGCGGGGCGGTGGCCCGCTGCTGAGGAGCGGCGAGGCCCTGGGATGTTCCGCGCTGCGGGGTTGCGGGAGGAGAGCGCGTCGCTGAGCGCTCCAGGATGGGGTGCGTCGTCCAGGCTAAAAGGACGCTCAGAGGTGTCTCCACTCAGAGCCTGATTTCTGTGCGCTCCAAGGCTTTGAGGGCTTACAAAGTTGGGTACCTTGCCACCTGCAGCACTTAGGGACAGGATCGCTGCTGGACCTGTGTTGTCAACATTGAGGCACACAGCAGAGTTCTGAAAGGCTTGGAGGGACCCAGCGCTCCTGAGTCCCGGAAACTTAACCGAAGGTGGAAACTCTCGGGTGAGGGAGGAATTGTCACAAGGAAGAAAGGGGTGACTTTCTCAATCTCGGCCTTCTCTGGAGAGCCACCACTATTGTGACACAGTGTCAGGACTGGACTCGGGCTTCTGTTTCACACGGTTTGTCCTTTGAAAATGTTCCTAGAAAAAGCACTTGGTATTTTGATCATCGTAGGGTGTCAAGTTGTACAACTGTTTGTTTTTTGTTTTTGTTTTTTAAATTAATGACAGGAATATGTGGCACTTTGTCTAGATGCCAAATGTGTTGTTGTTTGTATGTATGAATGCCAAGTTTCCCCAAACAAATACCCTCTTGGATGCAAGCTTCCTTAACCCATGTGCCCAGAGGAAAAAAGACAACTGTTAGAGAAAAGCTAGAGAAAGTCTTCCTTAATCAACATTCTAATAGCATTAAGCCACACGTTTTCCCAAAACTTTTTTTTAATTAATTGAAAAAAATCTCACACTTAAAGTATGTGGTAAGGAAGAACAACACTTGTGTTAATTAAATTAACTGTGAGTCTGCAGTTTAACTTTTCCTGAAGAAACTATTTCTTGTTAGCTTGAAGCCTTCCCCTGACCATGTCTGTTTAGCAACTCTTTTTTTAATGTTTATTTATTACTTCAGGTTACATCTCCATCACAGTGCCCTTTCTCCACCCTTCCCAGTCCCTCCTGCCCACCACCCTCTACTCCCTATCCCTTCCATCCCACTCCCCCAGAGTGGAGTGTCCTTATTCTTAACTTTTCTAGATGGTGTTAGAGAAACCCCAGCACTCTTTGATTCACCTGCCACCAGTAAGGTTAAGTGGACATACAGTGTTGTGTGATCTAGAGTTATAGGAACGTTTTTAAACTGTGGAGAACCAGTGTCTTGAACAATAGCTCAGCTTTGTTTGGCACATGTGAACAACTGTGCATATGACTGGCCTGTTTCTACTATAGAGATTTGAACTCTTTGAGTCTAAATTTTGCAGTTTTGTGGGGTTTTTTTTCTGATTCTTAGAATACTTGTTATAATAAACAAATTCAGAAATATATTTTATGACAAGATTTTGTAAGATCTGTTCTTTGATTAGAGTTGTTTGACAGTTAACATTTATAGTAATTTAAATTGGGACATTTCAAGATTCCCATAAGTACTCCTGAATTTAGTTATCATTTAAATATTGCTGTAAAACTTACCATCAATTCTCAGACTCCTTTTCAAAATGATTGATGGATCTTCATATCAAATAGTACATTTATTGTTTAATTAATTCTCAGTTTCCAGAGTATGCCTGAAAATTGCCAATGCACATAACAGTGAGTACTTATGCCTGTTTATACAATATATGTTATACTAACAATATATGAGTTGGTGCTTATTTTCATACAGATATTTTCTAGGTAGTTCACCACACAATGTTAATAACCAGAACTTCACAAGAGCTAGTCATTAAAACAAGCAGTTTGTAAATCTTATTCTGTCTTCAGGAATTATTAGATATGATTTTTTTTGGTGTGTTGGCTGGGTATCTTTCTAAGTATGAATCTATAGAGGAGCCTGACAGTATCATTTGTTGGGGTATACAGAACTAATTAATTTTGCTTTACAGTTCCTGGTCTCTGCTTGCTGGGCTGAAGTACTAGTATGGAGACAGAGGCACCATTCTTCTTTGTATGCTTTGTCTGGGTCCCCTTTTCTGTTATCAGCTATCACTTTCTGTTGCTGTCAGGCTGGGAGTGGGTCCTGATGCTGTATTATCTGTTGGCCTCTTTTTTTTTTTTTTTTTTGTCCTCATGAAATAGTGTATCCATTGCCAAGTACAAAGCCTGTAGATTCTGTGACAGATGATTTTTGTTCATTTGCTCTTTGCTGTACTATGGGCTAAATGATTGAGATTTTCAGAAGAGCACCTTGTATATCCAAGGTTTTAATGTGCTTATATACAGGAGATTTTGTAGGAGAGACCTATAGAAGAGTATCTTTAGACAATTTGTTTTTTTTTTTTAATTGTATCAGCATTTAACTTTTTTCTTTTCACTTTTCTATTGTGGGCTTGGGTTGTTTTTAGGAGTATATGTTTTATGTACTTCTTTCTGCCACTGAAACTCATTAACCTGGTGTAGTGTTAATAGTCTCCTATCCTGGAAGCTAAATAAAAGTGTAATTTGATAATCTGCTAACCATACTGGATGCTTGTTAAATTATTTAAATGTTACTTTGCATACCTACCTAAGGAGGAGGTACATAATCAAATCAGTTTGAAAACATCCATTAGTAGTAGTCATATGTTCTTAGTTAGAAGCATTTTGTGAACATATAGTCTTTCTTGTATCACATATTTATTAAAATCATACCAATTGCAAGTCTCTGTGCACTGAGATTATACAGACAGCTCAAACTGAGATAGTTTCTGGGTCTAAGAGTGAAATCTAGTACAACATGATGAAGGGCTATAGGAACTTTTTTCAGTTATGCAGAAATACAGCATCTTGACATTTGTGCAGCAACTCAATACCATGTTTTGCACATCTGAGACAAAGTAGGAAATAAGATCCTGAATGCGTGTATGCCATCTTGAGATGTATGGGGATCTTTCTATGCCAAGTTGCTTTTAAAAGAGGTATGAGGTGGTGAGTGGTCGGTCAGCTTTCACACCACTCTGGAACGATGGATTTCAGAAATCTGAGAAAGGGACAGCTTTTATTTATTGGGATGCCCTTGATAAGAGGACCTGATATATAAGTGTCACTTGAGTGAAGAAGAGAGAGTACCAAGGTACTTGCATGGTAGTCTAGAAGAGCTGGTGATGGATATGATGGTAGAATATGGAAGTTTGGGTTAAGAAACAGATTTGAGGAGCAGAGGTGTCAGGTTCAGTTTGAGGCATATAGAATCTGAAGTGATGTACAAAGTCCACTAGAGATGTGTATTCAGTGAGTCATTTCACAAAGTTTTGAGATGAGCGGTCCTAGGTTAGATAGTAAGTAGGTAGATTAATGGATAGATACATGGATGACAGATGTAGCATAATCATAAACAGTGAAAGTTGATGGGCTTACCAGGAAAGGTACTAAGAGTTGGAAGGGAAATAGACCACTAGGGAGAGTCTAAAATTTGACAACTGGTTTGAGAAACAGAGAGCAACAAAAGTGAGAACTCCAAGAAATGAGGCATCAGGAGATAAAAGGAATATTGGGCAGCCCTGCTCTGTCTTCACTCAGGTAGTTCTGGATTCTTGCAGTTTAGTTCCTGTCCTTAATCTGAAAAATAAGAGTCAAAGCACTTGCTTTATAAGTTTTCTGTGAGCACCAAAGGTCAGTCAGCTTAAGCAGAGTGCCTAGAAATTTTCATGTTTGTTGCCAAAAATCAGAAGTGTTTTAATGAAAATGGACCTTGGGTTTGTGATTAGAAGACCCATAGTGAGTTTTGCTTTTCAAGTGCCAGCTGGCAGGGGTTATTTTAAAAACATTTATAAGGTGATCCAATTTGTAGTATTTTACTTGAGAAGCCAGTGGATTGGCAGATATGTAGGTCCTAGAAGAGGGGGTCAGAGTTGCTTCCAGAGTTCTGGGGAGATGTTGAGTTTCAGAACAGCCTCTGTTCCAGGTGAACTGTGTTTAAACATCAACTGTCCCTCAAACTGATGTTCTTGGTATTCTAAGCATGCTTTGGATGATCTCACAAGGTATTACTTGTTCATTTTAATAGAGCCTGGAAATGGAAAACTGAAGATAAATATCAAAACTTATCAAACTATAATGTTGTATCAATGATTCAGAAGATGTTTCCCAATTGTCTAAGACCTTAAACTCAACCTTGTGAGCAAGTAATGATTAACCTGTATTGCAATTGAAGGATGATCATGGAGTTTGTTTTCTTTCCCCTCCTCTCCTAAAGTTTATTGTAGTAATATCTTTGCTTTCTATCTTAGTCTTTTTTCTCAATTTGGATGAAGTAGTGATATTTTATATCCACAGTAAACACTTAATATTAAATTTGCATTGTGTATGCATAAATATCTTGCCTTGTAACTAGTGAATATTGTGGGGGTAAAATGTTTACATATATGAATTGGTTTGGCAACCAGCCAATACTGAGCACAGTACATGTTGTTTACACATTAACTGGAAGGTATAATAGTGATTAATTTGTTATGTGTAATTATATTTAGCTCAAATTAGTAAATCTATTAGTCCATCTGAGCTATGGCTTATTCATACCTTTTTTTTCTGTATAGCAGTCTCAGTAGTACATAGCTTCAGAACACATAAGAATTTACTGAAAAAAAATGAAATTTAATGTTTAACATCGTAAAGTTAAAATGCAATTTGCTACGCTGATGACTATGATATTTTTCTTTGAGAGTCCCTAGCCATACTTTCTGCTATAAGTTCCTCTCTTTGGCAGAGTTGAGGCCTCATGATTTTTTCCACCCTGTTTACCATATAGTACATGGTCCTATTGCAAATCATAGAGAGCTGTGAAATTTCAATTTAAGATTTTTTCTTCCTATTTCATATTTGTGTACAAACCCAATTTTTTTTATTAAATTTATTTATTTTGTGTACAAACCCAATTTTTTTTATTAAATTTATTTATTTATTTCTTCAGGTTACATCTCCATCATAGTGTCTTCTTTCTACCTCTCCCAGTCCTGGCATCCCACCCTCTACCCCCTAACCCTTCCACCCCACTCCTCTGGAGTGGAGTGTCCCTACATAACAGTCCCCCACCCCAGTTTAGCAGTCATATGAGGGCCAAGAGCCTCTTCATACACTGGAGGCCTACAGGGTAGTACCACCAGGGAAATGTGTCTCAATGTTAGGGAGAGAAAACAAACAAACAAACAAACAAACCCAATTTTTTTTTATCACTAGATACTTATTGTCTTTCTCAGTATTCACTTAAAGAAATACCAAAGCCAAGCTGAACTATAAATAGAGGGAAGTGTTACATGTAGGAGTGTTGCATGTAGATAGGCATTAAGCATTGTAAAGTAACCAGAACAAAATGCTACTTTTGACTTGATGCGCTGTCTAGGATAGACTAGGTCAGTTGCTGTTTCAGACTGGGAAGTTGCTTAAGTTCTAAAATATTTTAGTAGATGGGAAGACTGCATAGGGAGATGAAGATCTGTTGTATATCTTCATTATGGCCTTAGATTATTTGTGTGAATTTTTAAAGATTAAAATATTTTCAAGATTCTAAGTCATGTTTTAACTATTACATTAAGTATACCATGTTTTAATAAGATGAAACTATGGGATTAATATTTCTCCAAGTGAGAATAATGCAAGTGTATGACCAAATATTGAAAAAGTAAAATTATGTGTACAAGTTTGCTACATTATTGGTAACATTTTCTTTCTGTTGCATAAATTGAATTATATGGATTTTAAAACTTCAGAACCCGAAGGAAATAGGACAAACATTTAACATTTGTAAAAATACCCTCAAGGGCTAGGGAGATAGTTCAGTAAGGTAGGCATTTCTTCCACAAGCCTCAGCACATGAGTTCAGATCTTTAAAACTTATCTATAGTCAGACATAGGAGTGTATCTGCAATCCTAGCATTCCTGTGGTGAGATGGGAAGTAGAGATAACAATCCCTGGACACTCACCAGCTATCAAGCCTGATGTACATAGTTCCAAAAACCAAACCAAACCAAACAAAACAGAAAAACAAGAAAACAAACCAACCATCCAACCAACCAACCAAACAAACAAACCAAGAGACCTTGTCTCAAACAAGGTGGAAAGAGGGTTGAAATAGAAAGTTGTCCTCTGTCCTCCACACATGGGCCTAAACTACCAGGAACATAGGCACACATACATTACACTACATATATGCATAACACATAGATTTTTTTTAAAAGATAGTTGATATTTTGCTATATTAATTACACCTTATTCTTTCACATAAATTCATTTTCCAATATAAGAAAATGTAGCTAATGGTTTAAAAGCACCTCATATTTTAAATAAATTAAACTAAAGAACTTTGCTATTCAAATAACATCAAAGAACATCATGAGAAGAATCCTCCTTTGAGTAACCTATTTTGCAAATTCAAAGCTTTTTATTCTGCTTAAGTACACACACAACAACAAAAATATTTGGACACACCTTTACAATTGAATGTAACCATCAGATTTCTTTTACAGTCTTTTTGTGTAGGACAGCTGTTCTCAGATTTGTAGTTCTCTACCCTCAGCTTCCAGAATACTGTGTCTCCATACTTAGTTTAATTATAAATTTTAAACTCCATTTCAAATGGTCTTCTTATTATTCTACACCATTATAAAAACAGTATTGATAATGTAGGAGAATAGCAAGAGGATTTTTTTTTTCTGGCAATAACATAAATGAAGATGTGCTGAGGTCTCAGTGTTCTGAAAAACCTGCTCTACACTGCAGGCATTGTGCAACTTTCCCTAAGAAAAATGGACTGTGTGCTTTCTATAGCTTTATCCATTGTCCAGTTGGTCTTTCTACTGAGTGAGGTTTAGAGCAAACTAGTCAAACAGGTTCACCTGTTTATTTGACATGGCTTGGGGAAACAGGGAAAGAATATGATTTTATATCCTTTCAAGGCAAGGCTGAAGCTGTTTTAAGGAAATTAGTGCTAATCACTAACTGTTTTCTCATGACTTTGAAAATATGTTGAAGACATTTATGAGAATATGTCTTAATAGATATATGATTCAGGTAAGGAAATCTAGAAGGGAAATAAGAAACAATGAATAAGAACGAAGGGAAGATGACAGAGAAAGAGAAACCTTATTAGAACAAGAAAACATTCAAAGAAAAGCAGTCATGCTTCAGTGTTAGACTCTGTGTTATGCTTTCTGTGAACTGGCTGTGTCACACTAAGAAACCAGAGTATTGATCTGTGGATGAATGCAATTAAAGCAAAGGCTTGCCTGTGGTATTGGCATCCTATGTGGGACCTGTCATCCCAGGTCTCATCTATACTAGGGATATTTAAGGGTAGGATGTAGTTACTTTCTCTGACTCAAACCTAATCTGTGATATGATAATTATCTTTTAGAACATAATAAAATATAACACTCTTGCATATTTTTGTTTTGTTTTTGAAACAAGGTTTCATGTAGCCCAGGCTAGCTGAAACTCACTATCTATGTAGTAGAGGGTGACTTTGAACTACTGCTGATCCTCCAGTCTCCACTTCCCAGAGAGCTAGGATCAAAGGACTGAGAATAATCATGGCAACCAGCTTTTTTTTTTCTTTCTGTAGTTTACAAAATTCTTATATGTATGTTCTATCATTGTATTCTTGACCCACCTCAGGTATCTGACTGTGAGGTAGTAAAGTTTTACTATAGGCATGATGTGAGGGCTCCCAGTTTTTAAATAACTCTTGAGGTGACCTGTTAAGTCCCTGGAATTTCAAGGTTAGGACCTCCATTTCCTCCTTAGAGCTATGTACTAGAGCTAGACCAAACACCTCACTTTCTGAGATCCTTCCATAGTCCTGTGGAAATTACATCATAAAATCTCTTTTAGGTCCCACCACAGTGTCCCTTCCTTTCTCTCTTGCTGAAGTCACCTGCCTCTACTCTGTGACAATGTTCTTCATCTGCTTTCCTGGTTATTCTACTTTGTCTTTTCTGGACACTTTTCAGAACTTTAAAAAATATTCTCAAACCTTCACTCTTTTTCTTCATTCCCTTAGTGAGGGTTATTCATGCTCAGATACTGGATTTCAATTTATAAATACATGAGATGGAGTTCCAGCTATGACATTTTTAATCTACTCTGTCAAAGCTTAGGGGTTCAAATTCAGCTTGAAAACTGACTGGCACCCCTGTCTGCCATCAGCCAAGTGACAAATTTGGGGTTTACCTCTGAGCTTATCCTTCTTTTTGTTTCACTTATTTAGTCTGGCACACTCTTCTATCCTATCTTCTTAATAAAGCCCTCTCTTCATAATGCTTGAAACTTTCATTCACCTTGTGGTATCTTAGTGTCATCTCCTCACTTTTCAACCATAACACATTATTGCCTCTCCCTCACCTTTGCCTTGGATCCCTGTGCATCATTATCTGCTTACTTGCTGCTTACCCTTTAGTTTCTCTTGGGACCGTTTGACTGTGCCCCTTATTTTCATCTGGAAACACCAAGTCTGTAGCCAGCTTTAATGGGCATTGCCTGGCTGTACTGTAAATATCCTTACTAGACTTAACAATAATATTACAGCATCAATCCTTTGAGGCATTTGCTTTGGGACATTTCAGTCCTAAAGTGCACTAGCTTTCTATGGAAAGGTGGATGACAAAGAGAGAAATAAAGTAAGGTGAATGGGGTAATAGAGAGAGCAGGAGAGAGATATATAGAGATTTGGGGGTTATAACCAAAGACTTCCTGTTGTGCCAGACAAGCATTCTACCACTGAACTACATCCCCAATCTTCCCTCTATAATTTCAAATATTCACCTAACAAGTTTTTTACCTTTAAGTCACACCTTGGATTATTGTATCCTTGCTTCTTTAAACATTTTTGTTTTTACTTTTTTCTTTGCATATATTGCTGAGAGTTTAATATTTACTTCTGTCCACCTTCTTCCTCTAAGGATAAACAGTTCTCAACAAAGATACAGTGTTCAAACATTGAATGTTATTTTTAGCTCTTCACAACCTAGTGAAAGTAGAGAAGTTTCCTAGTTTCCATACATGTGTTGATAATTTTGCTGTTTTCTCCCAAGCTGGATCATTCAAACTTGAAAATTTCAAAGAAATCCTAAATATTTGAAAGATGTGTGTTTCATGTAGTTAGTGAGAAAGGTATGATCTGTAGAAAGTCATGTAACATATGTCTTGATAAAGACCACATTTATGTATTGGTATATTCTTTTGATTTTACATGGTGCTTCTAGTAGATAAAAGTGCATTCCCCAGTAATTCTCAATGAGGCTAATAACAAGAAATAACCACAGCAGTAATTAAATGTACTTAGTTTTTGTTTCATACTTATACTTGAAAGTAGATGTATCCAATGCCATGGAATAGTAGTTGGGGTGGGTTCCATATACCAGAAAGAAGACTTGGAAGCCTTCTAATTCCCTCACCTGGACTTTTTATAATAGCTATAGATGTTGAAAATGCTACCCAGGTGGATATTTTTGTTTTTTACCCTCTTCCTCTGTTCTAAGTTTCTCCCTTGGTAATTACCAAAATTTATTTTTCAAATGACTCCCCTTCCAATTCTTTCTGAGCAGGGCATTAGGGGAAGGAATGGGAGGAAGGATATATTGTAAGATTAATAAAACATTTTTATATATTTTGGACTATGATGAATAGGGATAAAAAGAGAGCAAGAAAAGCATTAAACATGAAGACTATTGAAACCTGTACAAAGTTACCTGTCTATAAATCAGGAAAGTTCCATAGGAAGTCAAAACAATCTAAGTTTATTTCCATTGTTCTTACTTGCCTACTATAAATATATGGCAGGACACTATTGCTAAAGACACCACATGGTTTGATTATAGGAGACAGAGAAATCAAGCTGGAAGTAACTAGGAAATTCTCTCCTTTCAGACTAGCTTTCATAGTTCTAGAAGATACTATGCAAACTACTAAGACAAGAAACAGCAGTGGCTCCATACTGGGCCCTGCAGCAACCTGAAAGGCAAGATTCGATTTGTGCACTGATGCAATAGTGAGTAGATCAGTAACTCAGTTAAACAAAAGCTTTCTTGATTGAATTTCAGACCAGTTTCACAGGAGGGAATTCATGCTATTACTGTAAACATACTCAAGACCTATTGTTAGAGAGGTTATAGGATCCAGTGGAAACCTACTATTGTCCTACTATTGTTGTATTGATAAATGATCATTTTGTCATACTTCTTTCTTTCTTTCTTTTCTGCCTCCCTCCTTCCCTCTCTCCCTCCCTCCCTCCCTTCCTTCTTTCTTTTGGTCATACTGCTTTCTAAATACTTTATGTCTATAAATTTGTGCTACTCTCAACTTTGGTCAGAGAAATTTCTTATTCCAGGGAGCAGTGGTAAATGCAGAGATTCATAGCTGTCCAAAGTGCTGAGAACAATGACTATTTGTCTTCAGCCATAGCTGAGGACACATCTATATCAACTTCTTACCCAGGGCTCAGGGAACAGAGTGGAAGAGGGGAGAAGAGAGAGAATGGGGAAAATGTTATGAAATGTATTTTGGTCATGATATGGCTCTAACACATGAACTTATAGCAACTGTATTTACCTGTGTAAGATCTGCTCAAGATAAATCCAGAGAAAGTTCCAGAATGGATGGAGGAAGGGCTACCAAGGCCCTAACAGTAGCTGAAGAGCTCTTTGTAGGCTGGTAACTATTTGGTGGAGAGTGACCTTTCCTTGGGTGAAGGGAGTGGCCACTGGTAGGTTGTGTGTGCCCAGGTGGGTAGCCACACACCTGAGCAGATATAGGCAATAATAATTGGGACTAAGTGGTTTTGAACAACAACAACAACAAAAAGTATTATGTGCCAGTTTAATCATTCTTAAAGGTCTTAAGGAATGAGTATGAATTACGTAGAACAGTTATTTTTAAATAAGCCTATTTTGGAGTGTTGTTCCAATATTTTAAACTTTGTACACTACATACAAACAAGCTCTTCTGGACATCCTTTCTTTGCTCCCTTTTCCACACTTTGGGTATTTTTCTTTTGGAGATGAGCCTTCTCTTTCTTAGATAGTCTTTATGCCAGATTCTGTTGAAGGGCTTAGAGGTGGGTGGTAGGGCCAAGAACGTGGTCAGAGACCTGGTATTTGATCCTTTATAGTAGTTATATATCCTTTATGGACTTGAACATTTTATGCTATATGTATATAAACACATATACATATGTAACTACTCACTAGAGACATTGTCTCTATTTCTATAAAGGGCAGAATTTGGACTCAGTTTATTTAATACTTAAATTGGGACTCCAGTGGATTTTTAGATGAAAAAAATATTGAAAGTATTTTAGTTTATTTTTGTGTTACCTAAATCCAACCCTTTTCCTATAACAACTCGTACTGTCTACCTAAAGGAGAGCCTCTGTGAACCAGACTTGTTGATTTCTTAGGGATCTAGGATATTTAAGAGGTTATCCAGTCAGTTTTTCAACAAGCAGCCAGGTGCATGACATAAATCTACCTCTGAGTGAAAAATGTTGTATTTTTTTAATAGTATGAGTATTGGAGAGCTATAGGTTACTACTAAGGCTTTTCTGCTATTTAATTTGTGCTACCCAGAATTCAAGAAAATAATCAGCCTGTTACCTAACATGTGGTAGTGACAACCTTGGAAAGTCTTTACCTGGGACAGGTAGGATATACTGGATGAGGATCAGGACACCTGAGTGCTAGTTTTGACTCTGGTAATGAATAGCTAGCTATGACTTGGCTTGTGATGGTATGTATCTACTCCCTAGAGACATTTTCCCCTTTTCTATAAAGAGCAGAATTTGTGACTTGTATCCATCTGATTGTATCAACAAAATCTCAACAAAAGAATTGTAAAAGTTGTAGCACAGCATTTTAAAACATAAAACATGCTTTACAAACTTATGAACACTTGTTAGAAGTTTAAACCTTAGAAAGTTTCTTTAAGATAAGTTAGGAACTTTTCTATTTGCTTAAGAATGAAGTCAGACTCAAAACAAAGAATTTCTGTATATGCTGGATGTTATCACATGATGCAGAGGCATGGAGATAATTAGTACCAGGCTGCTCTGGTCTTGGAAGAATTGTGGAAAGGAAACCTAAATCTTTAGGAGGTGTGTGTGTGTGTGTGTGTGTGTGTGTGTGTGTGTTTTAGAGCTAGGACATGACACACCATTTTATTTAATAAAAAGGAACACTGTATATTAACAGTGAGTTTTTATCATTACCACTGATTCTGAGAAAATGGCTGAGTCAGTACTTTCAGCATCACCTGTGAACTTGCCAAAAACAGATTCTGTGACTCATTCCATATCAATGAAGTGATGCCTTGTGGGGAAAAAACTGGTAGTGTGTTTACATAAGCCTTCCTGTTGCTATTGATGCTGGCTACTTTTGAGGCTCAGAATTCTGTGATACCAGGTGCCTACTTGATTCATATTCTCATGTGGTGAAAACTGCTGATCATTTTGAGAATGAACAACTTGGCTTAGGTTTTAAGACGTCATTAATCAACAGTTCTCTGCTTATTTTTATAACTTAAACTCATGATATAATATTTTCACTAATTAATTGGTTCTTAGTTCAGTTAATAAATTCATACTCATTAATTCATCTAAAAACTGAGATGTGTTGTCAGTTTTGTAGACTTTGCTTTAATGTTGTCTAAATTACCCAGTTTAGTAGTAGTTCACAGGTTTTTTTTTTTTTCACCTGAATAACAGTAGCAAAACAAAAATGTTAAAGTCTGAACCAAGCTTGGCATGGTTAACCATGCCTTTAATCCCAGAACTTGAGAGGCAGAGTCAGGTGAATCTCTGTGAGTTCAAAGTCAACCTGGTCTACAAAGCAAATTCCAGGACAGCCAGGGATTCCTGTCTCAGAAAAACAAACTGAAACAACACAAAAACAAACAAACAAACAAACAAAAAGCCCTGGACCTGGTCGTCAGAAAATCTGTAGACTTGACTGTGGCAGCAATCAGATTTTTAGCCATCTTTAACATTAAAAAGCATTTCATGTCCAGCTAGAGTTGAACTATAGCCATGTGCTTAAAGATTGACCACTTATCAAGTCAATTAAAACATTACATATTAACTCCAATAGGTACTTAGGTTATTTTAAGCAAATTGTACTTTGCGTGTTTGTGATTGAAAAATAATCTGCTTCCTTGTAGGTTTGCATTGCTGACTGCCTGACCATGATCTTGTCTTGAGTATTTTAGGACTTATAATGTTGCCTAGATTCACGCCTGTGTTGGCAGTGTATTTACTTTATATGAGTACCAGCCATCCCATGTCCCTAGGTAGCTTGTTTCAAAAATATATAAATTGAGGACTCCCACTCCTGATCTGTCAAAGGGTAATTTCTATTTTGACATGTCTTATAAAGTGTGTGTTCATAATGAAGAATCTAACCTGAATTTGGAAATCAACTTGAACTCATTTCTCATTTGTAAATTTAGCACTCCATTGATTTGATCTTAATTGTTTTATAAACTAAATCGTACCATATCAATCTCATTAAACATTCTTTTTCCTTCCTTTCCTTCTTTTTTCATCTCTCTTTCCTCCCACCATGAATAAGTTATTTCCCTAGCTCTTTCTAAGTTTGTTCATAAATTCAAGTATAAACAAGTTTTGGTAATGTAACATATTCAAGGCCTTCCAGTTTGATAGTCCTGCTTGGTAGGTTAAATAATTAGGCTCAAAGAAATAAAATACTTGGCTCAATTCACAAAGACTAATAATGACAAGATTTATGGGTGCATGCTATTTTTATTTATTTTTCTTTCATAATAAATCATTTAAAATAGTATTTCCATACTTCATATATGAGCTAACTGAAAAAGCAGGCTTGGGTTCTCAAATATATTTCCAAGCCAAAATCTTAAATATTCTTTGACAACTGGTTTAATTATATTCCTAAATGGACTTTGATGTATTTCAATAAGAAATTCCATTTTAGTAATGCACTAACAACCTAAATTAATTTAGAGTTTGTGAAATGAATCTGATGAGAGAGGGAAAACCCAGTCCTAAAAGAATGACTATGTACAGGATGGTCTTATATTCAGTGCTGGAGTAGAATTAAAAGCTTTATTCATGTACTCTTGGAGTCTGTGGGTAATTTTAGCAGGAAGAAGCTTGTAAATATTTTGAGATTTTTCAGCCACTTATTCTGTATTCCTTAGGATCCAGATGTACCCTCTGCCTTTCTGAACCCCCCAACAGCTGTGCTTTAACTCAGGGCTTCTAATTTACATCCACAATTTCTTCAGCTGTATCACTTGTTTAACTGCACTCAAGTGTCAGGTGGTAGATTCTTATCAGTCTGATGGAGAATGGCCTAGAAATCTTCAGCTGCTTATTTAAAAGACAGATTCTTTTCCACACAAGCCATAGCCTAGTCAAAGAACAGACCTTATAGAATCTGTATTTTTAGTTAGCACTTGAGTTGGGTGTTTTGGGCTCTAAAATTTGAGGGTCAGTTCATTTAGGTGACTAAATTTCATGTTTCATTACTTTTCAAGATATGAAACCTATCATCATTATTTTGAGACAGGGTCTCATTCTGTACCTGAATTAGGTTAGAACTCATGGTGATCCTCCTACAGCAGCCCCCCCCCCCCGAATGCTAGGATTACAAACTTTCGAATACAACTTTGATATTATAAATAGCTAAATTTATTATGATCCAGCATAAGTGGATATGAGGCCCTGAGAGTTCAGTGTTTCTTGATATTCATATTGCCCTATCTTCCTGCCCTCTCTATAGCCTTGCTTTTATTTTTCCTTCCACTTGATGGTTGAGGAGAAATTCTCAATGTGGACAGAAGCCAGCTATTAGCGATAAAGGAAAAGGTTTGAGTTTCTCATTACAGCTTTGCCACCTGTACTGCAGATGTTAGGAAAGAGATAACTGTGAGTAGTTAGAGAGAGGATGGGGATGGTGTGTATGCCTAGCTTGGCACACTCTGTTACAAAAGCAACAGTAATACCTCATTCCTTACAATCTTTTTTGGAGGTATTGCGGATGACTAATTTTTATGTGTGTTTCAATTTATATAAAGCAATATCTGCCTGTTTGTAGTACTCCCAAACAGCTGTATGAGTATGACTTTCTATAATGGAATATGTTAGTATAAGGAATAATACAATATGAATATAATATTTTCATCATGACTTTCAAAATTAGTTGTTAGTCACAGCTAACTTTTTTCTTTGGAAAGTAATTGTGCTAGAAATTTTGATCAGAAACTTCTGACAGAGAGACTCAAAGTTTGTGAAATAGAATATATTCTTCCTTTTTATTAAAAATTTTTATCTCATATCTGTTGGTCAACTCTGCATACTTGCAAATTATGTACAAACAAGCATAGAAACGTTTTGTTGTTGTTGTCATTGTTGTACTGTTTTGTTTTCTGAATAAATCAAAACCAAAAAGTTAGAAAAGTGATACAGCTTGAAAATCTAGCTATCTGTTCATGAACTGCTGACAGTCAATGTGAGTTTTGTCAGTATATGATTTTCACCCAGATTACAGTTCAGCTAGTTCAGAGTACTGGGCATACATTTTTCATTTTATTTTTTTTATATTTTAATTTGTGTACTTATCGGTGTTTTGCCTTTATGTTGTTCTATAGACCACATGCATGCCTGGGGCCCTAGAAAGTTAGAGGCAGGTGTCAGATTCTCAGGAACTGAAGTTACAGATGGTTGTGAGTTGCCATGTGAGTGTTGGGGACTAAACCTGGGTCTTTTGGAAATTCAGGCAGTACTCTTAACTGTTGAACCATTTTTCCAATCCTTCCTCTTTCCCCAACTCTTTTTCCTTAAGGTGGGAACTAACTGAGAGCCTGGGGCCACACCTTTCTAAATGGTATGTTCTTTTCTCACCCCAAGCTGAAAAGCTCCTATGCTATGAAAGAATTTTTACTTTCAGTGCCTTATTTACACACAGCTAGTCATAATTTACTTTAGAACATCAGGTATTGCTTTCATGTGAAAGTAGTAACCATAGAGGTTGAGATAGTTTTTACCTGATGTGTGTGTTTGTGTGTGTGTGTGTGTGTGTGTGTGTGCGCGCGCGCGCACACGCAAAATGAGTAGGTGTTTATGTGTACACATGAGTGTGTGTGCATGTGTGTGTATGTAAATTGGATGCATGTATGCATGTGTGTGAGCTTTGACCTCTCTTTATGTAGTGGGAAGAAATGGATTAATTTAGTAGATGTTAACTTTTGTCTGGTTCTTACCTTTTCAGGCTTGTTTCATAAAATGAGAGCCACTTAATGTAAGTGAAATAATGGTTTCAAATGTGTGTGAATTGGATGCGTGTGTGTGTGTGTGTGTGTGTGTGTGAGAGAGAGAGAGAGAGAGAGAGAGAGAGAGAGAGAGAGAGAGAGAATTAGATGCATGTAGGCATGTATGTGAGCTTTTGTCCTCTATGTAGTGGGATAAAGTGGATTAATTGACTAAGTGTTAGTTTTTGTCAGTTTCTTACCTTTTCAGGCTTGTTTCATAAAATGAGAACAAGGGTCTTAGTGTAAATGATGAAATGGTTTTATGTCGAAAGAGCAAAAAAGGGAACTACAAGGTCAGAGCTATGAGGTAAGCAACTAGCTTGATTTGCTCAGGGATTTCCCAGTTTTTAGCACTGGAATGCCCATTCCCTGAGAACTCCCTTAGTTCTGGAAAGAGCATGATGATTCATCACCCTAGTGGTGCAGACAGAGACAGAGACAGTACCATGGCTAGAGCGGGTAGTTTAGCTCCTCATAACAGTAATCTGGTATAAGGAGGGAGAAATGACATTTTTGGCTCCAAGCATCTTTGTGGTTACACCTTTCTGGGTTTACTCTTTGGAATGCAGGGTCTGGAGTGTTAATAATTACCAAAATCTCACTCCAGCTAGGAGGCACATAAGAGTGATAACTATTAGGGCAGAAATTAGAAATCGCACACAGCATTCCTCCTCCTTTAACCAGTGCTTCTAGGGCAAAAACCTGAGGTAAAAGCCATAAAATGATGGGCTCAGCCTCCAGTCCCCATCTAGAGACAGAAATTAAAGGCAGAGATATGTTAAATCTGGGAAAAGGAACTAGTAAAGGGATGCAGTGACCCTAAGTCCTTCTTGAAGAAACTTACAGGAGCATTAGGTGTGGAGGACAAAGCTCCTGCCTGACATTGTTTTTGATCAGGTACTGAAAGGTGATTTCATTAAAAGACCTTGTTGCCAGAGGGGCTGAGGGGATTCAGGTAATTATTACTTCCACTCTAGGCTGAAGCCATCAGTCCTAGTCCATTGCCCTCACTTCATTTGGGAAGGGTCTCTATTTTATACAGGAATAAAGTGACCCAAGGGGAGCACTTTAAGCCAAAGTAAAGGAAACAGACAAAACAATGGCAAGAATGTTAGCCTTTCATCCTGCTTTAGTACCTGTGGGCCCTAGTGAGGAGTCAGTGCTTTTTAGCAAACGATGTTTCTTGGCCCATTCTTTACTCTGTCTCTTGTAGGAAAACTTATTTTTATGCCTGAAACTAGATGATGAGAAGTGTTCTCTTTCATCTTTTTGGCCATGAACCAAGTTGAACTAGAGGATGCTATTCATTGAAAAGAGAACAGAAGCCAGCCATCCTCTTATGTCTCGGTATGGCATCTAACACATTACAGAATTCCTTTAATGCATTTACTGCTGTTGTGACTGAGTGTAATGGTGATTCTCTTGGTGGTTTATAGCAGTGCTGTGATTATTGGGGTTACCTGAGGAAGAAAAATAGAACCTCAACCTCAAGGAAAAGTTGTTAATTGTCAATAGCAATGTGAGTACTGGCTGGAGACACAGCTCTATACTTCCTCACTGGAGTAGTCTTAGGAATTCTCATCAGAAATATTTACTAGGGTGAAGCTGGGATTTTTGGCTGTGCCACAGAATATCATTTCAAGACAAGTTAGTATGAAGCAGAGTTGGAGTTTATTAGGAAGATATTTTAACATGATTTAAGAACATAGTTTAATAGGCTCCAGAGAAAGGGTAAGACAAACCCAAGTATGGGTGGTTTCTGGAGCAAGCCTGGTTAAGTGCCTTTACAGTAACCGGAGTTACTTAGTGTAAATGAAGAAATGGTTTTATGTCGAAAGAGTGAAAAAGGGTTACATCTGGTTACTCCAGAGTGGCTTCTGAAGTCATTGATGCTGTTGTACAGCTCCATTCAATCCTGCTCTGGTATAATTGTTTGTTGTTTCTATTGTAAAACAAATCATTATTCTTTGAAATATAAATTGCCAAGTGCTGCTATGTGTCACACATTGGAGTTGGTGGGTCATTGTTACTGTATTCATGGTCAATCTAAAATCCTCAAACAGTGATCTGGAAGCATCAGTTCTAATATATGAATCAACCAATACTTACTCAAGGTGTTTTTGTGGAACAGAAAATTTGTAAATGTCTATATATAAGGGATTTAGTGCCATATCATGTTTTGTAACTAAAATTGCCACATATCAAGTTTTTTTTTAATTATTATTTTTTCTTCCTTTGTCTTACATCTAAGGTGGGGGCAGTGTAGATCAAGGGAATGGGAGAGGGGAAAATGTTATTCCCCCACTAAGGCACTGAGTGGGAAAAACCACAAGTAGAGAGAGTGGAAGTCACATTTTCCCCACTCTCTAGGACTAAGCCTCAGATTTCTCCAGCCCTGAGCTCCCCTATCACCAGAAACCTTAAAATGAAGTTCAGGGCACCTGACCTTCCTCCTAATATATTACATCATCAAGTTTTAAATAGATACAGGGTCTGGTCCTGCCACACCTCCTTGCTTGACCCTTCCCCACTGTTGAGGGTACCTGGCCAGCTGTGCAAATGGGCATGGAGATGCCTGGATTTGCATGGGGAGAGGAGAGCAGTAGGCTCCTGAACCTGCCCTTTTTAAGGAGGAGGAAAGGCCCCAGGCCAAGAGGGGTAAATAGTGCAAGGCAGAGCCCAGGCTGCAATGGGGGTCCAGGACCCAGTAAGGAAGGGGTAGGGGTAAAAATTCTTACCCACCCGGGGAGAATTGGTAATTAAAAATGTGAAATTCAATTTCAACAAGACCATCAGAAGAGGCTATGTACAGAATGGGGCTGGACTCAGTCCTAAGTGACTGTCAAGTTCTCAGGAAAGGATCCCTTTTCTTTAGGTCTTCTTAGCAGCTCACTTTTCTCAGGGGCAAGTGAGTTGCCTAGCACTGTTACAAAAGGGACATGGTAGCTGGGGAGCTCTGGCCTTTACCAGGCATGGCCACCAGAAGGAGCTGCCTTGCCACCCCCCCCCCCCCCCCCCCCCCCCACAAGGCTACTTCAACCCCCACCCTATCCCTTACCCTGCACTAACTACCTAAATTAATTTAGAGTTTGTGAAATGAATTAGATGAGAGAGGGAAAACCCAGTCCTGAAAGGAGTGACAATGAGCCAGAGGCAGGAAGCAGTAGAGGTGGCTCCAGCCTGAACCTGGGAAGTGAGGTGGGGAGAGGAATTGGGTAAGAGGCCCTCTCTGCCATTCATGCCACTTTTAAAAGGATTCCATGGCACTTTCAGCCCTCTCTGCCCTATGGACCCAGGGAGGGGGTACCAGGAACAAGACATTCATGCCCCCGGAAGAGGTGGAGCCTTTCCTCTACCCCGAGGGGCAGACTAGACAATCAGGCCACCCTGATCTCTTTTCCAAGCCCCATGATTCAGCATTGGAACCTGATGGGATGGGTCTATCCTTACAGGCCCAGTCCTGCCACCCCAGTCTTTCAAGCTTCCACCTTTTTTCTTCCATCTACCCTTCCTTTGCCATCCCCCTTTGCATAATTACTGCCAGGAAAAGATAACAGAAACCAGGAAGGAGGGTGGTCTCTGAAGGGAGGGACAATTTACCCCCCCACACACACAGTCCAAGTCCAGGGGTCATGGGAGTAGGGCAATACTTTGATCCTGAGTGCCAGCCTCCTAGAAACCAGCTTAGTCAAACAGTCAAAGTGGGACCCTGCAAATCAGAGATATATTGTTGCTTCAGTTTCCCAATAGTAGCTGGGACAGGGATCCACCTTTACTCTACCCCCACTTCTGTGTGTGTGTGTGTGTGTGTGTGTGTGTGTGTGTGTGTGTGTGTGT
>CAJQZJ010004763.1:12429874-12458666 GCA_907164525.1 Lophiomys imhausi
TGTGTGTGTGTGTGTGTGTGTGTGTGTGTGTGTGTGTGTGTGTGTGTAGTATGTTTCATGTAATACTCTTTGGGTATCATCCCAATCCACTCTTGTGCTCCAAAGCCTCAGCTTGGAATTAGATCTGGGGAGATAGGGGTTGATTCTGGTGCAACAAGGCTCAGTATTCCTGACCCAAACTTCACTTGTATTATGTGCTCCCTGTTGCTTGGTATGATGTCCTAAGCCTTGTGCTGCCCCATACTGGCCATTCATGCCACTTTTAAAAGGATTCCATGGCACTTTCAGCCTGTGGTGTGGTAGATGTCCCCTCTTCCTCCTCAGGGGGGCTCCTTGAGTAATGACTGTGGGGACTGATTGCTCCCAGAATCAACCACAGAGAGAGGCAGAAAGTGTCCATGTGGCCATTGGAGAGGTCAAGGCCAGCAGGGGATGGGGTGATGGTCAAGAGTGTTGGGCAGAGGTATGGCATGTGTCACCCTTGGGAACCTTCAGGTGTGCACCTCCAGGTAGTACCTGCCCTTAAAATAGTGCTGCAGGTGTTCCTACTTGCTTCAGGTGTTCCTTCCTTTACTGAAGTCTTGTGGCACATGTGGCACTCATAGGCCTAACTTATGGATTCTCTTGTGACATACTCTTGGGCATCTGTCATCTGTGAATGGCATTTATGTATCAGCTTATCTTGGGCATCCAGGCCTAGTGCCAGAGTGTCCTGATGCAGGGAACTTAAGTAAGCCATTAGATCAGGATCGATGGCATCTTCATCTGAACCCAGATCCTCTGGTGATAGCCCATAGGTTGGGGGATATACCGGTTCTTCTTCTTCACCTTCAAAGACTTCATAGTTTAGGTTGCTCCTCAGGAGGTGAGGAAGGACTGTAGGTGTTCCCAAACCCACTGCCCTTACTGTTGCCCACTCTACCAACCACCTCCTCTTCTTCATAGGTCAAGGGTGAGTACTGTGGGTGCCTCAGGGACCAGATGGTTTTCTTGGGCCCTCTTGGTTTGAGGAAAAACTTTTCAGGGCTTGCAGCTGCAGTGGGTAACAGGTGGAGGTGGTGAGGGTGATGGTGGTAGGAGGGGCACCTATGGAGGGCTATTTTCACCATTGGACATTCCTGAGGTTAAGGCTATGGTGTTGGCAGGGGCAAATTCCTCCAGTACTTCATGGTCACTCAAGAGTCACCCTCATCTGTGCTGGAGGCTTCTAGCCCACTGTCTTGTAACATATCCATGTAGGCAGCAATGACACAGGGAATTTCCAGTAGCCAGGAAGCTTGGAGTACAGCCTGCATGTTGGTGCTGCTGGTGTTAAATATGGCTGTGTAGGCAAATTCAAGCAGAACACCCAGGGCCTTAGCCCCCATAAAGTCCAGCTCATACACACTGGCCCCTGCTCCTCCAGCAGCTCTCCCACCACCCCTTGTTCACATAACAGCAGCACCAACCAACCCCTGTGAAGAGCTTCTTCCAGTAGTGGCTTCAAGTAGCCAGCACAACCCTGTGGGTGTGGTACTCCACACCCTGTGTCCTGATGCTGAAGTCGCACAGGTGACCCAGCTGGCACCCCTCTGTGAGGCAGCTCAAGAGCTCACTGCTGTATTTGGCAGTGGGATTCCAATCAGGTAGTCCACAGGGCTCCTGTCTCCTCAGCTCAGCTGCAGAGACACAGGGTGCATGAAGAAGCATGTTCCCTGGGGCTTGAGTCACTGCTCTGGGCCTGGTCAGAAAGCCACAGTCAGTGGCTCACTGCAATACTTGTTGCTGGGGGGCTCCTCCTCTTTGGCCATCCTTTGCCTTCTGCTGCCTTCCCCAGACCCCTGGATATGGAGAGCCATGAATTCACCTGACTTTTCCCACCTAAGGACCCTGTCCTGCAGTCTCACCTACACCATCCCCACCTACTTCCCCCTTGCCTTCTTTCTCCTCATCTCTCTGCTCTATCCCCTGCCCCTGCCACCCCAAAACTCTCCCACACACTTAGCAATACCTGTAGCAAGGTGGCTTTTATTATTGTTTTATTCTTACTATACTTAATACCTCTACCTCCCTCCCAACCCTTGCTCCTTCCAACCCTCCAATACTAGGTGGGAGCATCAGAAGGTTAGTGGGGAGAGTGGGCATTGAGATCTTTTAGAATACTTCCTGCTGATTGGGCTCCTGGTGTTCTTTGGGGGCAGTACAATCTCAGTAGTCACAATATCCAGAAGTCCAGCAAACCAACAAACCAGGAAACATCAGCAGGAAGCACCAGCAGTAGGGAGAGCAGCAACCTCTTTCTTCTTTGTAGTGCCCCCTTCTCCAGGCTCTCCCACCTAGTGTTGGGGGGTAGGAAGGAACAAGGCTTGGAAGGGAGGTAGAAGTATTAAGTATAGTAGAAATAAAACAAAAATAATAAAAGCCCTCTTGCTACTAGTGATGCCTAAGGTGGGGCTGCCTGGAACTACACAGACACCATCAATTTTTCCAGTAATTTTGTAAAATAGGCCTGGTAATAATGAGAGTCAAACAAACCATGAGATAACATGGTGTCAAATAGAAATGTTCAATTTAAAGCGATTTTAGGAGTCTATTGTTTCTTATGGAATGCATTCATAAGCAAATGTTAAGTAACTGGGCTATGCAAAATAGAATTATTCAGCAAGATTGGAAGTAACTGGTGTCAACTGTGCTAGAAGGTAATCAGCCTTGCACCAAGGGCCAGGCTGTTCCAGTAGAAAGAACAGGAGCATTTGAGAGTACCAGAAAACATATATTCTGGCAGACAATGGTGAATGATCATAGACCCAAATTAGTAGTACAAATGATTGATACTGAAATAGAAGGATTGTTTGATATAGATGCTGATGTCAGTATTCTGTCCAGTATTGGAATCCAGGATGTCAACTTCAAAAGGTCTACACACAGTTTATAGGAATTGGTAAGTTATCACAAATAAAGCTACAATGGATTAAATGTGTGGGAAGGACAAACAGGGAAGTTGAAACCCTATGTAACTGACATACCCATAAATTTATGGGAAAAGGATCTTTACAACAATGGGGTACTCAAAATAATATTTTTGTAATCTCAGAAATAGCAAATGATGAATTTAGGATTGAAATGATAGATGCACCTGCAGAAAGTATTGATAACAGGTACTCAAGAACAATGACAAACTGTGCTCAATGTCCAAACAAAGGATTGAGTTTCCAAATTGATACTAGGGGGCCACTGCTGAAATTCTAACAGCCCTACCCTTAAAATGGCTAACAAATAAACCTGTGCGGCAAGAACAGTGGCCCATAACAAACAAACAACTGGTAAAAGAACAGCTGGAGGCTTATCATATTGAAGAGTCTACCAGTCCATGGAATTTGCCCATGTTTGTTATAAAAAAGAAATCAGGTAAATGGAGGATGATAACAGGTTTAATATCGGTGAATAGAATAATTCAACGCATAGGTTCTGTATAGCCTGGTATCCCTTTACCTTCTTTACTACAAAAGTAATGACCTATAATAGTAATTGGCTTAAAAGATTGCTTTTTCACAATTTCCTTGCATAAGAATGATAGGGAAAGGTTTGCTTTCTCTGTTTCTATTTTTGAGAACAATGGGTCAAACAAGAGTTATCACTAGGATATGCTTTCACGGGGAATGTTGAATAGTCCAACTCTGTGTCAGTATTTTGTGCAACATCGACTAGAAATAATTCCTAGGCAATTTCCTCAGTCTATTATTTATCACTATATGGATGATATTTTGTTGGCTAATTCTAATGCAGGAACTTTAGAGAAAATATTTATGGAAGCACAAAGAATTCTGCCATTCTGGGAGTTAAAAATTGCTCCTGAAAAAATACAAAGAATAGATTCAATTAGCTATTTGGGTTATAAAATAAGTCAACAAAGAATGTGACCACAAAAAATACAGAGCCATAGAGAGCAATTGCAAACTCTTAATGATTTTCAAAAATCAATGGGAGATACTAACTAACTGAGACCTAAGTACTTATGAGTTAAGTAATTTGTTTCAAGCATTACAAGGGGATTCAGATTTAAACAGTCCAGGATGTCTAGCTGCTGAAGTAGGAAAAGAATTAACTCTGGTAGAACAAAGATTACAAGATGCATATGTAGATAGACTTGATCCTAAACTTGATTGTATTTTGGTCATTTTACCATCAATTCATTCTCCTACAGGGCTGATTATGCAACGGGAAGATAGTATTATGGAATGGATTCTCTTACCACATAAACAAAGCACAAAATTTGAAGACATACATAGAAAAGATATCTGAATTAATTATAAAAGATGGAATAAGACTACATCAATTATCAGGAATGGACCCGGCCTAAATTGTAGTGCCTCTCTTTTTTTTTTTTTTGTTTTTGTTTGTTTTTTCAAGACAGGGTTTCTCTGTGTATCCTTGACTGTCCTGGACTCACTTTGTAGGCCAGGTTGGCCTTGAACTCACAGAGATCCACCTGCCTCTGCCTGCCAAGTGCTGGGATTAAAGGCATGTGCCACCACACCCGGCCTGTAGTGCCTCTTACTAATGCAGATATTATGTCATTGTGAGTAATCAGTGAACATTGGCAAAGAGCTTGTAGTAACTGGGAGAAATTAATAACAAATTTCCATAAAGCAAACATATACAATTTATAAAAAGAACTAATTGGATTCTTCCACGTATTGTAAAGGGAACAGTTGCACCAGCATTCTATGCTGATGCAAATAAAATCAGAAAGGCAGGTTATAAGACAGACAAAATCAGCAAAGTAATGAAAAGTCCATATATCTCAGTACAAAAAGCAGAATTGTATGCAATCCTTATGGTATTATTAGATTTTCTGTTACATAATTACTGGTTTTCTATATGCCAAAAGAGTTGTTTTGCATATAGAAACTGCTGAATTTATTCCTGATAACTTAGAATTAGCTTCATTATTTATACAATTGAAACAGGTCATCAGAAGTAGAAACAATACATTTTATATTACTCATATTTGGTCTCATACAGGTTTGCCATATCCATTGGCACAAGAAAATAAGGAGATTGATCAATTACTAGTAGGACATGTGTAAGAAGTCTCAAAATTTCATGAGAAACATCATATTAACAGCTCAGGCTTAAAGAAAAATTCTCTATCACTTGGCAACAAACCAAAGAAATAATTTAAAATCTCCTACATGTTCCCTGTACAACCAAACTCCATTACCTGCTGGAAGTAACCTTAGGGGTACTAAAGACTAAAATCTGACAACTGGATGTGATTCATTTTGCAGAATTTGGAAAACAAAGGTACACACATGATACCATTGATATACATACTCACAATTTCAATGAACAACTGCTTTAAGTTCTGAAAAGGCTGATTGCGTTACTACACATTTATTGGAAATAATGACAATTATGGGAATACCTGCACAAATTAAGACTAATAATGCTCCTGCATATGTATCCAATAAAATAAAGCAACTCTTTGCATATTATAATATAAAGCACATTACTGGCATACCACACAATCCTACAGGTGGTGCTCATTGTGGCTTAGGCATTATGGGTAACATGGTTTTCAAAGCTGAAGAGAAAAAAGACAGGTTTTGAATGTATGACACAGGTTGTCAGCAAAATGGCAACTGTTCCTGCTGAGGTCTGTCCTGTCTTACACTCAGAAGGGATGTTTTATGTTCTTCTTATTCCTCCTTTTGTTGGTTTACTAAAAAGATGAAGGTTACTCTGGCTTTGCAAATTGAAAGTTTGTGAATGGAGGTTGAAGAATTTAAAAAAAACAAAAATTCCCAGGGAATTGAGAACAAAGAGAGTCAGGGAAACAAAAGATTGATGATGACAAGCTTGCCATACTTTGCAAATAGAAAGTTTGCGAATGAATAGAGGTTGAAGATCTTAAAAAGCAAAAACTGCTGAGGCTGGTGACTGAAACTGGGAATATACCACTGGATGTAAGAGACAAATGGGCAGGATGGAACACACATTGTGGCCCTGTCCTGCTCCACCCACTTTCATATCCAAACACCCTCTGTCACTTCCTGGTTTTTCCATCCCCTCTCCATGGTACCCCTTCCTGCCACCCAATAAAGATAAAAATTTCCACCTCTCCTTTCCCGCAGGAAGCATATGGGTTTCTCCCTCTTTATGGCCCCTTCTTCTGATCTGCTTCTAAGCTGCCTGAGCTTCTCCCACCCTTTTCCTTTTCCTTCTCTCTCACTTCACCTGCCTTGATCCCTCTCCCTCTCTGTGTTCTGCTACTATCATCTCCAATTCAACTTTACCTATAAAGTTTTTAGTAAACAGTCTCTCTAAAATACAAATCAGTATAAGAACAAGACAAAGCAGAAAAAAAATACCAGAAGATCCTTGTCCAGTGGTTGAGTTCAGACAATTTTGGACTAGGAAAATTTCAGAATTAATTGCTAGTTGTGGTCCTTTCCTCTCTTATTCAAACAGTGATGTTTGCAATACTGGTGCTTGTGTTTAGGTGCAATTATAATCTTTCATAATTGATCTTGTATTTAAGTAGTAGAACCCAGTGACTAATTGGTGCTGCTTTCTTATAGTCATTGTTTTGTATTGAAGGCATAGTAAACATTATTTTTGGATGGTATTTTGCTTCGAGAATGTTCATATTTCTAAATAGTAATTTTTTTTAAAATCAATGTATAGAATCTTTAGTTTTAATGTTTTTCAAGGACAGTACTCATCAGCTACATGTAGCTGAACTATTAATAAAACTTAGATTTTAGTTCTCTTACTAGCCTCATGAAACTGCTCAGTAGTTTCTGGTGAGTAGAGGATGCCCAATAGGATAACAGGTATCCACATTTTTCATCTCACAGAATATTCTCCTGGACAGTGCTCTTCTAGAACATAACAAGTTCATTAAAGCAAAATATTTTATATTATTTCTTTTTGATTTTGAGTACAGACTGAAATAAAATACTAAGATAAGGAAGAGTAAGAAGCACAGAGGGGTTTTTCCATGCTATTATATTGTTATTATTATTATTAGTATTATCAATTATTCATTTATTTATGATCAGCTCATGGCTTTGAGTATGATTCGAGTGCATGACTGACTAATTGTCAGTCCAGCAGAGTAGAATAGTAGTAGACAACAGTATTTTTAGCATGCCAGCTTTGCATAAGTCTCTTCCCTAGAATTTATAACATGTGAATGAAAAACCTCTAATTTTGTTCTTATTTAGACATGGAAAAATTTAGACAGAGAGACACACAGGTCTGAGGCAAAAACAGTAGCAGAAAGCTTTTTTCCCCCTCTAAATTTGACTACTTATTTCATCATATGTAGACTTTGTAATTAGAGAAAAATTCGCTGTGAAAACAATGTTTACAGATTTGTTTTGAAATATATATAATAATTCAAGCAACATTTAGTATTTGTAATATTTATGGAATGCATTAGTTTTATTTCTTGGTGAGAGCAAGAAAGGGGAAAGCTGTAGAAAAATAGTAACTAAATTATTAACCAGTATTTAGGTTATATTTAATTGGTCAGCAGTGTTAATACTTAACATGGTCATTATAAATGAGCATTCAGAGACCTGATGGATTTTAACAGACTTAACAAGACTTGGCCTGGATTGAGCAATCGTAGCCCATCTATGCTAGCTCATAATTCTATTCCCCAAATATGACCCATATATACATATGTCCCCTGGGGCTGTTATTCCCCATGTTATGCCAATGTTCCAGGCCATGTGAAATAACATTTTTTTTCTCTAACCCATGGCATGTATCCTCTTTCCTGCTCTTTCTACTGGAGGTTTCTTATACCCAAGATACTCTCTGCTTCAGAAGCCACACCTTAGAAGCCACGCCTACCTCTGTTTTTGCCCAATCTCTGGCCTTAGTATTTATTCAACCTATCAGAGACAATTATTAGAAAAGAAAGTAACAGACAGCAAGCAAGATCAACTAATTAACATTTAGAATGCATAACATTGCCCCATCAGAGAACAGTTGAAAATATAGTGTATTTATTATTGGAAGAATCTAACTTATTTTGTATGTGGTTATTTTAGATTGCTTACAAATTTAAATATTGAGAAAGTATATTTGTTTCAGTTGTACCTAGATGGTAAGAATTTTCCTAAAGAGTATGGCTAATGTATATTCATGAGCAAAAGTACACAAGTGCACTGTCATTTGTCATGTATCTCTAAATATATTTTATGTTGTTCCTTGAAATCAAAGGGTCCAGTTTCCATGTATAACTCTTTAGACTGTTTTCTCTGTTTGGGGTTCTATAGCCTAGAACCTATATTGATTATATTGAGTAGGTTTTGTGTACAGCTATTAGCTCTCCTACACATAATGTGCTTATTTCTCACAAATGTCAGAGTAAGACTTTTTATATAACCTATAAACCTGAAAGGCTAGGAGAAATGTCTGTTTTGAACTGTACATCCATCTGACTTGAGGTTGACACTCTAGATGATGGTTGAACATGGAGAGTGTAGTCTGGGACATACTCATTCATCGAACCCTTTTCAGTATGCAGTTATTCTTGGAGTTTCCTTTTGAAAGTCATTCACTTGGATGATATCCTGTGAATGTTATGTTATTACATAACAAATAAATTGTTAAATAAATATAGACCGTCAGAATACTTACTGTACTTAGTGATTAAGAAAAAGATACAGAAGGTCATTTTATCTGTGAGGAAGGAAATACATTTTCTACGGAATTATGGAACTATTACTTAATTATTATTTTTTGAAGTGTGACCTCTCTTGGAAACTTTTATTCATAACTGGGAATGTTACCATTAAATTAAAATGATTTAAGTAACAATTATTTACTTACCTGAAAATTAAAAATTACCACTCTTACTGGAATTAACATTGACATTTACTAAGAATAAGAATTTCTTTAAACTCATGGAGATGGTTAGATAGTGGAATGTTAAAGTCAGGTGCCAAATACATATGGACTAGACATTGGGAATGTACGCTAAGCCATATAACACTCATAACTGTGGCCTGATTACCTCTGTTGTTTTGTATTGTATCTATTATTATAAGAGAAAGATCCATTTGTTGGACTGAAAGGGGGAGCTGTAGGGGGAAATAAGATATACCTTAAACTTAAAAAAAAAAGGGAAGAAGATGGGGGTTGAGGGTGGGAGGGTGGGATTGGAGGGGTAGTAGGGAGGGGATTGCGATTGAGATGTAACTTGAAGAAATAAAAAGTAAAGAAAAAAAAGAATTTCTTAATATTTGTTTCATAGATAGTATTCAAAGAAGGACTCTCACTTGTCTCTGGGCCTTTCAGAAGTTATTGTTTGGGTTAAAAAGTTCTCCTTTATTGATGAAATTATATATTTTCAGATTGGTCTTAATATATATTAAGTACTTTAAAAAATTAATGTGTATTAATATTGATATTAATATGTATTAATTGTAATATGTCAAATTTTCTAATTCTGTCCTTAAGTAATATTATTGTTAGTATTTTTACCTTTTTTCAGGTTTTTAGTGAAGGTTTCTTTGGAATATGTATTAGGCTAATATTTTTAAAGTATTAGGTCATCAGATATTTTAGAAAATGAAATCTTTGTGATTGTTTGAACGGCCAGCCTCTATTCTGTTTTAAGTAATTTTCTGGTTGTCTTTACAGCTATGAAGTCTTACACTCCGTATTTCATGCTCCTGTGGAGTGCTATGGGAATAGCAAGGGCTGCCAAAATCATCATCGTGCCGCCAATTATGTTTGAAAGCCATTTGTATATTTTCAAGACACTAGCATCAGCCTTGCACGAGAGAGGCCACCACACTGTGTTTCTGCTCTCAGAAGGCAGAGACATTGACCCATCGAATCACTACAGCCTCCAGCGATACCCAGGGATCTTCAACAGTACCACCTCAGATGATTTTCTGCAGTCTAAAATGCAGAATATATTCTCTGGGAGATTGACAGCAGTTGAGCTGTTTGACATACTGGATCACTATACTAAGAATTGTGACATGATGGTTGGCAACCAAGCCCTAATCCAGGGTTTGAAAAAGGAAAAGTTTGACCTGCTACTGGTGGACCCCAATGATATGTGTGGATTTGTGATTGCTCATCTTTTAGGAGTTAAATATGCTGTGTTTTCTACTGGCCTTTGGTATCCTGCTGAAGTAGGAGCTCCTGCTCCTTTAGCTTATGTCCCAGAGTTTAACTCACTCCTCACAGACCGCATGAACTTCCTGGAAAGGATAAAAAATACTGGTGTTTACCTCATATCCAGAGTGGGAGTTAGCTTTTTGGTGCTTCCCAAATATGAGAGGATAATGCAGAAGTACAACTTGCTGCCTGCAAAGTCCATGTATGATTTGGTTCACGGGTCCAGCCTATGGATGTTGTGTACTGATGTAGCACTGGAGTTTCCAAGACCCACCCTGCCTAATGTTGTGTACGTTGGAGGAATCCTAACAAAACCGCCCAGCCCACTGCCAGAAGTAAGCTTTGCTGAACTCCTTGGTAATTTTTTTTTAAAAATATAAAAGTCAGTTTTTATTCTGAAAGGAAAAGTATTGGTTAGTATCACACTAAGAGCTCATAGCTGATCAGCCCTCTTTATTTGTGGATCCTTATCTTCCCTGGAATTCATCTGCTTTGGGTGAGTGTATCTGAGGTATCAAGAGGCTCTCTGTCCTGTGTAGTCAACAAATTAAATTGGAAATATATTTTTAAAGAATAAATATAGTCTATGAGTTGAATATACTTAGCTGTTTGACAAGCATAACTTATTCTGCTTTTAATTAAACACTGTTCTTCACAAATAGTTTGCAAAGCTCTGTGTTTAGTAAACTCAGTAAAATCTGAAAGGATAAAAGTACTTCTTTGGGAATTTAGAATGACCAGAACAGTTCTGTCCTATAGTAGAAATGAGTATTAATTTTAAAGCAGAAAAATAACTAGTTTAAATTAACAAATGTAATATTTTAAGAAAAGCATGCCCTAGTGCTGTTTAGTTTCAAAGACAGAATTAATGGTACTTTAAAAATAATCTCTGTCCAAACCTGCATTCTTTTCTGCTAGTTGAAGATCAGCAAATCCATTGTTCTTCAGAAATCTTTTTTTTCCATCCTGTTTTGTTTTAATTAGCTATCTAAACTAGCACATACATAGAGTCATTTATGTATGTGTTAAAAATTTTTTCTAACTTCAGGATACCATTTACAACAGAACCAGAGCTCATACAATTTTATTTGATTTCATCTCTGAAAATAGACAACTGCACAAAAGGTTGATTTCCACTGTGGACACTAAATATGAAAGTCTGTCCGGCCCTCAATGAAGAGAAAACCCAGATTGTCTCCTGTAGGTATTACATAAAAATGATCATTGGATAGCATTTTCTTAGAGTCTAATCAGGTGATTATAATGCAGATATGAGGCTATTTGAGTGATACTTAACACTTGGTTTGGCCCATGTGACATGGAAGCACAGAAATATCTGACTTCGTGTCTAGTGCAATGTTAGCAGCTTGAATCGATGAAACCAGTGGAGTGTCAAGGGCTCAGCTTATCTCAGCCATTCATGAATTTGTTCCACTCAGATTTCAATCCTTAAATGTTTCCTACCAGAATCACCTTGTGATGTATCACTCTCCTTCCTAAATATACTTAAGTCAGATCTTAGAAGCAGCTTCTAAAGGATTTAGTGAGAAAATCTGTCTTTACCTTAAGAGGCCCATTTATGATGTCGCAGACAGCTTTGGTCTTTCATAGTTTCATCATTTCCCAATAAGAACAGTGCCCTCTGTGTGCTCCATTGGTTTTAGTCTGAACACTTTCTTTCTTTGTCTCCTCACTCTCTTGATGAGAGAAAAATCATGTGATTGGATTTTTCCCCCTCAGTTTCTGTGTATATTTCTTAAGTTATACCAACTTGAACAACAAACTATAGGTATATAAGACTATTTCATGCTGGGTTTTGTGTGCATGTGTGTGCCTTCTGTCTTTATTAAGATAATGCATACATATTTTTTCTATACTCTGAGCTTATTATTGCCTTGGTTCTCTTTTCATTCATATTTGAACTAGCTTGAATATTGTGTTTCTTTTTAAATTTAAAATAAAATTATTTATTTTATGTGTGTGGTGTTTTGGCTACAAATAGGTCTGTGTACCACATGCATTAATTACAGATGATTGTGATGCTGGGAATTGAACTTGGGTCCTCTGGAAGAGTGATCAGTGCTCTTAACCTCTAAGCTATCTCTAGGCTATCTTGTTTCTTTTAAGAGACAATTTTAGTGGGTTTTTTTGAGACTCACCTAATATATTAAGCAGAATGTTTTTAGACTTACCTTAAGTTGGTTAACACTGGCTTAACCTACTTTATTAGATTATCACTTCTTTTTCCTTCATTGGGTTTTCTATACTGTTTCTAGCAAAAGTGTGCTTCTAATTAGCAGGAATTGCTTTATGTCTATTGGTTGAATCACACAGACAGTTGAACATACATGGTGTGTGTTATACTGTAACATGATTAGTAGCATAGGAGGTTTGGTTTCTAAATGCTGGATTAGTCTTTCATTGTACCATCTATAGTATAGTTGTTTGGACAAATGTATGTCATACTCTTTTTGGTTCCCCTTACTCTGTTGAAATTTTATATGCTTAGAGAATATGTGTTTCTCCTGAGATTCCTCTAGTTGTTGTCCAAGATAAACTATCGGTGTTCATACAGTTATAGGACGTGTATATGACACTTAAACAAGAGGGTCCATCAAGCAACTAGTGATAAATGTTATTCAGTGAAAACTATCCAGCTGTTAATTCCCCTAGTATTTTATATTGGGAACATAGTTCATTTTCTAGATGTCTGGAAATGATTTGACAGCGAGATCTGAATTTTACAGCATGGGATGAAGAGATAGAAACATTTTTAAAAAGATGTTTTTAGAAGCTTTTATGATGTTTGTGTGCATAGAAATTATTGTGAATATCTATACAAGTTCCATTCAGTAAATTTCTCTGCCTTCAAAATACAGAGAATAGACAGGGTAGCCCATTCACTTGTCAGATAGACTTAAAGAGTTTGAGTGGCTCAGCCAAGGCCTTAGTCTGTGAGATAGTGTGAAGAAATTGTTTACCTGGATAATCAAGTCATTAAAGAAGTAAGTTATAAATGTTGCCAGAGAAACCACCTCTATCATATCATCAATGTGTGATTGACAACAGTAAGGTCCTAAAAATCTGGATTAAGGGGAATTTATCTGGCTTAGGTCATATCCTTGCCCAGGACTATCTGCTGTCATTACAAGTCAATAGAAAACATGAATGCCAATTTTCTAAGACAGTTTGCCTCTGCCTAGGAAGAGGTCTTTAAATAGAGCTCTATTTAAATGGGCCCTTTAATATTAAATATAAATGAAATAATGACATAAGGAGTGAATATAGCTTGTAGTCGTTTTATTGGATGCTGCAGACATGTTTATTTAGAGGGTCTATCCACTATTAAATTGAAACATTTCCTATGACAGCTTTAGATGTTTCCTTATTGGCTGCAGTTCTCTAGATCTGCCAGGCTGCTGATGTCTGTCAATTTTCAGCTTCTACAATACTGAACTCTAACAGCACCTAACTATTAGACATTCACTGTTAGTTTGACAAATTTTGTTTCCTTAACATGCGTATGGATACCACAAAAGGTATAATTTTTGTACCCTGAGTTCCTGAGCAATATCAGAAGTAGTCACTTAGTAAAGAAGTATAATCCCTATCACTGGGTTCCTAGTGTGGATTCCATTGGTTTTACAACATGTTTTCATACTCTTATATTGGTGTTTGGAAAAGAGAAAGTTAAGAACCATAATGTTTGAAGAGGTTGTGATTTAATTTCATTTGTGCTCAGATGCTCCTCACAAAATTAGAGCTGGACAGGAAATGGTAGATTCACATTTTTCAGTTTTGTGAGTTGATCATAACATTTTGACATTTATTTTGTAATAATAAGACAGAAAAGGTTTTCAAATGCAAATCTATTGAGAAAGTAATTCAGGAACTGTGGGAGCTATCAGTAATGTACCATTCATTCACTGATACAGACATTTTCTAAGCAGCATTTTAACATTAAATAACCTATCTGTTACTCCTGTAAGCATTATGAACTAAAGGGATCTATTGATAAGTTACAAGATCCAATCATCTGATCCAATCATCTGACTAGATTCCATTGTCTGCAATTGATATTACAGGGTTTAGCATAATTTTAAGCCCTCTGCCTCAGTATCAATCCTTAAATCATTATTGTACACTTGAGAATTGCTCAATTAAATATTGATCAAACATTGACAATGTTAAGGAAAATATTTTAACTGATATTTCTACCAGTGAATGTTATATGAATAAATTGTTGTTGTCATCATATACTTGCTCTATTTTTCACATATCCCCTTTCCAAGCCAAACATTTCTAGTTTTAAATTAAACTCACTACTGACAATGAGTTTGGCACATTTATTTCTTAGTGTATATTTTAAATGAAAAATAGTTATTTTTCACTTTACATATAAATAATAGAATGTTATGATATAGTTTGAAACACAAGAAAACAGGAAAAATTTCAGGTTACAAAAACATAAAACAAATATTTACTAAATTACATGCTCCAGATGGGTCAGTGTGACAAATGTACTTATGTTATTGTTTAAAGATGGAGATGAGATTATAGCCATTATATACCATCTTGATTTATTGAAGATCACTTAAAAAGTGATCGATCAGTCACGTCTAATTTCTACTGCAGTAAAGTCTATGCAATAAAAAGAAAGACCAAATTCACAGTCACTGCCTCAAAGGAATAACACGTATTTGATCCTTTTGGTTGCAAAATGTTTCTTGCTACTTCAGTACCCAGAAAGTTGAGTTCATATATCCAACAAAGAAAGGAAGGGAAGAAGAAAGGAAGAAAGGAAAGAAGGAAGGAACGAAGGAAAGAGTAGTATAGGTAAATCTTGTGGTCGATTGATTTTCAGCTTTTTGAAGAACCTCCACATTATTTCCAAGGTAGCTGTACCATTTTGCACTCCCATGAGCACTGATTAAGTTCAGCATATGCTGTAATTTGTTTTATTGACCTTAGCCATTCTGACTGGGGTAAGATGAAATCTCAAACTAGTTTTTGTATTTCTCTGGTGACTAAGGATGTTGAACAGTTCTTTAAATGTTTCTCAGCCCTTTGTGTTTAGTTTTTTGAGAAGTCTCTCTCAGTTTATTTCAGTACACCATTTTTAAATTGAGTTGTTTGTATTCTTGATGTTCACTTTTGTTTAGTTATTTGTTTATTTTTATATACTAACTCTGTCAGATATAAATTATAATAATCCCACCTACCCCCTTTTCTCTAGGCTGATTTTCTGATCAAATGACGGTGTCCTTTTTTGTGCCAAAACTTTTGAGCTTCATGGGATCCAGTTTATTTATTGTTGGTCTTAGTGCCTGTGCTACTGGGGTCTTGTTCAGAAAGTCCTTTCCTGTGCAATGAATTCAATCCTATTCTCCACATTTTCTTCTGTCAGATTCAGGGAGAACTCAGATGATGACAGCATACACAAGATCTGCATAGGAACAAACCAGACAAAAATCCTAGCTCTGAGAAAGAGTGAACACTAAGTACCACTCATAACCAAGAACTTACTTGTAATTGATAACTGTTTGGAAATGGAAAAACCAGCCTTCTCCGATAGGTATATCTAAATCACATTCCAGGGCAGGCCCCATGATCAGGAATAGTTGAATAACATACATTCTCCATGTTTTTTGTATGCTTTTGTTTTGTTTTGGTATTTTTGTCTTATTCTTTTGTTTTAATTTGTTTTGTTTCTGTTTTTCTATATTTTTGAGAAAGAACATAACATTGGGTGGATAGAAAGGTTGGAGGTGTTGGAGGGGAAAGAATATGATCAAAATATATTCTGTAAAAATGTTTAAATAAAAAAATAAATTAATTTTAAACCCTCTAATTGAAAATTGAAACAACCAAGGTGACCAAGAAGACCTTACATTTGGGAAAACCTATGTGCCAAACTCTAGCACACCATTTCATAAAAAGTGTGCTGTTGGATATCAAGACAGAAATTGATCCCAATTCAGTAAGAGTAGGTGATTTCAATACCCTACTTTCTCCAAAAAACAAGCGATCTGGATGGAAATAAACAGAGAAACAGAATTAAAGGCATAATATATCAAAAGGTCCTAACATGTATCTACTGAATATTAAACCTCAAACTAAAGAATATACATTCTACTAGCAGCCCTTAGAAGTTCCTGTAAAATAGACCATATATTAGAACATAAAAGCTCAACAAATATAGAGAAATTGAATAACTCAGTATACTCTCCAAGCACAATGCAATAAAACAAAATTAACAGCAAAAGAATCTTTAGTACACTGATTCTTAACATGTGGGTCATGACCCCTTTGGGGCTGCATATCAGATATCCTGCATTCAGATATTTACATTATGATTCCTAGCAGTAGCAAAACTACAGTTACAAAGTAGCAATGAAATATATTTATGGTTGGAGATCACCATGACATGAGGAACTATATTAAAGTGCCGCGTCATTAGGAATGTTGAGAACCAGGGCCTTAGTAGTTGCACAAATTCGTGGAGATAAAAAAAACACAGTAAAAAATTATGGATGGAACAAATGCATAATCAAGAAAGAAGTAATTTTATTTATCACAACACAAAGGAGTGTTTATGAGTTTTTCTTGAGATGTGATTTTATTAGAGCAGCTAGAGAGATAGCTCTCAGATAGAACCCAAATGATTCCCAGCAGTGTCCTTTTTTGGTCCTCAAGAGTACCTTTATACACATTCTGTATACTCACGCAGACACACAGGTATGCAAATAAGTAAAAATAGAGATCAGTCCTCTTAAAAGAGAATTAAAAAACCTATACAATCATATATGTAATTTATTTTCTCCTCTTAAAAATTATATGACTCAAAAATTACATGCCTCATCTTTGTATTATGGAAGCATTTTGGAATAAGATTTTGTAAATTCAATTTTTTTAACTTTTTAAGCAAAATTTCAGAAATGCTTCAAGCTTTGAAAAACTCAATTATATTTTGGTAAATTTCAGATGCATATTTTGTTTTTCTTATAGTTATTTAAATTTAGTATTAGGTAAATATGTCTTGTCTATTATATTTTTATGTTTTTAAAATAGTATACAAAATTTGTATCCACTTTCTGCTATAAAGATGCTATTTTTAATAGTTGAGATATGATAGCCATTACAAACATGAAAGGTAAAGATAAAACATTTCACTTCTGTACTATAGTATATATGGCTTTTTTTTCATTCAACTGAATGCCCCAAACCTCCACTTTTATTTTTCAAAGTAATAATGATGTTTAATGTAAATAGCATAGGTCATCACACTGGATTTGCTTAGTAATAAATTTAAACACTTTAAAAATTATGATCTAATGAAACTCATACTATAACTTAGCCTACTTGTGATTTTAACAGAGTAAGTTCTTAAGCAGGAGTTATATTCTGTTTACCCTACATAAGCTTTCAACAGAGCTGAAAAGTACTACATTAGATTTAATCATATATTTTATATATATATATATATATATAAAATCTGTACTTACATTGATAAATCCACTTCTTTCAGCTGAATAAGGATCAACATAATAAAAAAGGCCTCAAAGTTTGTACATTTAGTATTTGAGTAATTTGTTATTCCTTTAAGAAGGCAGTATTAGGCACTACTGGTTACTACCAGTTCAAGCTTTACACAGCTGTGTACTTAGCATTTAATCATGCAAAGAATTGCTAATGAGAAAATCAGACTGGACAAAGCACACCCAGTGAATCTGATACAATACCATTTTTGTTTGTGAAACATAAATAAGTAATCTTCAGACATTACTGGTTTCATTAATAAGTATTTGTGCCTGGTATATGAAGCAGATAGATGTTAACAAAATATCTATCTTAAACTGCTATTAATAATTTATCACTGTAATCCTTTCATAGAAATCCATTTTCTCTTCAAAACAAAACTAACTTAGTTATATTTCTTTGTGTATTTGAACTTTACCTTCAATGTTTTAATTTTCCTTTTAACAGATTCCTCCTTTACTGATCTCCCCTCCTCTTTCTGGCACTCCTGGAGAGAGCCATGTAACTAATAATCCCAAAGTAGAAAGTCACTAAGGTAATTTCACAATGTCTCAGTCTGCCAACTGCTACACTGTCCCCTTCCTTTCATCAACAGCACCATATCTCTAACCTTGAATGCAGTAAGTTGTAGCAAAAGGAATGGCAACTAAATTCATTTATTGCAATATGGTAAGGGCTGAGAACA
Source organism: Lophiomys imhausi (assembly GCA_907164525.1). NCBI lineage: Eukaryota > Metazoa > Chordata > Mammalia > Rodentia > Muridae > Lophiomys > Lophiomys imhausi. The sequence goes on from CAJQZJ010004763.1 coordinate 12,448,233, forward strand.
ACCTAATGTATTACCTTTCTAGAAGTAGTAAATATTTTATGCTGAAATTTGAGTTCTCTTGACAGTAAAGTGTTGAGTCAGAACAATCAACGCTAGCAGTTTAATTAGGCAGGAAGGTAAATAGTAAAAGATGGTGCTTCAGAACAATTGGGTGGAATACTCAAGGTGTCCCTGATGCCAATATTTCTGGATGATTATAGGTCAGATTATCCAGTAATTGGATTTACTGAAGGAAGTAAATTTTCAGCTTATGCAGTTCACATTTGAGATACTGCACGTAGATACAGGACATTTGACCAGGGGATCCAACTTTCCTTTTAAAGCTTGTGAAAAAAATAGGCCAAACACATGCAATATTGAGAAACCAGTGTATGCAGAAAACGCTGTTGTTAGGCTTTTTCTCAAACTTGTCTTTGTAGAGTAGCTGTGCTTCATTAATTGATACTGCCTGACCTGCATTTTATAAACAAGAATGTGAGCCTGAACTCAGAATTCAGGAGTTTGAGCATTGGGTCTCCTACCAGGAACTACTTGCATTTCCTGAGCCTAGAAAGTTCACATTAACTTTCTAGATCAGGTGTTTTTAATAATTATAGAAAAATGCTGATTTTGTCAATATTAAAAGTATTAGTTTTAGATCAATTGAAATATTTGTACTTAGAAATTATGGAGCATTATTATAAGAATGGAAGATTGCATAACATTCATAGTGCCTACATGTATGTCTGTGCACCACATTCATGCCATGCTTGTGGAGGCCAGATGAGGGTGAGGGATTCCTGAGACTGGAGTAAAGATGATTGTGAGCTAGCAAGTGGGTATAGGAACCAAACTTGGGTCCTTAGCAAGTTCTCTCAACTACTGAGTGGTTTCTCAGCCCCTTCAACAATTTTTTTAATGCTTATTTATTACTTCAAGCTACATCTTCATCACAGCCTCCTCTCTCCACCCCTCCCGGTCCCACCCTACCACTCTCTCCCCCTTCTTACACCTATCCTACTCCTCCATTGTGGGGGGTGCCCCTACATATCAGCCCTCCTCAGTTCAGCAGTCATATGAGGCCTAAGAGCTTCCTTTTGCACTGGGGGCCTACATGGCAGCTCCACTAGGGCAAAGTATCCTACTAACAGGTAACAAAGTCTGTGTACCTGTTCCTTTCAGTCTGCTGGTTGTAGCATAGTTATCCTGTACTCTATGGCTAAAATCCAGTTATAAGTGAATACATGCCATGGGTATCATTCTAGGTTTGGGTAAGCTCACTCAGAATGAGCTTCTCTGGTTTGGTGGCAAATTACATGATTTCCTTGTTTCTGATAGCTGAGTAGTATTCCATTGTGTAAATGTACCACAGCTTTTTATCCATTCTTCGATTGAGGGACATAAGGGTTGTATCCAGTTTCTAGCTATTACAAATAGAGCTGCTATGAACATAGTTGAGACGACCTTGTGGTGTGGTGAGGAATCCTTTGGATGTATGCCCATGAGTAGTATGGCTGGGTCTTGAGGTAGAACTATTCCAAGTTTTCTTAGATATTGCCAGACCGATTTCCATAGTGGTTGAACAAGTTTGCACTCCCACCAGCAATGGAGGAGTGTTCCCCTTTCTGCACAACCTCACCAGCATGTGATGTCATTTGAGTTTTTGATCTTAGCCATTCTGACAGGTGTGAGATGGAATCTCAGACTCATCTTGAGTTGTATTTCTCTGATGATTAAAGATGTTGAGCATTTCTTCAAGTGTCTCTTGACCTTTAGAAATTCCTCTTTTGTGAATCAAGAGGTTTAGCTCATTTGCCCATTTTTGATTGGATTACTTGGTTTCTTGGCCTTTAATTTCTTGAGTTCTTTATGAATTTTGCATATTAATCCTTTGTCAGATGTGGGGTTCATAAAGATCTTTTCCTAATCTGTAGGTTGCTGTTTTCTTTGAATGACAGTGTCCTTTGCCTTACAGAAGCTTTTCGGTTTCATAAGGTCCCATTTATTGATTGTTGGTCTTAGAGCCTGAGGTATTGGTGTTCTGTTCAGGAAGTTGTCACCTGTGCCAATGAGTTTGAGGTTTTTCCCCACTTTCTCTCTTTAGATTTAGACTGTCTGGCTTTATATTAAGGTGTGTGATCTACTTGGACTTAAGTGTTGTGCAGGGTGATAAATATGGGTCTCTTTGCGTTATTTTACATGTAGGCATCCAGTTAGACCAGCACCATTTGTTGAAGATGTTTTCCTTTTTCCATTGTACAGTTTTGGCTTCTTTGTCAAAAACTATGTGACCATAGGTGTGTGGGTTTATTTCTGGTCTTCAGTTCCATTCCATCATTCATCTGGCCTGTTTCTATGCCAGTACCATGCTGTTTTTAATAATTTTGCTCTGTAGTATAGCTTGAAATCATGGATGGTGATACCTCCAGTTTTTTTATTGTACAGGATTGATTTTGCTGTTCTGGGTTTTTAATTTTTCCACATGAATTTGAGAATTGTTCTTTCAAGTTCTGTAAAGAATTATGTTCCTATTTTGATAAGAATTGCATTGAATCTGTATATTGTTTTTGGTAGGTTGATCATTTTTATTAGGTTGGTCCTACCTATCTATGAACATGGAGATCTTTCTATCTTCTGATGTTCTCTTCAATTTCTATCTTCAAGGACTTGAAATTCTTGTTATATAGGAATTTCACTTGCTTGGTTATAGTTAAAAAAAAGAGAATTTCAGACCAATTTCCCTTATGAACATAGAAGCTAAAATACTGGCAAACCGAATCTAAGAACACATCAAAAGTATAATATACCATGATCAAGTAGGCTTCATCCCAGGGATGTAGGGATAGTTCAACATATGAAAATCCATCAACATAATCCACCATATAAACATGCTGAAAGTAAAATAAATAAATAAATAAACAAAAAAACAAAACAAAACAAAAAAACCCCCCCACACACACATGATCATCTCACTCCACTCTGAAAAAGCATTTGACAAAATCCCACACCCTTCATGCTAAAAGTACTGGAGAGAGCTGGCATACAAGGACCATACCTAGAAATAATAAAGGCAATATACAGCAAGCTGGTAGTCAACATCAAATTAAATAGAGAGAAACTTAAGAGAGAAACATTTCCTCTAGAATTAGGGACAAGGCAAGGATGCCCATCCCAATATCTCTTCAACATAGTTCTTGAAGTCCTAGCTAGAGCAATAAGTCAACAAATTATTTTAATACCAACATTAACCAACAAAGTATTATAATACCTATGGAAATAACAAATGTTTTATGAACTTTTCAAATAGCCCTCATTCAGAAGATAATTGTAGAAGAGAGCAAATAGTAACTATTTATTTATTGTTATGGTGGTTCTTTCTTAGGAAAGAAGAATCTTTTAATAGATTAGAGAGTTGTTTAAGGTTTACAACATTCTCTGGAATGATCTCTTGGTTGAGGAATATTACAAATGCAAGTATAATTTTTTTTTAAATACTTTATTTTTTTTTCTTCAAGTTACATCTCAGTAACAAACCCCTCCCTATTCCCCCTTCCTATCCCGCCCTTCCACCCTCTTCCCCCCAGAAGTTTCCCCTTTCAGTCCAACAGATGGTTCCTTCTCTTATAACAGTAAGTATTATACAAAACAATAGATATAAATATGCCACATTTATGAGAGTTAAATGGCCCAGTATACCTTCCCAATGTCCAGTTTATACATATTTGGCCCCTGACTTTAACATTCTACTATCTAACCAACTCCATGAGTTTAAAGGTCTATATGTGACTCAACATTCATACTATCTTGCAACACACTTTTAAGAGTATCTTCTTAGATCTATAACACCCTCTTGATTCCTAAACAGTTCAAAATTTAACTATGAGACTCTAGCTGTCTACTCTTCAGCCACCTCAGAGACCTGAGAAGGATAAATATATTTGCTTATATAGGAAGTACAGGGCCTGCAGCTTCCAAAACTAAGAAAGAACACACCAATGACTGCCTGGACAGTTCCCATTTTCTCTCCATACATTCCAGCATCAATCTTCAGCCTTTGGGTCCTGTTTCTCTGACAGACATTTGTTGTAGAGCAGGGATTATGAAGGACTTACCTACCCTGTCTTGGCAGAGTTAGGCTGTCGACTTCCCTGCTACCAAGTTTTGTCCTTTTTGGACAGCAGTCTGTCTGCAGTTGGTGCAAGGGGTTTTTTCATGCCAAGAGAAAGATTTGCCACTAATTCAACCATCTTACAGTGGAGGTTCTTCGATGCTTATCTTCTACTTGGAGTAGAATAGGGGGTGCTGTCAGGCGCTGATATGTCTCGATATCAAAGAAAAAAATCTTGATTTAAGATAACATCTTTGAATGCCATATTCTGCAGATCTCTAGGGGTTTTTGAAGATGCCCTATCCATTTCTTGTATTTAGATAAACAAATGTTGCTTGTCTCTTAGCAACTTGATTACTGGGTAGTTTAGAGAATATCTGTGATAGACTGTCATAGTAACTAACAAAGTGACATGTTTGCATGACTAGGAGTTTGTTTTAACTATCCTAGACCGTTTTAGATGGTTGGTATCAAGAGGTCAGTGCTTCATATTTTATTTTTAAATATCTCTAGGTATGATACCATTGGGAAGCGTTACCTTTAAATTTGTATCAATATACAAAGATCTATTCAATTGTGGTTAAATATACTCTTAATTATGTATCAATATACCAAGATCAATGCCTATGTAGCCCAATATAATCTTAATATTACATCCATATGCAAGGGTCAATACCATTGTGGCCAACTATAATCTTAATTTTGTATCAATATACAAAGATCAATGCCGATGTAATCCAATACAATCTTATTTTTGCACAATAAACAATGGTCAATACCACTTTAGCCAAATAAACTACTAATTTTGTATCAATATACAAAGGTATAAGGGCATATTCAATAATCTGCCCCTTCTTCTTGGACCTTCCTGTGCTATGTCTATATCTCATTTTTCTCAAGCCCATGCACTCTTACATAGGAGAGGAAAAAGGACACAGAAAAGGAAAAGTAGGAATTCCCTGGGGCTAACCTCCAAAACCCATTAAGACAGGACCATTTATCAGCTTGTAGTCTCTTCCCCTACATAACAGAGTTTTCAGTTATCCTTCAAATAACCAAAAAGAAGGGCAGAGAAACACCCTCCCCACCCTCTGGGCATGGGACTTCGCTCTCTTAAAGTGACTTCCTGCTGATTTGGGTCATAGTAGACCTGTTTGGGGCCCGAACCCAAATGGAAAAAATGATTAAAAATGTTAGTACACTCCTTTTATGTTCAGTCCTTCTGTTCTCAGCTGTTTAGATGACCTAAGGGATTTGTAGGCAGAAGCTGATCTTGCAGGTTTCACTGAGGTTCCTGTCGGGGCATTGTGTAGAGCTGAGCGGTCCCAGTGACATTGGATTGCTGTGGTGGTTGCAGGCCCCCGATGGAGACAGCTATTGAGGAAGTCTGCCAGGCAGAATCAACTGGGTCACTCGTCCTCCTTAGTGCCTGATTCTGCTCTCTGCTGAGGATTCCGCTGTCCAGCTGTCCCCGGGCTCCCCTAATGGACGCTTCGATTCTCCTGGAACGATAAGAACAGAGCCCTGCCCCAATCCCACCCTAGGACAATTGCCCTCTTTTTTTTTTTCGGGGGGGGATGGGGGGGACTAGGTAGTACTTCTCCTGAAGCAAATTTGGCCTTCTGACAACATACAAAGCGTTATCTTTCAATCCGGGTTAAAGAAGAAATCATTCTGTCACCTTGGAGCTAAACCAGCTCTAGTGTATATATTTTGAGATCCCAAAGGACAATCTGCCTGCATCGAGATGGCCTTTTGTAAGTAGCCTCCAAACCTAGGTCCCTCCAAATCCCATGTGTGTGTCTCTGAACTCTAATTATTGGGATCAGGGACCTGTGTTTCCCATCTGAAGGGATCAAAGATGTGTTCCACCACTCCTGGATCGAAGTCTATCTCTATTTAGAGTTTGTCCTGCATCAGGCTGACCCTGAGCTCCGGGATCTGCCCGTTTCTGTCTGCAGTGTACTGGGAGCTGGGACCAAGGGTGTACTCTTCTTGATGATGGGACCAAGAAGTATGCACCCTCACCACCCCGCTCCATATGACTCCAGAATACATAAGACCACCAACTCTACGGTGCCCCCCACCTCCCCGTCTCCGCTGAAGTCAAAGGCATGGGCCAATACCACAATTCTCTTGTATTTTACCTTAGCTCCACGTCTTCTCTACACCTGGATGTTTGCAAAACCAGGCCAAATGGCTGTATCCTCTGTTCCATTCACAGTGTTTCAGCCCTGCCCCCTGCCTTTTTTTTTTTTAGTTAATAAATTTATTTGTTTGTTGCTTCAGGTTACATCCTTATCATATTGTCCTCTTTTCCCGCTTCCCAGCCCCACCCTCCCATGCTCTACCCCCTGACCCTTCCGTCTTGTTCCTCTGGGGTGGAGTGTCCCTGCCTAACATTCTCTCACCACAGAACAGGAGTTATATGAGGGCCAAGAGCCTCTTCATTCACTGGGGGCCTACGAGGCAGTACTGCCAGTGAATGGTGTCTCATTGCTACTGGGGGAATACTAAAAAAAAGACCAACAAACACACAAACCCACAAAAACAAAGAATATCAACAAAAAAAGAGAGGAAAAAGAGAAGGGAAAAAGAAAAAGAAAAAAGAAAAAAAGAAGGAAAAAGAAAAAGATTAAAAAAAATTATGTCCTTGTTCCTTTTGATGTGTTGGTTGTAGTACAGATATCCTGTACGATATAGTTAAAATCCTACTATAAGTGAATAGATGCCATGTGCATCCTTCTGAGACTGGGTTAGCTCACTCAGGATGAGCTCCTCTAGATCCATCCATTTGGTTGCAAATTGCATGATTTCATTGTTTCTGATAGCTGAGTAATATTCCATTGTATAGATATACCACAATTTTTTAATCCATTCTTCAGTTGAGGGACATCTGGGTTGTTTCCAATTTCTAGCTATTAAAAATAAGGCTGCTATGAACATAGATGAGGAGACTTCCCTATGTCTCCGTGAGAGGTCCTTTGGGTGTATACCCAGAAGTGGTATGGCTGGGTCCTGAGGCAAGGTTATTCCTAGATTTCTAAGATATCGCCAGACAGACCTCCATAGTGGTTGCACAAGCCTGCACTCCCACCAGCAATGGAGTAGGGTACCCCTTTCTCCACACCCTCACCAGTATGCGCTATCATTTGAGCTCTTTATTTTAGCCATTCTAACAGGTGTTAGGTGGAATCTCAGGGTAGTCTTGAGTTGCATTTCTCTGATGATTAAGGATGTTGAATATTTCTTCAGGTGTCTCTCAGCCCTTAGGGATTCCTCCTTTGTGAATTCTCTATTTAGCTCCATCTCCCATTTGTTGATTGGATTATTTGGTTTCTTGGCATTTAGTTTCTTGAGTTCTTTGTAGATTTTAGATAATAGCCCTCTATCAGATGTGGGGTTGGTGAAGATTTTCTCCCAGTCTGTTGGTTGCCGTTTTGTTCGAATGACAGTGTCCTTTGCTTTACAGAAGCTTTTCAGTTTCATGAGGTCCCATTTATTGATTGTTGATCTCAGGTCCTGAGCTATTGGTGTTCTGTTCAGGAAGTTGTCACCTGTGCCAATGAGTTTGAGGGTTTCTCCTACTTTTTCTTCTAGTATCTTTAGTGTGGCTGGCCTTATGTTAAGGTCTTTGATCCACTTGGAATTAAGTTTTGTACAAGGTGATAGGTATGGGTCTAATTTCATTCTTTTGCAAGTAGACATCCAGTTGGACCAGCACCATTTGTTGAAGACGCTGTCCTTCTTCCATTGTGCGGTTTTGGCTTCTTTGTCAAAGATTAGTTGACCATAGGTGTGTGGATCCATGTTTGGGTCTTCAATTCGATTCCATTGATCCACTGGTCTGCTTCTATACCAGTACCATGCTGTTTTTATTACTGTTGCTCTGTAGTACAGCTTGAAATCTGGGATGGTGATACCTCCAGATGTTTTTTCATTGGACAGGATTGATTTATCCTGGGGTTTTTGTTGTTCCATATGAAGTTGAGAATAGCTTTTTCCAGGTCTATAAAGAATTGTGTTGGTATTTTGATAGGAATTGCATTAAATCTAGATATTGCTTTTGGTAGGATAGCCATTTTTATTATGTTGATCTTACCTATCCATGAGCATGGGAGATCTTTCCATCTTCTAAAGGCCTCTTCCATTTCTTTCTTCAGGGGCTTGAAGTTCTTGTTATATAGGTCCTTTACATGCTTGGTTAGAGTTACCCCCAGGTATTTTATGTTGTTTGTGGCTATTGTAAAGGGGGTTGTTTCCCTTATTTCTTTCTCGGTATATTTGTTTGTTGTATAAAGAAGGGCTTCTGATTTTTTTGAGTTAATTTAGTATCCAGCCACCTTGCTGAAGTTGTTTATCAGCTGTAAGAGTTCTTTGGTGGAGTTTTTGGGGTCGCTTATGTATACTAACATATCATCTGCGAGTAGGGATAATTTGACTTCTTCATTTCCAATTTTTATCCCTTTGATCTCCTTTAGTTGTCTTATTGCTCTAGCAAGGACTTCAAGTACTATATTGAAGAGATATGGTGAAAGTGGACATCCTTGTCTTGTCCCTGAGTTTAGAGGAAATGCTTCAAGCTTCTCTCCATTTAATTTGATGTTGGCTACTGGCTTGCTGTATATTGCCTTTATTATTTCTGGGTAAGGTCCTTGTATGCCCGTTCTCTCCAGAACTTTTAGCATGAAGGGGTGTTGGATTTTGTCAAATGCTTTTTCTGCATCTAGCGAGATTATCATGTGGTTTTTTTCTTTCATCTTGTTTATGTGGTGAATTACATTGATAGACTTTCGTATATTGAACCATCCCTGCATTCCAGGGATGAAGCCTACTTGATCATGGTGTATGATACTTTTGATGTGTTCTTGAATTCGGTTTGCTAGTATTTTATTAAGTATTTTTGCATCTATGTTCATGAGGGAGATTGGTCTGAAGTTCTCTTTCTTTGTTGGGTCTTTGTGTGGTTTAGGAATCAGAATGACAGTGGCCTCATAGAATGAGTTTGGCAGTGATCTTTCTGTTTCTATGTGGTGGAAGAGTTTGAAAAGTACTGGTATTAGTTCCTCTTTGAAGGTTCGGTAGAATTCCGTGCTAAAGCCATCTGGCCCTGGGCTTTTTTTGGTTGGGAGATTATTAATGACTGTTTCTATTTCCTTAGGTGTTATTGGGCTGTTTAAGCTGTTAATCTGATTTTGATTTAGTTTTGGTAGGTGGAATTTATCGGGGAAATTGTCCATTTCGCTTAGGTTTTCAAATTTAGTGGAATATAGATTTTTAAAGTAATGCCCGAATATTTTCTGGATCTCCTCAATGTCTGTTGTTATTTCTCCCTTTTCATTTCTGATTTTGTTGATTTGTGTTCTTTCCCTTTGCCTTTTAGTTAATTTGGCTAGGGGTCTGTCTATTTTGTTGATTTTCTCAAAGAACCAACTCTTGGTTTCATTGATTCTTTGTATAGTTCTTTTTGATTCTAAGTTGTTGATTTCAGCTCTAAGCTTGATGATTTCCTGTCTTCTGCTCTTCTTGGGAGTGTTTGTTTCTTTTTTTTCCAATTCACCCAGTTTAGCTGTTAGTTCACTAATATGAGCTGTCACAATTTTCTTTTTGAAAGCACTTAGTTCTATGAACTTTCCTCGTAGCACAGCTTTCAATGTATCCCATAGGTTTGGGTCTGTTGTGTCTTCATTGTCGTTGGATTTTAAGAAGTCTTTGATTTCCTTCCTTATTTCTTCCCTGACCCAGTGGTCATCTAGTAAGGAGCTGTTCAATTTCCATGTGTGTGTAGGCTTTCTGTTGATTCTTTTACTGTTGAAGACCAGCTTTATTCCGTGGTAGTCTGATAAGATACAAGGTGTTATTTCAATTTTCTTGTATCTATTGAGACTATCTTTGTGACCAATTATGTGGTCGATTTTGGAGATGGTTCCGTGGGGTGCTGAGAAAAAGGTGTATTCCTTTGTGTTTGGGTGAAACGTTCTGTAAATATCTGTTAGGTCCATTTGTTTCATGATCTCTGTTAGACTCAATATTTCTCTGTTTGTCTTCTGTCTTGATGATCTGTCCTTTGTTGTGAGTGGGGTGTTGAAGTCTCCCACTACTAATGTGTTGTGATCGACGTGCGCTTTAAGTTTTAGAAGTGTTTCTTTTACGAAAGTAGGTGCCTTTGTATTTGGGGCATAGATGTTCAGTATTGAAATTTCCTCTTGATGAATATTCCCTTTAATGAGTATATAGTGCCCTTCTTTGTCTTTCTTCATTAACTTCAGTTGGAAGTCTGTTTTGTTTGATATTAGGATGGCTACTCCAGCTTGCTTCCTGGGTCCATTTGCTTGGAAAACCTTTTC
>CAJQZJ010004763.1:12459066-12475434 GCA_907164525.1 Lophiomys imhausi
TTTCATTGAGTCCTTGATTTCTTGGATGTTGTGGGTGAGAGATTTTTTAGCCTTCTCATTTTCTTTGGATGTTGTACTGATTTCTTCCACTGAATCTTCCATGCCTGAGATCCTGTCTTCCATCTCTTGCATCCTATTGTTGATACTCACATCTGTAGTTCCTGTTCTCTTCCCTTGGTTCTCCACTTCCTCTTTTAACTCTGACTGTGTTTTCTTTATTGTTTCTATTTCTATTTTCATGTCTTGTATGGTTTTGTTCGTTTTGTACATTTCTTTCTCCAGCTTGCTTGTTTTTTTAAGAAAATCTTTCATGGCTTTTTCCTTTTCCTGTTCAAGCTCTGTCACCTTGGCTTGGAGCTCTTTAATGGTGTTGTTCCTTGTTTTGATTTGTAGAATTGTGGCTTCTTTGAATTCCTTCATAGATTTAAGTTCTTCTTGCAGGGACTCTATCACTTTCCATAATGCAGAATTGTCAATGTTTTCATGTGTTTCTGTTGGTGTGTGGTCATCCGAATTGGATGAGCTAGGATGTTTCTGCTTTGTTGGAGTCATAATTCCTTGATTTCTATTTTTTTTTTTTTTGACCTTTTGCCATTGGATGCATTTAGCTGTCTGTTTTCTGTGCTTGGAACCACAGTGGATGATTTGGTGCAGGGGACGAGTTACTTGGCTATCTGTCGAGTTACTTGGCTATCTGTCGTTGCTTACAGGGGGATTTCAAGGTCATTGTGGTTTTAATCGCCAGAGGCACTGTGAGTTGGTGCAGCCTATTCCCAGGTTGTGAGTAATGGACCAGGATTGTTTTACTGCTCCCAATTCAGACTTCCCTATGTTGCACTCTGAGTTATCAGCCTGTAATGGTTCTGATGGTATGGGCCTGTTTGCCCAGGCACAGATTCTGTAGGCTTTGTTTGTCGTCACAGAGACTGACAGGGTCTGGCTCCACACCTAATATGTCTGGATTTTCCAGGATACAGCTATGGTCCCGATTTCTGGTTTCTCTCTAGGCTTCTCACCACAGGGCTGGACTCTGTGCCTGATTCCCTTCCTGTCTGCGCTGCCACGGGTCCCATGGGTACCCCAAGCCCCGGATCCTCCGGCTGCCTGAGTGGACCTCTCGTCCCAGCAGCTCAGCCGTCGGTGCAGGGATCCCTGGCCCCGCCCACGCCTGTCTCTCTCCCCAGATGACCTGCCGTGGACACGCGGGGATTTGGCCCTGCCAGCCATTCTCCCTCCCCAGCTGCGCTACCGTGAGTGTTCGGGATTCGGCCCCTCCCACCCGCCTTTGTGTTCCCAGCTTCCCGCCATCTCTTGGAACCTCCCGCCCTCCACTTCACGAGCGGCTGCGGACCACCCACTGATCCCCCTGTTTGTTCCTTGCTAAGCCTTCCACTATCTCGCAAAGGTTTTTAAGTGGGTATAAGTTCAACCTGATGTGTGGGGAGCCCAATAGGCCAGCGATCTACGGCCAAGTGGACCCTGATTCTGCCTGCTGTAAGTTGGGATTGATCTTACCAGGCGCCTCTCCAAATGGGAGTTCCCGAATCCCGGGTTTAGTGGCTTCCGTGTTTGTGAGAGATGGGTGAGAGCCTTGCCCTGGGACTTTTAACAGTCCCTTGGGAGCTGTGAGTGTTCCCGGGGGGGTCTAGCCCCTCCGGTTTTTGCACAGTGCCCAGTAACTCTGTGTTTTTTATGTCTCTTTTTTCCCGCGTTCAAAATGCGTCAGTGTAGGTCGCCGCCATCTTGGCCCGCCTCTGATGACTCTCTTTTCGCAAGTATAATTTTTAAGTATCATCTTTATATTTCTTTTTCATACATTATGAGAAAGTAAAACATTGTTTCCTTACCAAGTTGCAGCAGAACTAGGCTCTCTCACTGAGGCATACAACCAGCCCTGATAGGGGAAAAGGATCCAAAGGTAGGCAACAGAGTCAGAGACAGCCCCTGCTCCAGTTGTTAGAGGACCCACATGAAGACCAATAGCCTGTCAGCTACACATGTGTAGGGGGCTTGGGTCCAGCCCATGCATGCTGTTTGGTTAGTGGTACAGTCTCTGTGAGTCCCCATGACCCTCCAGCTCTCGCAATCCTTCCCTCAATTCTTCCATATGACTTTCTGAGTTCTCCCTAATGTTTGGCTCTGGTTTTCTACATCTTGTTTAAATTAACTGGTGGATGAAGGCTCTCAAAAGACAGTTATGCTAGGCTCCTATCTCTTAGCATAGCAGAATATCATTAAATAGTGTCAAGAGTTGGATCTCTCCCAAGGGGTGGGTCTCAAGTTGGGCCAATTATTGGTTGGCCATTTCCCCAGTCTCTGCTCCATCTTAATCCCTGCATATCTTGTAGGCAGCATAAATTTTGGGTTGGCAATTTTGTGGGTAGGTTGGTGTCCCCTTCCCTCCACTGGTAGTCCTCCCTGTCTATAGGAGGTGGGCACTTCAATCTCTATATCCCCTGCTGCTCAGAGTCTCAGCTAGAGTCATCCCCATGTCATCCTATTACCTACCCCGTGACAGGTCTCCAGGTTGTCCCAGAGATATCCCCTCACATTGGTTTCCCTTCTCTCTCCCAAACCTCTTGCCTCTTCCCCCTCCCCGCTCTCACCACACCTGATCCCCAGTCTTGTTCCCCTCCTAATCTCCTTTCCCATCCAGTTCCCTCTCTTCATCAATTTCCATTGTCTATTTTTTTCTCCCCTTCTGAATGAAATCTAAGCATCCTTCCTTGGGTGATTTAAGGTTTAAGACATTCTCTGGAATGATTTCTTGGTTGAGGAATATTACAACGGTAAGTATAATTTTTAAGTATCATCTTTATGTTCCTTTTTCATACATTATGAGAAAGTAAAACAAAATTCTTAAAAAGGAATTATAGGCTTATTGTATAGTCTTATATATTCTTTCTACTAGATTAATATAATATAATTTAAGCTTCTAAGAGATTTCCTGAGATCACCTGTGTCATGGAGTGTGCATATATATACAATGATGTATAATACTTCCTTTAAATAGTAAAAACAACCTCTGGGTATCCTTTATTTATGGTTAATAAGCCAGAAAATAATGCTTCGAAGATCTTAAATCATTTGCTTATTCAATAACACAGGAATTAGTGAAATAGATTAGCCTGATGAGTAGGGCAAGTATTGGACTACTAATCATATTAACTGAAGTCAGGAAGCTATGTGACATGTTAATATGAGCAACTGGGAATAAGCAGGGATCATGAAGAGCTTTTCTGTGAGGGTCCCAGAATGATCTTTGTAGTACTTGTGTCCTTGGCTTCTGGGTCTGAACTCTGACATGTGTACTAGACTAGACTGCCTCATCACAAGATCCTGAGTAGCAAAGTAAGGCCTTTGAATGGAATTGTTACAGAAATAATCCAGCATGAGCATTTCTATATCCTAACTCATTCTTTTTCTCATTCCTTAATTTCTATAGTAATTCATTGAAGTCTCCATGTACAATACTTCATTATTTAAAAGCTGTCTGCCATAGCACAAAGCAAGGGACTTTCCCTGCTACTATTATGTCTAATAGTTTATTCTGACCCTTTTCATGCTGTGTAGTTTCTATTTTATTAGAAAGTACATCTTTCTCAGTAGCTGATGTTTGGAATTTAATGCTATCTTTTGGGAGTTTCATGGCTTCAGTGTTTCTCATCTTTTCTCGTCTATTGTTTTCCTCACACATCTTGTAGTGTTGATTTTCTTCCAATCCATGCTCACAGAGGAGTTCCAAACTCTATGCTGAAATTGATCTTCCTGGGGTGTCCACTTAGATGTTTTTATAGAATATTCTCAGCCCTTCATATATACATCCTTGAAATAGTCTGTCTCATTTTTAAACAGTGTTTTCTGAGGGCCTCAGTATGAAAGACTGCTAAATGGTGAGCACACAGAATAAGAAAACTTAATATTGAAGTTTCCAAAGATATCTCATGTGATCTAAACAGTTTTTAACTCTCTTGGATTCCACTGATTGCCTCATTTGTAGTGGGAAAAAAAAAACACAAGAGAAAATAGGAATGGGATGGGTGGAAGAGGGAGGAGAGGGTGGGCGGGTGGAACCAGGAGGGGTGGAAAGAAAGCACTATAATGAAGATGTAACTTGATGTAATAAATAAACATAATTTTTAAAAGTTTTTTTCCTTTATTTTTTATTTCTTCAAGTTACATCTCAATCGCAGTCCCATCCCTATTCCCCCCATTTAGTCCCACCCTCCCACCCTCAAACCCCCAACCTCATCCCTTTTTTTTTTTTAAGTTTAAGGTATATCTTATTTCCCCCTACAGTTTCCCCTTTCAGTCCAACAAATGGTTCTTTCTCTTATAACAGTAAATACAATACAAAACAACACAGGTAATTAGGCCACAGTTATGAGGGTTATATGGCTTAGCGTACATTCCCAATGTCCAGTCCATATGTATTTGGTACCTGACTTTAACATTCTACTGTCTAACCATCTCCATGAGTTTAAAGTTCTATATCTAACTCAGCTTTCATACTAACTTGCATCACAATTTTAAAAACATCTTCTTAGATCTATAACACTCTCTTGACTCCTAAACAACTCAAAATTTAATTATGAGACTCTAGCTATCTATTCTTCAACCACCTCAGAGACCTGAGAGGGATAAATATATCTGATTTTATAGGAAGTACAGGGCCTGCAGCTTCCAAAACTAAGAAATGACATACCAGTGGCTGCCTGGACAGTTCCCATTTTCTCTCCATACATTACAGCATCGATCTTCAGTCGTTTGGCCCGGTTTCTCTGACAGACATTTATTGTAGACCAGGGGTTATGAAGGACTTACCTACCCTGTCTTGGCAGAGCTAGGCTGTCGACTTACCTGCTTCCAAGTTTTGTCCTTTTTGGACAGCATTCTGTCTACAGTTGGAGCAAGGGGCTTTTCCTACCAAGAGATAGGCTTGTGACTAATTCAATCATCTCCCACTGGAGATTCTTCGATGCTCATCTTCTACTTGGGGTAGAATGGGGGTGCTGTCAGGAGTTGATATGTCTTGATATAAAAAAATCTAAAGTCTCTGAGGTGGTTGAAGAATAGATACCTAGAGTCTCATAGTTAAATTTTGAGTTGTTTAGGAATCAAGAGGGTGTTCTGGATCTAAGAAGATATTTTTAAAATTATGAGGCAAGTTAGTATGAAAGCTGAGTTAGATATAGAACTTTAAACTCATGGAGATGGTTAGTTAGTAGAATGTTAAAGTCAGGTGCCAAATACATATGGACTGGACATTGGGAATGTATGCTAAGCCATATAACTCTTATAATCGTGGCCTATTTATTTCTGTTGTTTTGTATTGTATTTATAGTTATAAGAAAAAGAACCATTATTTGGACTGAAAGGGAGAGCTATTGGGGGGAAAAATAAATACCTTAAACTTAAAAAAAAAAAAAAAGAAGGGAAGAGGATGGTGGGGTTGAGGGGGAGGAGGGTGGAAGGGTGGGACTGGAGGGGGGAGTAGGGAGGGGATTGTGATTGAGATGTAACTTGAAGAAATAAAAAATAAATTATTAAAAAAAATCTAAAGTTATGAAAACATCTTTGAATGCCATATTCTGCAGATCTCTTGAGGTTTTTGAAGAGGCCCTATCTATCTCTTATATTAGGGTAAGCAGATGTTGCTTGTCTCTTAGCAGCTTTATTTCTGATTAGCTTAGAAAATAACTATAATAGGCTGTCATAGTACCTAACAGAATGAATTGCTTGCATAACTGTTAGTTTGCATTTCTTAATTATCCTAAACAGTTTATGACAATTAATGACAATTAGTAGTAAAAGGCCGAAACATCACATTTCATTTTTTTCTTTACCTCCTAACCCTTCCATCCCATTTCTCTGGGGTGGGGTGTCCTTATATAACAGTCCCTCATCTCAGTTGAGAGGTCGTATGAGGGCCAAGAGCTTCTTCATTCATTGGGGGTCTACGAGGCAGTACCATAGTGAAAAGTGTCTCATTGCCCGGGAGAGAGAACTAAAAAACAAACAATAAGCAGACAAATAGATAAAAAAGACTGAAAAATAGAAAAATATACAAAAAATAAATAAAACATGAAAATTAAAAATAAAAAGTCTATGTCCAAGTTCCCTTTGGTGTGTTAGTTGTAGTACCGATACCTTCTACTATATAGCTAAAATCCTACTATAAATGAATAGATGCCATATGCGTCCTCTGAGTCTGCGTTAGCTCACTCAGGATGAGCTTTTCTAGTTCCATCCATTTGGCTGCAAATTGCATAATTTCATTGTTCCTGATAGCTGAATAATATTCCATTGTGTAGATGTACCACAGTTTTTTAACCCATTCTTCGGTTGAGGGACATCTGGGTTGTTTACAGTTTCTAGCTATTACAAATAAGGCTGCTATAAACATAGATGAGGAAACTTCTTATGATTCTGTGAAGAGGCATTTGGGTGTATACCCAGAAGTGGTATGGCTGGGTCCTGAGGCAAAGCTATTCCAAGTTTTGTAAGATATCGCCAGACTGACCTCCATAGTGGTTGCACAAGCCTGCACTCCCACCCAGCAATGGAGTAGGGTACCCCTTTCTCCACACCCTCGCCAACATGTGCTGTCATTTGAGCTTTTGATCTTAGACATTCTGACAGGTGTGAGATGGAATCTCAGAGTCGTCTTGAGTTGCATTTCTCTGATGATTAAGGATATTGAGGATTTTTAAAAAAAGATAAAAAAAAAAAAAAAGAAGCCTAGAAAGTTACAAGCTCTTTCCCAAGTTAGTATCAACTGGGGAAGGAGATATTCCTACTGATATATCTACCTGGGAGTGATGCATGGAGCTCCTCGCAAGAAACTTTTGTGTACTGTCACAATGCAGAGGTGGTCTTTTGATGGCACAGACACTCCTGTATGAAGCCCTGTCTATGTTCTTGTAAGTAGCCTCAATAAACTCCCTGCTTTACTCAAAAAAAAAAAAAAAAAGGAAGCAGTCTCTAGCTCTCGCCTAACCTCTTTACCAGACTCAACTGCTTTGATGGTTCCTAAATTGGGAGAAATACTATGGTAGACTCTAAAGTAACATATTAAGTTATTTTAGTAAACTCTCAGAAAAAAAGAAAGGTGGAAAATACCTCATTTTTTTAGAATCCAAAACATGCAAAGTTAAAGGTTTTTTTTATTTTATAATTTATTTTTTATTTCTTCAAGTTACATCTCAGTCACAATCCCTTCCCTACTCCCCCCTCCTGTCCCACCCTTCCACCCTCTTCCCCCTAACAGCTCCCCCTTCCAGTCCAACAAATGGTTCTTTCTCTTATAACAATAAATACAATACAAAAGAACAGAAATAGATATGCCACAATTATGAGAGTTATATGGCTTAGCATACATTTCCAATGTCCAGTCCATATGTATTTGGCCCCTGACTTTAACATTCTTCTATCCAACCATCTCCATGAGTTTAAAGTTCTATATCTAACTCAGCTTTCATACTAACTTGCATCACAATTTTAAAAACATCTTCTTAGATCCAGAACACCCTCTTGATTCCTAAAAAACTCAAAATTTAACTATGAGACTCTAGCTATCTATTCTTCAACCACCTCACAGACCTGAGAGGGATAAATATATCTGATTATATAGGAAGTACAGGGCCTGCAGCTTCCAAAATTAAGAAATGACATACCAGTGGCTGCCTGGACAGTTCCCATTTTCTCTCCATACATTACAGCATCGATCTTCAGTCATTTGGCCCCGTTTCTCTGACAGACACTGGTTGTAGAGCAGGAATTATGAAGGACTTGCCTACCCTGTCTTGGCAGAGCTAGGCTGTTGACTTACCTGCTTCCAAGTTTTGTCCTTTTTGGACAGCATTCTGTCTACAGTTGAAGCAAGGGGTTTTTCTTGCCAAGAGATTTGCTTGCCACTAATTCAATCATCTCCCATTGGAGATTCTTCGATGCTCATCTTCTACTCAGAGTAGAATAGGGGGTGCTGTCAGGAGCTGACATGTCTCGATATCAAGAAAATCTTAATTTAAGAAAACATCTTTGAATGCCATATTCTGCAGATCTCTTGGGGTTTTTGAAGATGCCCTGTCTATCTCTTGTATTTAGATAAGCAAATGTTGCTTGTCTCTTAACAACTTGATTTCTGAGTAGCTTAGAGAATATCTGTGATAGACTGTCATAGTAGCTAACAAAATGACACGCTTACATGACAATGAGTTTGCATTTCTTAATTATCCTAATCAATTTATGATGGTTGGTATCAAGAGGCCAAAGCTTCACATTTCATTTTTAAGCATTACTAGGTACAATACCTTTAAGAAGCGTTACAGTTTTATGCACTTACTAGATTAAATTTTGTCCATTGCCTGTCTAATGCCAATGTCATTTTAACCATCCATTAATTATCAATAGATACACATTCATTGTCAACCTTTAATCCAGATGCCTTTGGTGGAGTGAGGAGAAAATTCCCTATCTCTAAGCCTGACTTTGTGGGCATTCCAGTGTTCCTGGTCTTTTGTTTAATATATGCCACTCATTAAACCTGCAAGGTGATTTTCTGGGATTTTATTAATTTTAAATAAATTTCTGTCATGAATTTCCTTTTTCCTTTGTTTTGTTTTCCTGTTCTTTTAATGTCTCTTATTTTCCCCCATAACATCTCTTTCTTTTGTTTTTTGTTTTTGGGTTTTTTTTGTTATTGTTGTTGTTGTTGTTTTGTTTTTCAAGACAGGGTTTCTCTGTGTAACAGCCCTGGCTGTCCTGGAACTCACTCTGTAGACCAGGCTGGCCTTGAACTCACAGACATCCAACTGCCTCTGCCTCCCGAGTGCTAGGATTAAAGGAGTGCACCCCCATGCCCAGCCAACATCTCATATTTTTTAACATCTCTGTGAGGTAAGGCTGCTTTCTGCTAGACTGAGCATAGACTGATATAGGCCAACATGAACTTTAATGGCAGTGAGCTTATTTTCCTTTCTCAAACCACAGCTCCTTTATCACTGAAGTAAGAACATAATTCTGTTGTAAAAATAGAGAAAGTGAGTTGTGTTGAGTGGCTGGCACGGTGAGTATTAGTTCCATGACTGGCAAGCAACTTCTTCCCAAAACAGTCTGGTGGTAGGACAGTCACATAGAAGATTGGAGCTGGCACAGGGTAATGCTCTGCTGGGTTCATTGATGACAGTTTAACATCATATTGGTGCATTTTCCATGTCACTGTTAAGATATCATAGATTGATATTTCTTAGAAGAGAAGAATTCTTCATGGTCCTATTTCCACAATACTTCTTGGGGTAAGGCTACTGGCCTAGCCACATCTAAAATAAATACTTTTAAATATTAAAAACACAGAACTCTACTCTGGGGTTATATATTGCAATGTTTTCTTTAATTTGAAGATTTAGCTCAGAAAATATCACCAAAAGTATAGGCTACTCACATTTTGAAAACAAAGCCCTCATTGTTGTAACTTTCTTTCTTTCCTTCCTTCATTCCTTCCTTCCTTCGTTCATTCCTTCCTTCTTTCTTTCTTCCTTTCTTTCCTTTCTATCCTTTCTTTCACTGGCTTTTTTGATACAGAGTTTTTCTGTGTAATAGAACCCTAGCTGTCCTGGACTCATTTTGTAGAACTCAAACAACAATCCGCCTGCCTTTGCCTCCCAAGTGCTGGGATTAAAGGTGTCTGCCATCGTTGCCTGGCATGTTGTGACATTTTAATCATTAATTTCAATATTAGAGTAATTTCTTTCCAAGAGTTCTG
The DNA here is from genome assembly GCA_907164525.1 of Lophiomys imhausi. Taxonomy (NCBI): domain Eukaryota; kingdom Metazoa; phylum Chordata; class Mammalia; order Rodentia; family Muridae; genus Lophiomys; species Lophiomys imhausi. Next base: position 12,468,830 of record CAJQZJ010004763.1, read on the forward strand.
ATAAATGTTAGAATATAATTCAAATAACCTGACAGGCAAAATCTTAATTTAATAAAGGCAGTACTTAAAGGGAAATAATTTGTAGTGAAAATTTTCAGTTGATAATCATGGTGAAAATAGAACCCTGCTTTGGGGCAGTGAGCTTTATAAATAATGTTAATTCAAAACACAATGTAGCTATAGTTTTCTCAACCTCTGGTAGACACTATTTCTCTGTCTTAGTCCAGAATTATCTATTTCTATAACCAAAGCCATACTTTACCTCATATTGTATAAATTATAGATTCTAATTCACAGGAATAATAAGAAAGTTATTTTTTAATTTAAAATATTAGACTTGGAAAAATATACTATTTGAAAACTAGAACCTTCACATCTCAGTGGATGTCAGATACAAGTTTAGTGTTGCAGTAGTGTGAAGACAGGTGGTACTGGGCTGGTGAGATCTCAAAGTATTACATTTGAGTTCCACTTCTGGGACCCACATGATAGGTGTAAACTGACACTTGAATGTTGCCCTTTGCCCTCTACAGGAGCACACAGCATGCTCAAATCCAACCATACACACCAGAGTGCACACTAAGTAAATCAAATGTAATAAATTTTTTTTAAAGAATAAGAGTTGCTTTGATAGTTCATAAATTGGGAGAAATACTATGGTAGACTAGAAAGTAACATATTAAGTTATTGTAATGAACTCTCTGAAAAAAGAAAGGTGGAAAATACTACATTTTTTTTAGAATCCAAAACATGCAAAGTTAAAGTTTTATGCACTTATTAGATTAAATTTGTCCATTGCCTTAATTAGTCTTCTTTTGTATACTGACCGAAAGATTTGTTAAGTGTTACACTCTCCTCTATACCTATGCACTGAAAAAGAAACACTAATCAGACTGATAATCTTAAAATAAATTTTAAAAGTTGTAAGATAGTTTTAAATAAAGTACATATGAATTCATAGTAAGTGGAAAGAAATAAACATTAGTAGAAAGAAGCAGTGGGTTCTTTATTCTTTTCACATAGTAGAAGTGAGATGGCTCAGTAAGTAATAGTTCTTGCTGCACAGCCATGGTGATCTAAATTTGGATCCATCCAAGTTAAAAAGCCACACACAACAATGTGTGTCTCCATCCCCAATGTTGGGAGGCAGAGACAGGAGAAACCAGTGTAGGCAAATGTGCGCTTCATTTTACTGACACATTTTGTTTCAAAGGAAAAGGAAGATAGATGAGAAAGACACCAATCATTGACTCCTGGCTTCCACGTATCACAGGATCACAGAATACACACACACACACACACACACACACACACACACACACACACACACACTTCTCTGAATAGAAGAACAAAACAATAATTTTAAATAATTGTACTCTATTTTTCTATCACTTATCTGTCCCCCTAAAAGTCTTGAAAACCATATACTCCTTTTGAAATAAAGCAAATATTTTCTTTGTCATACACCAACAGGAAGTCAAGCAGTAAATTTTAATTCATTATCTTCAAGCTAAAAGGTTGTGGCATAATGTGAAAGTAAATTGAAGTTCTACTTATTGAAATGATCAGTGCTGAGTTTACTCAGCTGTCAATGCTTAGTAGGTAATTCAACAACATGCAGTTGCTCAGTCAAATGAAAATAAAGGAAGCAAATTATGTATAGCTCAAGAAATTCATATAGAAATAGAACTAGTACAGTAGCCTTACATGGAAAAGAAAGCACCAATAAAATTCTACACCCTAAATTATGATCATATATGCATCTTGGTATAAGCTAGATAATAGCTCCTGATTTAAGTGCCTAACATGTATTGGCCATGGCATTAAATACAGAGATTATAATTTACTCTGTTTTGTTATGTAAACTACAAAACATCATCATAAGGTAGACTGTCTCTTTAAAGGATGAGAATAAACAACTTTTTGTGCTTGTTATTTCAATGTTATTTTGTGTGTTTGGTCACAAAGGTTCTGTTGTTAAGAATCATAATTTTTTCTGATTTTTTATATTAAATAATGAAAATGATATTTATGTACAAAATGATGACAATGGCTATGTCTAAAATTATCCCTTCCTATTCAAAAGGACTAAAATCAATCATTGACATATAATTTGGAATCTAATAATTTTTCAGGTGTAGCCAGTGATAGAACTCATGATTCACTTGAATTGTATTTGGAATAGGGAGGGATATCCTTGATAAACAGCACTAAACTCTGCAATTGTAATAAGTTGTGAGTTCTCCACCTTCTATTTGGTGCTAATAAAGAGGGAGCTTATGAGCCTTAGAGAAAAATGTTACACCATGTGTGAAGCTAATTATATTGAGGGGCTTTTTTAATCTATTTTTTATAATTTATTTTTTATTTCTTCAAGTTACATCTCAATCACAATCCCCTCCGTACTCCCCCCTCCAGTCCCACCCTCCCACCCTCTTCCCTCTCAACCCTCCATCCTCTTCCCTTTTTTTTTAAGTTTAAGGTATATCTTTTCCCCTCCAACAGCTCCCCCTTTCAGTCCAACAAATGGTTCTTTCTCTTATAACAATAAATACAATACAAAACAGCAGAAATAAATAGGCCACAATTATGAGAGTTATATGGCTTAGCACACATTCCCAATGTCCAGTCCATATGTATTTGGCACCTGACTTTAACATTCTACTATCTAACCATCTCCATGAGTTTAAAGTTCTATATCTAACTCAGCTTTCATACTAACTTGCCTCACAATTTTAAAAGCATCTTCTTAGATCCAGAACACGCTCTTGATTCCTAAACAACTCAAAATTCAACTATGAGACTCTAGCTATTGAGGGGCTTTTATGCCATGTTATTTTAGAGTAAGATTGTGTTTCTGAAACAACAGTATTTCTTTATGTATTGCTGAGCTCTGTTCACATACATAGCATGTACTCACTAAAAACCTATTAGGTAAGCAAATGCACTTGTAATTTTTTCATTAGTTTCTCATAGAAACATTACAAGAGCTTATTAATTTTTTTTTCCTGTGAGAGCTTTGCATGGTTTAAGGGATAGAAGAGAGAATAATACATTTCCTCCAAAGAATTTTTGAGGAGGGAATTGAGTGTGAACACACATGAATGCAGAGATAATATTTTTGTCATATTTAATATGAATAATAATAAATATTGCAGATGATTCATGGTGGATTTCTAAAAGAAACTAGCTCAGAGATGCCTCTGGCAGATGTGCTTAGATTTTACTGTTTTTCAAAACCTATAGACAAGCTCCTAAAGTTTCCTTATTACTTCTGAAAAAAACAAACATGTAATGTGATCCTTAAAAAGAGGTTTCCACTATCCAGACTCAGTGGCACATACCTATAACCCTGGCACTCAGGAGGTTAAGGCAGGAAGGCTCTGAATCTAAGGCTAGTGTGGGCAACAAGGTAAGGGTAAGTAACACATTGTCTAAAAAAGTAAAAGAAAAGAAAGATTCCCATGAAGTTTATTAGTGACATAGAACAAAAGCGCATTTTAGTGGGGAAAAGTCCATTTTTTTTTTTTGCTAGTTATAAAGAATATAGTTAGAAAAAGACAACATAAACTATGTGAAATTTACCAGAAAAAGGGCAGCTCCTCATTTAATCGAACTGAGTGGATGCACACATTATTTGTGTTGTACAAAACAAAACACTTCGGCTCCACTTGATTGTGAGATAACAAGGGTAGAGCACAGCAGCCCTGCTGTCCTCCACAGCAGCTGCATCTTGAACACAGTTGCTGTTGTAATGAGCAGAGCAGTTTCCCAGAAGTAGGATTTATCACTAAAGGTTTCACAAGAGAGTTATACCTTACAGAATATGATAGGGGTGATTCTTTTTGTATTGGTTTTGACTCTTAACAGTGGTAGAGAACTAGAGCCATCCCAGATATATTCAATTAAATTGGGTGTTCTGGATAGGCATTAGCATTAATTCTACCACAAAACCCTGGGGTGAGAAAATACAGAGTTATGTATCACTGGGAGAAAGGAAGCAATTGCCTAGCAATATTCATTTTTTGTACTTCCTTAGCAGTCTGTATTTTTACATTAAATAAAAATTATTCCCAGATAATACATTCATCTTATGGCCTTATATTAAGTAATATGTGTCCTATGGTACTTATTTTCTTTTCCAGGTTGAGAACTAATTTATATGGCATTATTTAAATTTAGTGAACAGTGATTTATTCCATGAGTAATGGTTTAAAATTGTGAACTATTCTTTTAAAGCTGTGGTGTTTTGGATCAGTAGGTTTTTAAACTATACTTGACTGGTAAGCAGAGATTTTCCCAAGATGAGTTCACAACAGAGATTCTGCCCTGAGGACCTTAGGTGTTAGGATCACTGATTTCCTCTGCCCAGGGGGCCAAAGGATTTACAGTGACTAGCTTTGTGGTTACACTTACTGCCTTTGAAACTCTGTTATGCCAGTGTGTCCTATAATGTCACCTGCATCATATCTTCTGGCACCATTGCAGTCTACATGGGAAATCTTCAACATCCAAACCCTTCTTTTGTATAAGATGTATTTTAAAAGCTTATATTCTTTGAAACATTCTCATTGTCAGTACCTCATACAAACATATGAAGTCATTTTTACATTAAAATATGTTCTTAATTTTTAATTGAAAGCTTACCTAATGTATAGTTCTATTACAGTTGCTGTCCCGGTGGTTACTTTCTACTTCTTTTGATAGATTTTAAATCTATTTTGAGGATTATTCAGTTTTCAGAAATCATTTGTCAGGTAAGGGGATCCATAATGAACTCATTTAAATTCAGGGATAGTTTTAAACTTTAAATCCTCAATAAACTGCTTTTTATGTGATAATGCACATTTCTTTCTTGGGCATAGCAACACATTTCTCATGGATATTGTACGTTATCTTTCTGTTCTGGAACTCTTGCTACTATTGTCCTTTGGATATACTTACCTTTTCTTTAGGAAGAGTTCTTATTTTTAAATCTTCTACCATCTCTTGTATTTTAGCATCATAATTTTCCTTGCCTGAAATTAGCTTCTCTGAAAACTTCTAAGTTTACTGATCCTGGGGAAGAGTCATCCCTGTTTATTTTTCTTGTGGATTATGACTATGATAGAACTTGATGAGACATTAAGATCTTTACCCATATACCTAATTTTTTTTTATCATGGCTATTGATTTACAGGGTCATGATGCTTATCCTTTTTCTTCTAAATTTACATTCTAGTGGATAGTTTTCAGAAATAAAGTATACCATGAAACTTTGTAAACATTTAGACTTAAGGAGTTTTAGAGATTTTGATTGACCTAAGTTGTTATAATTGAGAATATTTAAAAATGTTCTTGTAGACAGAAGCTGAACTTCCAGGCTTTACTGAGGTTCTGGCTGGGGCATTGTGTAGGGCTGAACGGTCTTAGCGATATTGAGTTGTTGTGGTTGTAGGCTTTTGATGGAGACATCTATTGAGGGAGTCTGTCAGGCTGAATCATCTGGGTCACTCGTCTTCTTTTGGTGTCTGATTCTGATTTCTGCTGAGCTTTCCGTTGTCCAGTTGTCCCTGGGTTCCTTGAATGGATGCTTTGATTCTCCTGGAATGATAAGAACAGAGCCCTGCCCTATTCCTCACTCAGGGACAATCACCCTCTTTTTTTGGGGGGGGGGTAGGTAATATTTCTCCTGAAGCAAATTTGGTTTTTGACAATATATAAAGTGTTATCTTTCAATCTGGTTTAAAGAAGAAATTATTTTGTTATTTTGGAGCTAAACCAGCTTTAGTGTATATATTTTGAGGTCTCGAAGGACAATTTGTTTGTGTTGTGTGGGCCTTTTGTAAGTAGCTTTTAAACTTAGGTCCTTCCAAATCCTATGTGTGTGTCTCTGCATTCTAAATATTGGGATCCAAGACCTGTAGGTCATCTAAACAGCTGAGAACAGAAGGACTGAACATAAAAGGATTGTATAAACATTTTTAACCATTTTTCCATTTTGGTTTGGGCCCCAAACAGGTTTACTACGACCCAAATCAGCAGGAAGTCATTTTAAGAGAGCGACGTCCCATACCCAGAGGGTGGGGAGGGTGTTTCTCCGCCCCCCCCCTTTTTCGGTTATTTGAAGGACAACTGAAAACACTATTATTTAGGGGAAGAGATTACAAATTGTTAAATGGTCCTGTTTAATGGGTTTTGGAGGTTAGACCCAGGGTATTCCTTCTTTCCCTTTTCTGTATCCTTCTTTATCTCCTATGTAGGAATGCACGGACGAGAGAAAAATCGAGACACAGCACAGGAAGGATCAAGAAGAAAGGTCACATTATTGAATATGCCCTTATACCCTTGTATATTGATACAAAATTAATAGTATATTTGGCTAAAGTGGTATTGACCATTGTTTATTGTGCAAAAATAAGATTGTATTGGTCTACGTCAGTATTGATATTTGTATATTGATACAAAACTAAGATTATAGTTGGCCACAATGGTATTGACCCTTGTATATGGACGCAATATTAAGATTGTATTGGGCCGCATAGGCATTGATCTTTGTATATTGATACAAAATTTAAGAGACTGATGCTGGAATGTATGGAGAGAAAATGGGAACTGTCCAGGTA
>CAJQZJ010004763.1:12475834-12523160 GCA_907164525.1 Lophiomys imhausi
AAAAAAAATGTTCTTGTAGAAAAGTCGCTAAAGCTGTTTTTCTTTAGTTACGTTTCTCTGTTACCATGAGTGAAAGTCTAATGATGTCATTTAATTTCTTGGAAAATTTGACAAAATTTCAAGATCAGAAACAATGAAAGGTGAGTATAATGGTACATATATACACACATAGGTATAAAATGTCTGTCCTCTCATTGAAATGCTCTAGTTGTGTGTCCTTTTTAAGTTTGCTGCAAGCATGCCTTAGGTCAACAGTTTCCCCTCAGACACTCCCTGGTAGGGAAGGAATTTGTCCAGTGATACAGTGAATGCATTGGTCACTGGTGCCTTGGAAAAGTAAAAGAGAGAACATGATTTGTTATTTAAAGATTCATCTCTCAAGTATCTTTTGAATTATTTGCTAACTTTCAATAATGCCGAAAATATAACTTAAATTATCTTACATTACCAGATACAGCAATATTGTTTGGGTAAAACTGACATTGGTTTCTGAAAAAAAAAAAACTACAAGTAGATCTTTAGAATAAATTCTTTAATAAATTGGTAGTGTTGTATATAATTCTACAAAAATAATGAAATGTTATAAATGAGTACAGAAAATATATATAAGACACATTTAGACAAAATTTGTTAATCTTGATGCCTTAATTAAAAAATATAGTCTAGTAAAGGATATGAAGTATATAATGTATAAACAGTTCATATATGAATACTGTCATAGATATATGTAGCAAAGAAGAAAAATGAAGAATGCATAATTAATCTTGCCAAGATCAAATAAGGACTGATATAGTAGGTAGCATGTGAGCTGACCTTGAATGATTTGTTGAATTTGAATAGGAAAGATTCATATATCATTTTGAGAGACTATTTTCTTTTCTTGTCAGCTTCCTGTTTTTTTGGTGTCTACTCTTTTGTTTTCCTGGTGGGTACTTTCTGCAGAACCTAAGCACCCTGCTGTGCTTATATCCTTGGGATGTTCAAAATGCTTGTCTGCAGTTTGTTGAATTGAAGGTCTGAAGGTATACCCAGAAGTGGTATGGCTGGGTCTTGAGGTAGAGCTATTCCAAGTTTTCTAAGATATCAACAGACTGATTTCCATAGTGATTGTACAAGTTTTCACTCCCACCAGCAATGGGAGAGTGTTCCCCTTTCTCCACAACCTCGCCAGCATGTGCTGTCATTTGAGCTTTTGATCTTAGCCGTTCTGACAGGTATGAGATGGAATCTCAAAGTCTTCTTGAGTTGCATTTCTCTGATGACTAAGGATGCTGAGCATTTCTTCAAGTGTCTCTCAGCCATTAGGAATTCCTCCTTTGTTAATTCTCTTTTTAGCTCTGTTCCCCATTTTTTGAGTAGATTATCTGGTCTCTTGGCATTTAATTTCTTGAGTTCTTTGTAAATTTTGGATATTAGCCCTCTGTCAGATGTGGGGTTGGTCAAGATTTTTTCCCAATCTGTAGGCAGCCATTTTGTTCGAATGACAGTGTCTTTTCCCTTATAGAAGTTTTCAGTTTCATGAGGTCCCATTTATTGATTGTTGATCTCAGGTCCTGAGCTGTTGGTGTTCTGTTCAGGAAGTTGTCACCTGTACCAGTGAGTTCAAGGGTTTTCCCACTTTCTCTTCTAGTAGCTTTAGTGTGTAAGTTTTTATGCTTCCAGTGTTTTTTGTTTGTTTGTTTGTTTTTACTATTTAATTTAATTAACTATAAATATATTTCTAATGCGTGCTGAGAATATTTAGCCTATAACCTGAAATTGATTATCATCAAATTATTTCTGTGGCAGTACAACTCTGAAATCAGGAAAAAAGTAAGAAATAACCTCCAGATATTTAGTGTTAATGAACTTTCTAAATTTTAAATTTACTATTTCCAAGGAATCCACTTGGTCAACATGAAGTGTAATACAGCAAAGGCAGTGTTAATTCACTGTTATTGAAGGCCACTAACTCTGGACTTTGAACTTCCAGGCAGGAAACTATATCTTGCTCTTTTATATTTCTGGCATGAAGTCCCTTGCACATAAAATATGGCCAATACAAATTTGTTTAACAGTGATTGCATCATTAATGAGATGAATATGCCTTCAGATCAAATAAAGGCACTGTATGCATCTTTTCCCTTTTGAATATAAGTAGTACACATGTCCATATTTTTCAGCATAATTTTGCTGTTTACCCTGTCAGGAGACTAAGGAATGTGTGCTTCAGTCCACAGAGCTGCCCTCTGCACTCATTCATAAGAAAGGTGCCTCATATGTATCTTTGTCTCTTCCATCTTGTGCACAAGCACATTTCAAATTAGTTTCCAGATCTCTTGTCTTCTTACATCTTTGGATTCTTTGTTCACTTCTGTAACATAGGAAAGATTCATATATCATTTTGAGAGACTATTTTCTTTTCTTGTCAGCTTCCGGTTTCTTTGGTGTCTACTCTTTTGTTTACCTGGTGGGTACTTTCCACAGAACCTAAGCACCCTGCTGTGCTTATATCCTTGGGATGTTCAAAATGCTTATCTGCAGTTTGTTGAAGGTCTGAAGAACCTTGAAAATGTAACTTTCCTCACAGGGCTTCAAATTTTGCTTACTTCTAACTGTAACTGTGCTGGTAAAAATTAAAAGCCTTCTAGAAAGGAAAAAAAAAGATACTTCAGTTGCTTGGTGAGAATGAATGTCTTTCAGAGGTTTTTTTTAATTTTATGTTTATTTATTACTTCAAGTTACATCTCCATCACAGTGCCTTATTTCCATCATCCCTCCTGGTCCCACCCTCCCACCCTCTACCCCCTCTCCCTCCTATCCTACTCCTCTAGAGTGGGGTGACCCTACATATCAGACGCCCCCCCCAGTTCAGCAGTCATATGAGGGCTAAGAGCTTCCTCATATACTGGGGGCCTACAAGGCAGCACCACTAGGGAAAAGTGTCTCATTGACAGGAAAAAAAGTCTATGTTCATGTTCCCTTTGGTGCATTGGTTGTAGTATAGTTATCCTCTACTACATGGCTAAAATCCAATTATAAGCGATAGATGCCATGTGCATCTTTCTGAGTCTTGGTTAGCTCACTCAGGATGAGCTTCTCTAGTTCCATCCATTTGACTGCAAATTGCATGATTTCCTGTTTCTGATAGTTGAGTAGTATTCTGTTGTGTAAACGTACCACTTTTAGTAACAATGAACATTCAAAAAACCCTGAAAGAGGGTTTTTTCATCCTCTTGAATGGGTTTGATAATGCATGGAAAAACATTGGACTATTTTTCCTTTATGTATTATAACTATCTTTACTCTGAGGAAATTAAAATATGGTAACAAAGTACAAAGAAAATGTCTTGTTTTAGAAGGACTGATTTTCTTATCTTTCCTTTTCTTAGGATACATTTCTTTTCATAGCATAATTTGTGTATTCCTTAGTAGACATCTTGGCTAGGAAAAAAAGAACATACCTGTTTTTAGCTGACAAAGTACTTTTTAAATATTTGATCCCATGTAATCTGAGTGTCAGGTGATATATTGCCTGCACTTATGGAGGTGAGGAAACCAGGCTTCTAGTGACTTGATTAACATCACACAGCACTTGTTGGAATTGCGTTTTGAGAAAAAAATCTTTTCTCAACATGAAAACAGTGGTTTGTAATATGCTTATTTTGAGTAGTAAGTTTTATATATTCTTTTTTCCTTTTCTTTCAGGTTTATGTATGTTGTATGTACTTAATATGCTGGTGTATGGAAGCCAGAGATTGAAATCTTATTTAGCTATTTTGGCATGACTCAAAGATCATGTGATGCCTGGAGCTGTTTTTAAAAGATTTTGTATCAAAATATTTGCTATGATTCTAGTTGCTGAATTTTATAAAATAAATATTTCAATTATTTACAGCCCACCTGACCTAAGCAGAACATTCTTTATATCATACATGGTAAAACAGAGAAACAGAGAAAAAAAAGCCCTATTGATGTTGGTATTGGGAACAACAAAAGTGGCCTCAGCATACTCCCCCTTGTCTTTTATCGCCATCTTTGTGTAGGACTTGCTCACAGTCCAGGCATTCTTTCCCTCAGAATGCATGGAACTGACAAAGGACACAGTGTTACTGCTTTCTTGACTGTGCTGCCCCCTGTCAAGGCTCCCGGTTTTGGGTGAAGAAAAGGATGTAGGTTTGGATCACAGGATGCCAGCAAGACATACCTAGAGCTAGCTACTGCAATCTAGTTTGTTCCTAGGCACTAGGCATACATATCTTCTCTTAGTCTGGAAGATTCCGGGTACCCTCAGAATGAAGCCTCAATGAGGATGGAGGCAGAACTGTACCATCCAATCTTCAGTTAGTCTTTTATTGGTTTGGGAGCAGTTATCTGGGGATTTAAATGATGTAAAATTAAACAGAGACTTCTCTTTGTTTTTTGATAGAGAGCTCAATATTAATTATTCAGCAATAGTCTCTGAAAAGTTGAAGAGCTAACTAGATTTTTTTATACTATCCCTGATTTCTCAACATCCATCATGTAGAAGTATTACCTAAAAATACTGAATATGTTATACTTTTGGATCATTACCCTGCTGTATTCTTTAATTCTTATTCTTCTCAGTCTCCTGTCACAGAGCCCAGCTACTGTATTCCTCCATGCTGATCAGCACTAGACAGAGTAGGTGGATCAGTGAGAGGATAGCATACACAACTACCTGCTTTCTGTTTCCTATGACCAAGTCAAGTCATTTTGTATATAATTGATCCAGAGAAAGGAACCTGGGAGGTAAAAAACAAATTACTATCTAATCATGGTGTGGCTGTTAAAGAAGGAAAATATTTTAATATACAGCATATGATAATGATAAATGTCAAACATAAACATTTTTCTTATGTTTTCTTTACTACAGCAGATTTAAGGAAACATAATACTGCAAGAAGACAATATAATTACTTTTATTTTGAGGTTGGCTTTTCAAAGTATTCATACACACACACACACACAGAGAGAGAGAGAGAGAGAGAGAGAGAGAGAGAGAGAGCACATATCTGGCAGTTAAATTGTATAGAAATGAAATTATCCACATATAGTGGGGTAGCATGACATCTGTGTACTATGTTTATGTATAATATTTGATTCACTGTTTTGATCATTGGCTTTCACTTATATTTGAAGACTTAATCCCTGGAGTTTTGAGTCTCCTGAACCCTTAGTAATGAGTATTGGCCATGGACATAATGATGTTTGAAGCCAAGCATCTCTGCTCTGTGCCTGCCATGCCACCTGATTGTGTAAAGTATAATGCTGTGCTGTACTTTACATATAAATCATATAAAGGAATGAATGTGATTTCTAAATTTACATTATGAGTGAAATGAAATGAGTGCTCCATTCATATGTGCATAAATATCCACAGTGCATATAAGAAGTAACATTGTTAGTGGAAGTTTTGAGTTTAAAAAGTAATTAAAACGTATCTAATGTAAAAAAAAAAATCACCTAATTGCAAAATAAAAGATAATGAGAGAAATTGAACCTTGAAAACATTAAATTATATGTATTTATAAATTTTATATATATTTATATATACTTAGAAACATAAATTATATATATATATATTTACATGCATAATGACAGCAGATAAATATCAGAATTAGCAAGGATGACAGGTAAGTGGAACAGAGTAGAATTTAGAAAGCGACTAAGATGGTGACAGTTTGAATCATTGAGGAGATGAAATATTCAATACACACTACTGAGAAAGCTAATAGGATGATTAAAAATGATGATGAAAACAAGCATGATGGTGGACTTGGAAGGTTAAGGCATCAGGGTTGTTGTGGGTTTGAGAGTAGTCAGAGCTACATGGCTAGTTTTAGAGTAACAAAAAGTACATAGCAAGAACCTATTTCAAAACGAACGAAAAACTGGTGTTAGAATTCAGCCTTATTATTCTAGATGCATGGAAATCAAATTTTCTTATTAAGTTCTAGATAGATAGAAAGTTAATACACTAAAGAGCTTATAATGCTGAATTATAAAAAGAAAATACCACTTGAGTGATAATCTTAGTTTGGGGAAAAAAATTGCTGAAAAACCCAGAAGTCACTTAAGAGATTGTATTCCTTCTGAAAAAAAAAAAAAAGGAAACTGAAAGAAAATTATTAAACTGTAATATTTAGTAATAGACATTAAAATAAGTTCTTTAAATTTTTAAAGTTAAATGGATTAATTTGAGGTACCTTATCATTTAATAGAGTGCTTGTAGATGATATGAAAACATTTTAGTTTGTTTTCCTCTCAGTAAGGTGAAACATTTTTTTCTGGAATGCTAAATTTTGTGAAATTTTGCATTCTCTGGGGGAAGTTTTCCTAAGTCATTTATGTATATTTCTTTCTGTTTGGTTTTCTTACATAATTCTTTATAATATGTTCTAAATTCCTTTAGTTTATTGTTTTGTTGTTTCCATTCTCTGTAGTCTGTTTGGTCTTTAGTGAAATCTTCCTGTTTCTTTTGTGGCTTTTGGCATCTCTGACTCAGGAATAACCTTCAAGAGTATGAAAAAAGTGTTCTTTTGTGTGTACAGATAAACTGTTCAATTCAGTTAACATTTTCTATCCTTCTGTGATTCATGATATGTGGAAATGTAAAACGTATTTTCCCCTAGACGTATATACTTTTATAACTCTTTTGCTCTCTGTGGAAATCCACATCTCACATCTAACAGTAGTTTGTCTCTATCAGCTACATTCATTGCTCTGTCCCACTGGTTAACATTAAGAGACATAACTACTCTAGACCCTCGGGACACGTTACTACCTAGAAAAGTAAACTGACTGTGCTTTCCCAAAGTTTCTTTGTGTGTGTGTGTGTGTGTGTGTGTGTGTATTTTAATTTTTAAATGAGTATTTGTGTGATGCATGTATGTTTATGCATCCGTGTGTGTATGTACGCATATAGGTACACATGCATACATATACATGAATGTGGAGACCAGTTGCAGACAAATCATACCTCAAAGTATTTTTTGAGACAACATTTTTTGTTGACTTGGCTAGACAGGCAGCCAGCACATCCCCAGGGCCTTCGGTATATACCTGCCCAGCACTGGGATTATAGACATGCACTCCTGTGACCAGCATGGATCTGAACTTAGGTCCTGGTGTGTGCATCTGCCCAGCTTCCTATTTTGTTTTCTGAAGTTTTAACTTTCTTTAATATTTCATAAATTATTTTGGAAAATGTACTGATAATATGCTAAATTTAATTTTTATAAAAATTGGCATCATTCCAAAATTAATATTTGCTAGTCAGGCATATTATTATTCTCTATTCAGATGTTTTATCCTTTATTAGTTTTCATGATTTCTTCAAGTTTGTTTTATACATTTCAGTTTAGTTTCTTCTTATGTATCTATTGATGTGCTGTAAATGAATGAACTTTTAGTTAATTTTTGTTGTTTTTAATTTGGTATTTTCATAGAGGGAGGAAGGAAGTTTCTAAGTATTTCTATATTTTATAATATTGCATTTTTGCAATCATGTTTTTTTATACTGCACATGTTCATTCTGAAAATAATTTCCTTAAAGAACATTTACAGAATCATTGACCCATATCATTGATGAGTTCTTAAATTCTGGAAGATATTGTTGTTGTATACATACAGGAGGTGACAGATACAGCTTCCCAACATATTAAAGATAAACACACATTTTTCAGGAAATCTCAGTTTAAATCTTTGCTGTAGGCTTAGCAGCCTTAGCATTCCTAAACCGCTAGCTCTGATATGTTTTCTGTGTGTCTTTCTAGCCAAATCCAAAATTCTCAGTCTTATTCAGTGTTCCCATTGTGCATCTGTCAATTCCATATTCTGTGCACTTGTGGAGATCAGAAACCATGGGGAAAAGGAGGATTTCATCCAGTAGAAGTCAGGTATCCTCTCATTCCCCATGTGTACTCTGGACATTCTTCTTACCTCTTTTACCTCCAACCCAGTTTTAGTATCATCTTGAAGCCACATTGTCCCTTCTAAGCCAAGGGAAATATTATCTACTGAAAATACTAAACACTTTTTCTGTAGGTAACCATGATGAATACAACTTTTTCTACTTCTACAAAACAAATATATTGTTGCTATGGTTAATAATTGTGGTAGGAAAGGGGGAAATATTACATATGTGAGCTTCATTTTACATGGTGCAGAATAAAAACTGGAGAAGTGTTTATTACATGGAGTTCACTAAAATTCTAGGATGTTTCAAATCTTTATGAAAGAAAGAGTATCATTTGTGTAAGGCCTGCTGCATCTTAGTAAACTCTTTGCAAATGGTGTTGTTCCTAAAATTGAGTGGTAGGTAGTAAATTACATAACACAAGACAGGGAAAAGGTGCCATGTTTGTGCATTTTCTTTGTAGCATTTGTACTTGAGTTAGATATAGAACCATGGGTAAAATTTAAATTGTTAATAAATTTGCTTCTCATTCTTACTTAGAATCTAGAGATATCATGCTAGATTAAATTTTCATCTTGTGAAATAAGGGTTGGTAAATATAGCAAAGGATAAATTAATAGTTGTAATCTAAAATTGAGATAGACTTTTTTCTTTTATATAATTATAAGTCAAGTTTCCTAGTGAATATTGTTTAAGATAGGTTTCTACTCAATAAACAAAGCATGTTTTCTTCACAGGCCTCAGGGCTCTGCCTTCTTACCATTAATTTTCCATCATACAGTGTTTTGATTCTGTAGTTCATTTGGAGCATAAACTGTGGTCCTTCCTTTCCTCCTCCAGTAATGAAATGACATAAAGCCTTTTTATACATGTATCATTAAATAAAGGGAAAAATGTAGGTAACATGTTCTCTTTATATAGGCAAACTGAGCTGTGGTGTCAGTGTGACATGATTCTTACCACTCCTTGGCTGTGGGTCAGTGTGTTGTAGAAATTGGTGTGAAACTGTAAAGCCACAATGACACAGGACAGCCATCCACTGATACTGAGCAGAAAGGCAGAGTCTGTGCAGTGGCCTTGACAGCAGGCTCTGTACCACAAACATTACTACAAAACTGAGTCGCACCCTTGTTTTGATCACTGCCAGTGGCATACCTGAGTCAGTGGACAGCAGGGCTGTCACTAAGGGAGTTTTTGTGTCCTCAAATGTTGCTGAATCCATTAGTGTTCACAGGGTAAACAGCCTCCACATCTTTGAGAAAGATTCATTTACGTGGATAACTTGCCATTCACCTAAAACTTGTGCTTACAGAACATAAATGACACGAGTGATACCCTTGTAAGGGATTGCTTTCATGTTTGTGCAAATCATCTATCCCAGCAATAATTTGAAAGGATTCACTGAAGAGTTGAGCTGTAGGGTTTGCCACATTGTCAGTCTGAAACTTGCTCATTGTCTCGTATTGCTCTCCAGCAATGGATAGATCAACTGTGAGAATGTTCTGACTTTTGAAGTCTGACGCTATTAGCTATTGATTTTTGTGTTGTTACTAATTGATGAAAGGCATGGAAGGAAAGAAGGAAGGAAGGAAAGAAGGAAGGAAGGAAGGAAGGAAGGAAGGAAGGAAGGAAGGAAGGAAAGAAGGAAGGCAGGCACCCAAAAATCATCCTAGTTCAGTGAGCATTGTCAGAAGAAATATTTTTTATTTCATTTATTTTATGTCTATGAATGTTTTTCCTACATGAATGTATGTGCAGTCAGTACATATCTGTTGTTGGCATAGATCAGAAGTGAGTACCATATCCCCAGAAACTATAGTTATGGACAGCTGTGTGTATATATGGGGAACTGAACCCAAGTCATCTTCAAGAGTTGTAATAGTCTTTAGTGGCTGAACAATCTGTCTGCTCCTTGTCATAAACATTTAATGCAGTTTGTACTTTTTAGAGGAAAGCATCTTATACTATTTATTACCTATTTTAATGTAAGGAAATTATATGAAGGTTTTTCAAAGTATATCTTGATGGCACTGAATGAGCTGTGTTGGTCTTCATAAAGTTGCCTTCCATGTTTCTATTACAGGATCTGCAGAGGTGGGTAAATGGTGCTCAGGAACATGGCTTTGTCCTGGTGTCTTTTGGAGCTGGTGTCAAGTATCTGTCAGAAGACATTGCTACCAAACTGGCAGGAGCTTTGGGGAGATTGCCTCAAAAAGTAATTTGGAGGTAAGGTCATGGTAATTCAAGTTGGTTTTTGCTCTTGAATGCCAGTATCTCCTTATGTAATGTTCATGCCATGTAGACAATGGCACATTGATCCACTGGCTATATTAGATGATCTTGAGGTTTCATTTTGTTTCTAATGCATTGAAATCCATAATTCACAAAGTCTGTGATTGATAAAGATAACTATAGAATATATACAGAATATATGATGTGGAATAAGATAGTATGTTGGACACAGTTTTATGTTTCCTTCAGATTAAACCACAGTTTTTTCTTAGTTTTAAAATTTAGTTGTAATTTCATGCCTGTCTATATATTTCTTCATGTCAGTTTGGAATAAGGTAGATAATGATGAATGAGTAAATAATTTAAATACTTCATTAACTCAGATACTTGTATTCCCTCACCTGTATTAATATTTCCAGACTCTTAATCTGAGAAGCTGAGCTTCTAAAACTCTCAGTGCTTTGCCAGCTAGTTAATATTGATTAAGATAGACTCTGGGGTACATTCCAGCTTCCACCAAAGGCACTGCAACAACTGCATTTATTTGCATTTGCCACTACTTTGAAGCTCTAGGGATATAATAGTGAACACAACTCCACAATAAGGAAAAGGGATCTCTCAAACCATTATGTATACTCTGAATTGTCTAGGTTTTTAACTTTGTAACATTGTGTAAAGCTGGGCTAGGAAATGGACACTGACATTATTCTGAGCAGGAATTTCCCCTTCTGACTCTAGTTCTATTGAAATTTCTCTCTCAGGCTTAACTCAGAGCATCCCTGTGCCTTATTGAGGACAATTCTGTCTGTTTTCATTAGACTCTTGTCATCCTCATAGCTGTGAGGTGCATTTGAGGTTCACTAGATAGGAACAGCCTACCTGTATGGTTTGCTCTGCTAGTCACTCAGGAGCCATGGCAGTGAAGCATATTTTCTGATGCCTTTCAGTGTTGGCACTGGGTTGCAAGGATGGAGGCTAGTGACCGCCCAGGGGTGGTTGTTTCTCTGCTCTCTGAGTACTTGTATAGAATTAAATTTAATAAACATTATTTGGTTTGCGGAATCTCTTCTGGATGCATCTTAGAAGATTAAATGGAAAATAGACTTTATAAGAAAATTATTTCTATTCTATCTGTGGAATATTTTAATATAAAACACATCTTTATTGATATTGAACCAAAATTTCACTCATAAGAATATCAGTAATTTATCATGTAACATGAAACTTCTAAGTCTACTAAATTAGCCCATGTTATAAAGCTTTATTTCTGAAAGATCCATTGTCTGGTGTCCATTTTAGGTTTTCTGGAACCAAACCAAAGAACCTAGGAAATAACACTAAGCTCATAGAATGGTTGCCACAAAATGACCTGCTTGGTAAGTCACTAGTGCACTCACTTGACTGATATGCAAACATGGTGCTAGTACCTGAGTGGTCTGGAAAGTGTGCATGGTTTATGGTAGACTCATTCTTATCTGTACTTCAATTCTTAAAATTAAGACAAAATTCTGATGCAGAAATTTTTTAGTTGTGAAATCATTTGTAAAATGTAACCACTGGAATCTATAATGAAAAAATTTAAACAATTACCCAATTTTAATTTTTCATAAAACAAATATTAAATTGTATAAATTGGTAGCCATAAATGAAGCATATCTGATTAGGTTAGTTGGTAAAAGCAGTAAAATTGAAAAAAAAACACAAAGTAATGTTATATTCATTCATAAATGTATCTAAATCTTAGATAATTTGAGAGTTATTCACTTATCTGAAACCTAAGAAAAGCTGAAAATAAGTGAAATAGTTGATTTAAATTTAATTTGATCACTTGCCTTAATTCTTCCTAAATTACTTTGTAGTTTTGATGAAGAAACACTTGTTTTAAGTTTCCCCTTGTGATTTTGTTCTTCAATGCAAAATTAAACTAATATTGATTACATGCTTATCCTAAATATAAATTACTTTACTTTGTTTAATAAATGCAGAGAGTAAAAATTAACATTTTGTTTATTAAATGTATTCATTAAATACCATATCATCTCTTAATGTGTATTAAAGAAATGGTAAGAAAGGTGTTGATCTTAGCACTGTTGGCCACCAGTTATGCAAAATATTAACATCAAATATCAAATAAAATGACTTATTTTAAAAGTATTGCTCTTAAGATACAATCTTAAAAATACTTTAAAATTATAATTGAAAATTATTGTAGTGGAAGACTTAAATACCCCACTCAAAACAATGGACAAGTCATCAAGACAGAAACCAGAGAAATAATGACTCTAACAGAGGTCATGAACCAAATGGACCTAACATATATCTACAGAACATTTCACCCAAACACAAAAAAATACACCTTCTTCTCCGCACCACATGGAACCTTCTCAAAAATCGACCATACAGTCGGACACAAAGCAAGCCACAACAGATACAAGAAAATTAAAATAACCTCTTGTATCTTATCAGACCACCATGGAATAAAGCTGGACTTCAACAACAACAGAAATAACAGAAAGCCTACACAATCATGGAAACTGAACAACTCTTTATTGGATGACTACTGGGTCAGAGAAGAAATAAAGAAGGAAATCAAAGACTTCTTAAAATCCAATGAAAATGAAGACACAACATACCCAAACCTATGGGACACAATGAAAGCTGTGCTATGAGGAAAGTTCATAGCACTAAGTGCCTTCAAAAAGAAAATTGTGACAGCTCATATTAGTGAATTAACAGCTGAACTGGAAGAACTAGAAAAAAAAAAAAGAATCAGACACACCCACGAGGAGCAGAAGGCAGGAAATCATCAAACATAGGGCTGAAATCAACAACTTAGAAACAAAAAGAACAATACAAAGAATCAATGAAACCAAGAGTTGGTTCTTTGAGAAAATCAACAAAATAGAAAAACCCTTAGCCAAATTAACTAAAAAACAGAGGGAAAAAACCCAAATCAACAAAATCAGAAATGAAAAGGGAGAAATAACAACAGATATTGAGGAAATCCAGAGAATCTTTAGGTCCTACTTTAAAAATCTATACTCCACCAAATTTGAAATCCTAAGTGAAATGGACAATTTTCTTGATAGATTCCACCTTCCAAAGTTAAATCAAGATCATCAGGTTAACAGACTAAACAGCCCTATAACCCCTAAGGAAATAGAAATATTCATCAAAAATCTCCCAACCAAAAAAAGCCCAAGGCCAGATGGTTTCAGCACAGAATTCTACCAGACCTTCAAAGAAGAGCTAATACCAATGCTATTCAAACTCTTCCAAAAAATAGTATCAGAAGGAACACTGCCAAACTCATTCTATGAGGCCACAGTCACCCTAATTCCTAAACCGCACAAAGACCCAAAATAAGAAAGAGAACTTCAGACCAGTCTCCCTCATGAATATAGATGCAAAAATACTTAATAAAATACTGGCAAACCGAATCCAAGAACACATCAAAAGTATCATACACCATGATTAAGTAGGCTTCATCCCAGGAATGCAGGGATGGTTCAACATATGAAAATCCATCAACGTAATTCACCATATAAACAAGTTGAAAAAAAAAAAAAACACATGATCATCTTTTAGATGCTAAAAAAGCTTTTGACAAAATCCAACACCCCTTCATGCTAAAAGTCCTGGAGAGAACGAGGATACAAGGACCATACCTAGAAATAATAAAGGCAGTATACAGCAAATCTGTAGCCAACATCA
Organism: Lophiomys imhausi; assembly: GCA_907164525.1. Classification (NCBI taxonomy): domain Eukaryota; kingdom Metazoa; phylum Chordata; class Mammalia; order Rodentia; family Muridae; genus Lophiomys; species Lophiomys imhausi. The sequence goes on from CAJQZJ010004763.1 coordinate 12,489,702, forward strand.
AATTAAATGGAGAGAAACTTAAAGCATTTCCTCTAAACTCAGGGACAAGACAAGGATGTCCACTTTCGCCATATCTCTTCAACATAGAACTTGAAGTTCTTGCTAGAGCAATAAGACAGCTAAAGGAGATGCAAATTGGAAAAGAAGAAGTCAAATTATCCCTATTTGCAGATGATATGATAGTATACATAAGTGACCCCAAAAATTCCACCAGAGAACTCTTACAGCTGATAAACATCTTCAGCAAGGTGACTGGATACAAAATTAATTTAAAAAAAATCAGAAGCCCTTCTTTATACAACAAACAAATGGGCTGAGAAAGAAATCAGGGAAACAACCCCCTTCACAATAGCCCAAACAATATAAAATACCTGGGGGTAACTCTAACCAAGCAAGTGAAAGACCTGTATGACAAGAACTTCAAGTCCTTGAAGAAAGAAATTGAAGAGGCCTTCAGAAATGGAAAGATCTCCCATGCTCATGGATAGGTAGGATCAACATAATAAAAATGGTCATCCTACCAAAAGCAATATACAGATTCAATACAATTCCTATTAAAATACCACCACAATTCTTTATAGACCTGGTAAAAGCAATTCTCCAAATTCATATGGAATAACAAATAACCAAGAATAGCTGAATCAATCCTGTACAATTAAAAAAAAAATCTACAGGTATCACCATACCTGATTTCGAGCTATATTACAGAGCAATAGTAATAAAAATAGCATGGTCATAGTATAGAAACTGACCAGTTAATCAATAGAATCAAGTTGAAGACCCAGAAATGAACCCACACACCTATGGCCAATTAATCTTTGACAAAGAAGCCAAAACCGTACAATGGAAAAAGGACAGCATCTTCAAAATATGGTGCTGGTCTAACTGTATGTGGACACATAAGAGAATGAATTTAGACCCATACTTATCACCTTGTACAAAACTTAAGTCCAAGTGGATTAAAGACCTTAACTTAAGGCCTGACACACTAAATCTATTAGAAGAGAAAGTGGGGAAAACCCTCGCACTCATTGGCACAGGTGACAGCATCCTGAACAGAACACCAAGTGGTCAGGATCTAAGACGAACAATCAATAAACAGGACCTAATGAAACCGAAAAGCTTCTGTAAGGCAAAAGACACTATAATTTGAACAAAACAAAACGGCAACCTACAGTTTGGGAAAAAATCTTCACGAACCCCACATCTGACAGAGCTCTAATATCCAAAATGTACAAAGAACTCAAGAAATTAAATGTCAAGAAACCAAATAATCCACTGAAAAAAATAGGGAACAGAGCTAAAGAGAGAATTCACAAAGGAGGAATCCCTAATGGCTGAGAGACACTTGAAGAAATGCTCAGCATCCTTAATCATTAGAGAAATGGTAGGTAAGTCCTTCATAACCCCTGCTCTACAATCAATGTCTGTCAGAGAAGCGGGGCCAAACGACTAAAGAGCGATGCTGTAATGTATGGAGAGAAAATGGGAACTGTCCAGACAGCCACTGGTATGTCATTTCTTAGTTTGGGAAGCTGCAGACCCTGTACTTCCTATAAAATCAGATATATTTATCCCTCTCAGGTCTCTGAGGTGATTGAAGAACAGATAGATAAAGTCTCATAATTAAATTTTGAGTTGTTTAGGAGTCAAGAGAGTGTTATACATCTAAGAAGATACTTTTAAAATTGTGTTGCAATTAGTATGAATGTTGAGTTTGATATAGAACTTTAAACTCATGGAGATGTTTAGATAGTAGAATGTTAAAGTCAGGTACCAAATACATATGGACTGGTCATTGGGAATGTACATTAAGCCATATAACCCTCATAACTGTGGCCTAATTACCTCTGTTGTACTGTATTGTATTTATTATTATAAGAGAAAGAGCCATTTGTTGGACTGAAAGGAGAAACTGTAGGGGGAAATAAGATATACCTGAAACTTAAAAGAAAAAAAGAAAAGGGAAGAGGATGGGGGGTTGAGGGTGGGAGGGTGGGACTGGAAGGGGAATAGGGAGGGGACTGCGATTGAGATGTAACTTGAAGAAATAAAAAATAAAGGAAAAAAACAAAACAAACAAACAAAAAAAGACAACTCTGAGATTCCATCTCACACCTGTCAGAATGGCTAAGATCAAAAGCTCAAATGACAGCACATGCTGGCTAGGGTGTGGAGAAAGGGGAACACTCTTCCATTGGTGGTGGGAGTGCAAGCTTGTATAACCACTATGGAAATCAGTCTAGTGATATCTTAGAAAACTTGGAATAGCTCTACCTTAAGACCCAGCCATACCACTTCTGGGTATACCTCCAAGTGATTCCTCACCAAATCACAAGGAAGTTTCCTCATCTATGTTCATAGCAGTCTTATTTGTAATAGCTAGAATGGAGGAATGGATTAAAAAACTGTGGTATATCTACACAATGGAATACTACTCAACTAACAGAAACAACGAAATCATACAATTTGCAGCCAAATGGATGGAAGTAGAGAAGCTCATCCTGAATAAGCTAACCCAGACTCAGAAGGATGCACATGGCATCTATTCACTTATAATTGGATTTTAGCCATATAGTACAGGATAACTATACTACAACCAATGCACTAAAGGGAACATGAACATAGACTTTTTTCCCTGTCAATGAGACACTTTTCCCTAGTGGTGCTGCCTTGTAGGCCCCCAGTGTATGAGGAGGCTCTTGGCCCTCATATGACTGCTGAACTGGGGCGGAGGACTGTTATATAGGGACACTCCACTCCAGAGGAGTGGGATGGAAGGGATAGGGGCTAGAGGGTGGGAAGGTGGGACTGGGAGGGATGGAAAGAAGGCACTGTGATGGAGATATAACCTGATGTAATAAACATTTAAAAAAAGGTGGGGGGAAGAAAAAGGCAGTAAGACAATTCACTGTTCGTGAGGCATGTGTATTAGTGATTTGCAGGTTAAAGGTTTGACAAAGTTTAGTTGTGCAGCCATTTATACTATGCTGTGGCAACTCAAAATGAATCTGTATTATAGGCAACTTTGTGTTACTTAAGTAAATGGTGGTGAACAGAATTCACAAATGTGGAGTTATGGAGCGTAAGCACTGCCTGTGTAAACAGTTGATTTTAACAATGTTTAATTGTAACTCGATTTTGAAAGAATGGCCATGTTTAACAAGTAACTCACAAAACTTCTGAAAGTTTAGTAATCAGCTCTCAAGTCCTACCCATCTCTGCATTCAGCATTCCGGAATGTTCCTAACTCAAGTTAGGAAGCAGGGCTGTTACTGCAGTTCAAGGTAAGATGCTGTAGCCAGAGCTGTCAAGCCATGGTTGATAATCTTTAAGCTCTCCTCATAATGTGTATGCAAATAACCAAGACAGTTACAGTAATGCCAAAGACTTGTTGTATAGCTCTGTGGATTCCATAAAAACAATGTCTGACTATTCAATAATTTTTATTAAACAATTTCATTTTTGACTAAAAAATATTATAGTTGTTTTAAAATGTGCTTTATGGATGCTACAATGATCTTAAAAGCCAGACATTTTATTATTGTTGTAGGTTTGTTTTTTTTTAAAGACATTCTCTCATGTAACCCCAGTTGACCTTGTACTCAACTATATAGCTTTGCATCTACCTCCCAATTGCTGGAATTATAGTTGTGTGTAGCACCAAATAGTTAAATAATTGTGGGATGTGTGCTCAATCACTGAGAATTGAACACAAGACCTCACCTGATTGGCAAGCACTCTACTGTCACATTATATCTACAAATTCAGCTATTTCAATTTTTCACAGTAAAATGGTGAATAATATTTATGTATAATTTCTATCTAGTTCATTCTAAATGTAATACACTAAGCAAAAACAATTTTCTTTTCACAAAACTTTTGGTTTTTCCTTATCTTTCTTTTTGTGACTTTAGAATCCATACAAGGTAGGAAAAACCAGAAAAAATCCGTAGAAAAGTTGACCATCAGTTAGCTCAGTGCAACAGTATGATCCTTCTGTCTAGGAAGACATGATCTTTACATGTGGGACCAGCACCAAAGTTCAACTGTTTGATCTGTGAGGAAAACCTCCTCAAGCCCATGGCTCACCCACGTTCTCCTTGTCTCATTATTCTGACTTTTCCAAGATTAATGCTTTCATATTACTTTGAGCATCACCTCTGCAGGTGCTTTGATGACTCCCATATTCCAACCAAACTACTGTCTTCTCCTTTTATCCTTTAGGCCCCTTTTTATTTACATGCCAGCTCTACTTGATTTTTCAATGCTGGACTTGGTAGTACAGGTTTTGTTCAAATAGAGGTTCCTCTGCCAAAAACTACTTTTCAGTCTGATCCTTTAGTTAGTCTGAAATAAGGGGTAGGCACTATCTATACAATACTTTGAGAGACTAATTCACTGAGAGCTCATTGGCACAGCAGTGTGTACACAGTTTTATACTTAGTGAATATATTTAGTAGATTTCTATTTCTGTATTTTATAATTATTTACTGACCAACAACACATTTCCTAAGCACATTTTTTTATTTTTCTTTCACTTCTTACAAAAGTTTTTCATCTCTTTAATGAAATACAGGTCATTTACTGGAAGGAATTCCTCATTAATATTTTGACAAGCTAACCCTTCTATTCTTGTGCCAGCTAAAGATTATATGATACCACATCTCTTACAGCTGACCCCCTCACTCCCTTTTTGTTTATTTTTAGCAATTAAAGTGTGTATTACTCATCATGTGACATTTGTGCTTGAAAGTTGTCATATATTTCATGATTAATGTTAAACTTAAATTACCTAAAAAATGGCTTTCAGTTGATATATGTAACAAATATTTTAATTGGTAAAAAGAATGGATCATTGAAATTAAAATGTATGTGTTGGTCTTATAAAAAAAAACTCTAGATAAATATGGAGTAATAATATGTTATTTCCTTTTCATCCTTTAGGTCATTCATACATCAGAGCCTTCCTAAGCCATGGTGGTTTGAACAGTATTTTTGAAACTATGTACCATGGTGTCCCTGTAGTGGGAATCCCACTTTTTGGAGACCATTATGATACTATGACTCGAGTACAGGCAAAAGGCATGGGGATCTTGTTAGAATGGAAAACAGTTACTGAAGGAGAGTTGTATGATGCACTGGTGAAAGTTATCAATAATCCAAGGTAAGGTTTCAGCTCATATTAGGCAGATGATAGTTTGTATATACACATTTCTCATATTTATCCACATATACATACATAAACATGTATACTTATTTGCACAGTATATTGACAGTAAGTTTTCTGTAAGTCTATCATGAAGAGATATCCCTTATATTACTGTTAGGTCTTATGGGTGCTTTCTAAAAAATTGAAGTTAAACTTACCAATCATTTAGACATCCATGTTGTGACCCTGAGGTTTTGCCACCAAGATTTGTCAGACAGAGAAACTAAGGTGGGAACAATCATTGGATCTCTCTAGTGTATCAGATTTTGTATCTGTTATTTACCTTTGATATTCGTTGCACAAGTTACAGTTGTCATAGATGTGACCAAGTACTTGACAAGACATGACTTGGAAGAGAAAAGGTTGATTTGGGCCCATGATTTCAAGATGTAGCCTGCTGGCAGTGGGGAAGGCCTGAAGGCAAGAGTGCCTCACAGCTGTGGTTACTGGAGCTTCCTCACATCTTGATAACAAGTGGTGAATAGTACCACTGTTTTGGCTTTCATCATTTTCCCCAGCTTGAGTCCCCAGCCTTAGGACAATGCCATCATATTCATATTTCCCTGCTCACTTCTCTCCTGGAAGTGTTCACCCCCCCCCCCCACACACACACAAACACACAGAAGTTTGTTTCTTGGGGAATTCTAAATCCACTCAAATTGATGGTGCTGATCAGCCATCACACTTGCAGGTGCCTTGTATCATATTTTTTGCTATATTTACTGTAGAAGTGAGGCACTTGATGCTCAAAGGGCATCAGTAATTTGCCTGTGGTCACATAGCTATTCAAAGATGAACTAAAGACAGACCTATCTGATTGATTCCTCAGCAGAGAGCTCTTCATCCTGCCTGGCTTTCCTAGCACTAGCTGTTGCTGAGATGTATTTGCTCATGTGAATGATGAATTAGAATCTTTATTTTGCCTTTTAAATTCTTGATGTGTCCTGAGTTAACCCAGTTCACAAATGAGTCTCAGTGGGCAGCTGGCCTGGGTAGTTTTAAACAAAGCAGTGATTTTCCTCATTTAAAACATGATGTTTAGTTAATCACATGCTTCAGATGACACACATTAAATAGCTGAAGAGAGTAACCTAATTTCTGTTTATACCTAGGTATATGTCAGAGCACTGTGTTGAGAGTCATTGCTATATTACAAGAAATGCCACATTGTAAAAAGAAATGGATTCTTAGAAAATAGTGAAGCTTATATATAAAATTTTGGAATCATCCAGGATTCATTATGCTACCTTTTGTAGGCTCCGAGATGGACTCATTTATCATCCCTTAAAACAGTCAATGTCTTGGTCACAAATGTGTCAATTGGAGTAGGATACTCTGTGTGTCAGGCACCTGTATACCATCTCCTCTATAATCTGTAGTTTCCCATGTTAGATCTCATGCATTTCAAGCATGTTCTTGAAAAATTATTTTCACATAGGCCCACATAATCTAAAGGAAGGATTTGGGCTGGGAAAGTTTGTGAGCTATACTAACATTGGGTCATTATATAGGAAGGTTCACAGAAAGTATTTCGGCAAGTTAGTTTTTGTATTTGTTTTGATTGTGAAACTAAGATTGAACCCAAGGGCTTGCACATACCAGGCAAGCACTCTTCCATGATCTGTTTTCGCAGCTCAGCTTAGCAGTGCTCTCTGAGGTGTGAGCAAGCATGAATTAGAGAGAGAGCAGGTTGTGCTCACTGCATTGCAATAACATCCACGCCACAGTCTTGAAGCATACATAGATGCATTAATAGTGCTGCTCTATAAAAGCCATTATATAAACTAGAGTAATTTACCTCAAATGTATGGCCAGTGTTCCACTTCTGATGTGAAATTATTCTTTAAAAGGCTAAATTTGCCTCATTAACTTTATATTCAATATACTCTAGTTTAAGCCAAGTAACCAGACTTCCTAAGGAGTTTTTTGTTGTTGTTGTTATTTGATTGGTTGGTTTTGGCTTTTTAAATCTAAAACCTACATGTTATTATTACAGTCCCACTTCCTTTACTGGTGCCTTGGTTTTGTTTAATGAAAACCCATTACCTTCTTTTAAAGAAAGCAATAAACAAAGGTGAACTGATCTTTATAATACCACTTATCTAACTCATGGTCAACTTTTACTATGGGAGATTTTTTAAAATAAATTAATAAAGTATAGTGTGATTTAATTACTTTCAAGAAAAGGGAATGTCTAAGATATTCTGCTTCATTTTTCCATTTTAAGGAAATGCTCTTACCCATACACATGGTTTTTTTTATATATAAAATACAGTAAGAAAAAAAAAACCCTTCATTTTCTTTTTCCATCAGCTAGAAAGTGTGATACAATTGTAAAGCAAAATGTGAGTGGACTCAGAATATTTGGATGAAAATTTTAAGTCATTTACATTTGGATTTGTTATAGAGGAGATAGTTATAGCAGAGTAAATTGCCTTTAAAAGCTATATCCTCTTATAGCATGGATATAGAAAAAGCCTACAAGTGATTATCTTGGCTTGCTATTCACCCCAGTCCTAATTCTCTTCAGCTCATTCCCCTAATTTGTTGCCATGTCCATTAAAGGCTAAATATTTTGGGCTAGAGCTACATGAAAAGACCACCGCATAAATTCAGATATCTCTGTAGACTTCCCATGAGGTGCTCTCCTATCCTGCCCTCTGGACCCTCCTTTCATCAATCCCTGCTGACCTACTATGGCTAATGCTCTTCACCTTGGGGTACTTAGTGTTCACTGGAGCTGCCATAGTCCTGCAAGTTGCAAGCATTGCAAATGCTTCTGCCATTTCCTTTATGTCCTTTCATATTGAACACAGGATCTTACCAACACCTACCAAGTCTTTCACTCTATCATTCTCCCCAATCTAGTTGAACCTACTTTCTACTACTTATGTGGTCTTTTTCATACACCTCATACTATTAACATCTTCAACATCTTTGTTTCTATTAGTCATTTCTAAGATCTAATGACTATTTGGTTCTGTGATTTAAGCTACATAATTTGTTGTTCAGCCTTGAACAGTTTGACCAGACACCCCTGTATTGCACACTGCTGGTGAGTAAGTGGGAATACACCTGCTTTCTCAGCTTCCCAATTCTTCACACTCTTCCTTTAGCACACCACTCAGGGCTTCATTTATGCCCAAATTTTTCTTCCTTAGTAAGGCACCACTCAAGAATCACATCTTCTGTGACACTTTTATTTTCTTGAAGTAGAACTTATTTTCTTTTGTCTATGTAATATAAACTTCTGTCAGGGCCTTGTACTAGGAAAGACCATAGTCATCTGTCAGATTGTTCCACAAATGTGCAGTATGTTTTTTAAAAATTTTCCCCAACATAATATTTTGATTAATTATTTGAGAATTTCATGCATTTTAAAATTAAAATAAAATGTTTCTTTATATATATCAATTTACCAGTTGTTTAAACTCAGGACTTAAGGAATGATTTATAGTCATGTACATGCTAGCCTACATTCATGTCTGTCCTGCTTACAGTGTCATGCATCATTTTCTTGCACACCTCAGCCCTACCCCCTTTTTCCTGTTTAATATAACATTCTGACACCATAGTTTGTTTTAGCTTTAAGTTAAAGAACTGAATGACAATATTTTTTAATATTTATTTATTATTTCAGGTTACATCTCCATCACAGTGTCCTCTTTCCACCCCTCCCACCCTCTACTCCCATCCATTCCATCCCACTCCTCTGCAGTGGAGTATCCCTACATAGCAGTCTCCTGCCCCAGTTCAGCAGTCATATGAGGGCCAAAAGCCTCCTCATACACTGGGGTTCACAAGGCAGCACCACTAGGGAAAAGTGTCTCATTGACAGGCAACAAAGTTTATGTTCATGGTCCCTTTGGTGCATTGGTTGTAGTATAGTTATCCTGTACTATATGGCTAAAATCCAATTATAAGTGAATAGATGCCATTTGCATCCTTCTGAGTCTGGATTAGCTCACTCAGGATGAGCTTCTCTAGTTCCATCCATTTGGCTGAAAATTGTATGATTTTGTTGTTTCTGATGGCTAAGTAGTTTTCCATTGTGTAGAGGTACCACAGTTTTTTTGTTTGTTTGTTTTTTTAATCCATTCCTTGGTTGAGGAACATCTGGGTTGTTTCCAGTTTCTAGCTATTACAAATAAGGAAGAGGGTGGAAGGGTGGGATAGGAAGGGGGAATAGGGAGGGGTTTGTGACTGAGATGTAACTTGAAGAAAAAAAATAATAAAGTATTTAAAAAAAACAAATAAGGCTATTATGAACATAGATGAGGAAACCTACAGATTGGGAAAAAATCTTCACCAACCCCACATCTGACAGAGGGCTAATATCCAAAATTTATAAAGATTTTAAAATTTTCAAGACTTTAAATGCCAAGAAACCAAATAATCCACTGAAGAAAATGGGGAACAGAGCTAAACAGAGAATTCACAAAGGAAGAATCCCTAATGGCTGAGAGACACTTGAAGAAATGCTTAGCATCCTTAATCATCAGAGAAATGCAACTCAAGACGACTCTGAGATTCCATCTCACACCTGTCAGAATGGCTAAGATCAAAAATTCAAATGACAGCACATACTGGCGAGGTTGTGGAGAAAGAGGAGCACTCCTCCATTGCTGGTAGGAGTGCAAACTTCTACAACCACTATGGAAATCAGTCTGGTGATATCTTAGAAAACTTGGAATAGCTCTACCTCAAGACACAGCCATACTACTTCTGGGAATATATTCAAATGATTCCTTACCAAATGACAATTTTTTTTAAAAGAACTGGTAGAAAAAATGTTTGTGCTTTTCTCTATCCTTTTTGTAGATTTCGAAAATGTCCCTTTTCTGATGAGACACTTTGGCTAACAGCATTTGGAAGCATCTGAATGGTAGGGTATATAATGTGTAGGAAGGTTTGGGTTCAGAAAATATAAATCTGCATCTCATCTGTGGAATCATTTCATGTTGCTGAGTTTGCTTTTCCTCACCAGATTGAAGTATAGGGAGATACTGTAAGCATTCAAAGGTCTTAACCCTGAGCTTGGAACACACTTAGGTACTTAAAAAAGAATGCCAGTCATTTTCCACATTTCTAAAATGAGATAGCCATCAGTACAGAACCTGTGTTTATATGATCATATCATTTTTGTTCCCACTGCAGCTATCGGCAGAGGGCTCAGAAGTTATCAGAAATTCATAAGGATCAACCTGGCCATCCTGTCAATCGGACAACCTATTGGATAGACTATATTCTTCGCCATGACGGAGCCCATCACCTCCGTTCAGCTGTCCATCAGATCTCTTTCTGTCAGTATTTTCTACTGGATATTGCCTTTGTGCTTTTGCTTGGTGCTGCCTTGTTCTACTTCATTTTGTCCTATGTAACAAAATTTATCTATAGAAAAATCAAAAGTCTGTGGTCTAGAAATAAGCATAGCACAGTCAATGGACATTACCAAAATGGGATCCTCAATGGCAGATACAAAGGGAATGGTCATATTAAACATGAAAAGAAGGTAAAATGAGCCAACAGCACAAGTGATGGGAAGAAACCTATCTGGTCATTGAGTTTGTATTGCTATACTTTAGTCTAACAGTACTAAAACTAAATGTCAGCAAACAATCCTAACACTCCCTCATCAGACTTTACTAATGAAATGCCATGGGAAAAAATGTCTGTAAAGAGCACAACCCTCGATGCAAAAAAAAAAAAAAAAAAAAGTATTCTATTCAAATACTGATGCAGAAAGTTGGCACTGAACCATTTAGAAGCCTTAATTATTTAAATCAATTAAGTGAGAGTCAGAATTTAGTTTTAAATGTTATGTATGTATTACAGGTGAGGAATGGTGTTTTTTCTCTTAATAACATGTGTATATGTTTCCCATATCATTGAGTTTTAGCTTGTATTGTTGAAAGTACATATTCATGAGTAGAGTGGGAAGACTGGAACCAAATGTTTATCTGCCAGTGGTTAACATATGTGAACTTAGCATCTTACCTTCAAAGACTGTTTCCTTCAGAACTCAAGGCACAGAGGCAAGAGAAAAGATGGGTGGCACAATTTTTGTATTTTTGTTTATTATAGATTTTTTATTTGCTTTTGTATATGCCCTTCTCATACCAACTATGGATGCTCGCAAAGGAAAACATGTAATGAAGTAAATGAGTGAATTGGTTTTCACATTTTGCTTATGTTTTCTCCTACCGATAGTTTTTCTCTGGAACAATTTTTTTTTCTGTCTTCTTTTAGGAAATAACCTGTTAAATACATAATTAAGACAGAGCTGCAGAGTTCTTACTTTTGTTCAAAGTACTGAAGATTATTGCTCACAATGTACTTAGAAGCAGGGCCATTGTGTAAATCTTTATGTGACTGTTGGATAGTCCATAATTTGACTTTTGAATATTCAGGTGTCATCATTCTAAAATTTTAACTTATAGTACCACTTTTCATTCCCTTTATTGTCTGGGTCGCACAATATAATACTCAGGTGCCAACATATAATTCTTTTGAACAGAACATTTTGGTACCTGCTTTGTCTGCAGGGGTTTGAAGTTTTTCAGCAAATAAGATTTTGCACACTACACAGAAGTGACAGAAATTGTACCACCTATTTGTGTAAACAAGTTCCCATTCCCCCTTCATTCCAGCAGCTTTTTGTATCATTGTGTCTGGCATGGTACATTGGTAATATTCATTTGAAACAGGGAGACAAGTCACAGCCTTCACAAAATCAGGACCCCCTGCTGAACTCCTTGCTAGATAACAGCTGTAAGCTTAGCTTATTCCATGTCACTCTGTTTACTGAGCATTTACACTACACAGTAGAGTGTGTGCTTTATTTATTTGAGGTTGGAAATCCCACATTTGACACTGAGAGTAGAGAAATGAAATATTTAGTTAATGTCACTCACTAACATGGAAGAGTTCAGAAAAATCTAGAATGCTGTGAATCCTTGTCATACACGATGACATGACATACAACTTTGTGACATTCCCACCAGGAGCCACTCTCATATATTTAGAACTAATATCATCAGTAGTTTTTTTTTTTAATGCACAATGCATACAGTGTACTGCTTTCTAAATACTTGAAGAAATGGTATATATACAAACCTATTAGTTACACCTTTTCACAATCTTATGACAACATTGCCGTTAAAAGAAAAAAAGATATAGGCAATGAATGGTGGGATGTAATGGAACATAGAGTGTATGAATGAGTTGATTTTACTTTTGACATTGATGAAGTTGAGAATAGGCACTTACTAGATGATTAAGCATAAGTTAATTTCCACTGTGATTTAAAAAAAACTTAAAAACGATAAACAATATTGAAAATAGAGAAATGTTGTTGGAATAAAATTTTTATTGAGATTTTATTTCACAGTGTTATATGTAGGTATATTTACATTATAAACATGTTTCTAAGGCCTCCCATCTTTTGTATGTATATATGAATGTGAAAACAATGTATTAAATGTGAGAACCTATTTAATAAAAATTAAATTCAGGAATTTATCCTTTTAAGTATATCAACATGCATCCTTAAATTCTATCCCAGAATTAAGAATAAGTACAACTCTTATCATGGCTTCTTTGTTTCATTTATTTTGATTAGATATTTATTGTTCTCCTGTACCCAACCAATGCTGTGGAGTCTCAGAAAGCCCATCAGCCAGTTTTAATAAATAGAGTGATTTAAAGTTTTCTGTACTTGGGTTAAACTCTCTAATGAAGTAAAGTTTTCAAGAAGATATGTATTCATTTCCTTTTCAGAAAGAGTCTCTGCAGTAGCCGGTGCTTCTATACCTGGTTATATCAAATGAAAATTGGGACTTTTGTTTTCCTTCTAAATTCCTAACTTGTAATATCTCACCAGTAGTAGAAGGCAAGGATTTTGACAAGCCAGATTGGAAAGGTCTCACTTTAGTTGGAAGTGATACTGTATTATTGAACTTGAACGATAATAGATAGATAGTTCCTCCAAATCTCAGGCTCTCACTAAATTCTAAGTTACGATTAAAATTTATAAATGTAGTTTTTATTTTCTCACTTGAGGGGATGAGATGAGAGCCATTCTCAAGCCTTTCTGGCTTTTTGTGAACTCTCCCTGACCTGTTCAGTCCAGCTGTTCTGGCCCAAACTCCACTCCAAGCTGACTGATTCAAACTTTCTTCCCGTGGCTTCTGACTGGATTGTTTTGCCTGGCCTCAATTTTGGCAATATGTTTTAATCTTCTGGCTCTTTCACATTCTCTGGCTTATTCTGTCCTCACCTGTTTGTAGCCTGTTCTCTCTGCCATATCTCTGCAATATGTCTCTGTAAAACTGTCCCACTAAAAAACCCTTGGTAAAAACAAAACAAAACATGAAACCAAAACTCCCTTGCGCCAGTGCTCATAAGCAGCCTTTCTTTCCTGTCCTTGTGAGAGTTGGACATATCCTATCTCTGATTCATTATATCAAATATTTTTCATTTATTTGCCCTTCAATTAGACATCACTTCTAAACATGACTGATTCCTTCTATAAACTAACCTTATCTTCATTGTTTGGATATAAAGGAGTTTACTAAAGGCATGCCTGTATCCCAACCATATCATACTGTAATACAGAATATGTCTGCATTCCACCTGGATCATATAAACCTGGAATGTCTTTGGATGTGATCCCTTGCCAGAACAGCCATGTTGCTGGATTAAAATTCCTCTACAAAAATTGAATGACTCCACCTAAATACAAGGTTTAAGAATAGAAGAACATTTATGCCATATGACATTCTATTCTTCAGGAAAGTGAAACAACATAGAACAGATAGAAAAATATCTGAGTCCTGAATCAGTCTAGATGAGTTCCCAAGCACTGAACAGTGCATGGTGGTTGAAGGACAAAAAAATTCACTGTAACTTAATGTGAGCCAGTCTCTTTATGATTGGCTAATTCTTAAATTTCTTTTATATTAATTTTATATCATTATATATATATTATCAGAAGTTGCTTTTGGGAAACAAATTTTTTATTAAGTTTTTACTTTCTGGAGGCAGTGCCATATAAACTACACATAGGAGGAAGCCTGTTATCTAATATGTTGGTATGCAAAAGAACTCGACTCCTGAGTAGGGCCAGATAAGGTTACTATGAGAGCAGAAACAATTTTCTGGAGAAAAGATATAAATGAAGCAATATTAAAAGTCCCCCACAAATACAACATGTAGAGATCAGAACCCAGAGTGAAAGATAACACAATGGTGAAAACAGCATTTGACTCAGCTTTGCTGGACTGCGCCAAGCAGGTCTTCTGGCTTCATGACTCTCTCCAGTTTTCACTAGTCTGTGCCAAGAACCAAAGGAAGTTGTAGAATAACCTCAAAATAATTTAGTCATTTATTTCATTGAAAGTATAATTAATTCATTTATCATTCTTTCTGCTGTAAGTAATTCAATGAGTTTGTAGATGCCACATTTGACAGTAATTATCAGTATTAATAAAATGAAGGAGAAAACTTTCAAATTTTGTAAGTTCAAGTGGGGAATTAAAGGAATTCTGTTGTTGAAATGTCCTCAATATATGCTGTAGAGAATTTCTTATTCTGCTTACAAGAAGACTACTTTAGCCAACTTTTAAAGAAGTGTACTATGTGTAAATATCACAGACCCAGATTTTTTTTCCTGACACATTTTAGTAAGAAGTTATTGAAGTTCACAGTTAAATCATCCACACAGTTATTTAGCTCCTTAGATGTTTGTGGGATGGGATTAGGATGTTAGGTGTAGCACAAATCTGTAGGGATGGAAGCTAAAAAAGCACATGATAGCTTTTTCACACCTTTTTATTGGGTTATTTTCAGATCTGTTCTAATAAAGAATTCACAGTGCACCAAAGGGAACATGGACATAGACTTTTTGTTTGTTTGTTTTCTCTCCCTGTCACTGAGACACTTTCCCCTGGTGGTGCTGCCTTGTAGGCCCCCAGTGTATGAGGAGGCTCTTGGCCCTCATGACTGCTGAACTGGGGAGGGGGACTGTTATGTAGGGACACTCTACTCCAGAGGAGTGGGATGGAAGGGTTAGGGGGTGGCAGGTGGGAGGGCGGGACTGGGAAGGGTGGAAAGAGGATACTATGACGGAGATGTAACCTGAAGCAATAAATAAATTTAAAAAAAAAAAGAAATGCTAAACGTCATACTAAAAAAAAAAAAAAAAGAAAAGAATTCACATTGTCTGGAAATTTGCTGATAGTCTAAATAGCCTAATAAAATCAGAATTATTAATTAGAGTATAATCCAGGTTTGGACTGATCAATCACAACCACATGCAGCATTATACTATGATTTTAAATAAAAGTATGTTAGTCAAAATAAGTCTAATACCAATATTAATCTCATGGAATTGCAATACTTCTGATATTACAAAGGATTTTCATGACTGAAAATTGTTCTTTTATAAACCAATATAGAATTTTCCACTCATTGAAGAGAATTAAGAGTATTATATTCCTTATACAATCTATAGTCACTTTTCCTTTTTATGTGTTATTTTGTGTAAGTGATAACTCTCTATTCGAGTGAGCAGAATTGACATAGGTTTCACCAAATCAGTGTTAACTGCCCGGTTTCAAATGGTAGCTTCTGTCAAACCATTTTGTGGTTCCAAAATTGGGATCAGATTTCTATTTAAATCCAAAGTAAATTTCAAAAAATTCCTGAAACAAAGAAGAGTTTTGTTATTGGCATCATTTATACAAATAGGAAAGTTTCAGTTTCAGGAACTACTAATGTTTATCGCATAGAATGTAGAGGGTGGGCAGTAGAGTGTCTTAACCTTTTGGAAACGTGTTTTATATACTCATGAAAATTATTCTCAGAATTTTGTCTAAGAGTACATGTAAGTCCTTGTTTTATAGAAAATGGAAAAATTTGGACTTAAAGACATTGGTAAATTGCAAGTAGAATTCAAGTCAGCAATCATTTGTGTTGAAGTACCTGTGAATGGCATTCCCCAAGCTATATCATGTTAGAAGCCTTCAGTTCTGCCTCTAATCTTGATTCTGTCTTCTAGTTGGATCAAATTATTGAAGTTAAAAATACCAGAGAAGTGAGAACAGTCCAACAATTAGAGAAAGGCTTATGAGATTCAGTAAGTAAACAAAACGTGCAAGACTCAGAAAGCTCATAAAAATTAAAAGGTTCACGAGATGCTCCTCAAGGCATAAAAACAACAGCAATTGCTGAGGACAAGAGACTCATCCATTAAGCTATCTGAAGCTTTACAGGGAATGCATGCTTGTGGGCTGTCAACCATATTATGGTGGGCTTTGGGTGCTGCCTTTAGGTTATCATGTTGTTGTTAGTAACCCCAACAAACTCACCAATTGACTAAGTTATACATAAGTTCCCTATCTGAGATGAATGGACATTTGTTTACCACTTTCCAGCAAAAGTTCCACAATACGTATCCAAAGAAGCAAAATATTTATATAAATTTATTGTTGGTTGGTGCTGGAGTCTAGCTCCTGTGGTGTTCAAAACCAGTCGGAGGATGTCTGGAATTGGCAAAAAAGACTTGGACCAAGAAACACAGTTCATACACTCTGGCACTGAGACAATTCTGGTCACCTTTATTTATATATCCATTTTTTTTCCACAAATGAATAGGTTTTACTTTCATTTTCTTGTTTTCTTACACAGAGTCTCTCTTAAGAACTTCCTATACTTAACAATAACATGCACACTGTATTTTTACCTTCTTAATCCCTGTCATTTCCTGCTAACCCATGAACTATATCAAAAAGGACGAAACAACTTCATCAAGCAGTTAATATCTAATGTAACACATCAGTATATAATCAAATGATCATGATTGGCAGCAACTGCACTGACAGTATAGAGAGGTGATAGACTACATACCCAGGAAATTCTGATTTAAGTATTGGTACCTAGTTTCTCCCTACACCCTAAACAGATCTAAGTCCTCTAATGCCCAAGGATCTCAGCAAAATAACCTAAGTCAGTTCTTCATCCTTGTTTGGCTTACCTCTGAATGTTCCCGTTAAGCCTTGGAACCAATGATCCAGGAAGAGCTTCCTAACCTTTTCATAAGCATCTAGCTGTTGATTGGAACAGGTCAGTGAGCAAATTGTCAGAACTAAGTTCCCATCTGGAGAGAATATCTGGATGTTAGCTGATGTACTAAGACGAGGCCCTCATGGTGACTCAATGGTATCATCATTATTAACAAGCAGAGGAGTAGCTCCCTGTTCAGTTCCCATGATCCTCAGAGACGAGTAAAATCAAGGGTAAAACTTATCTCGAGTTTTCTTTTTCTGATTTTGGTGAAATATCTGTCACAAAGTGGAAGTAAAAACTGTCTTTAGCAAAGCCAAAAATGCAAACACAAGGCAATAGTGAGCCAAGCATTCCTTCAGGAAAGGCCAGGAGATTCCACATGAATATCCCCACAGATCCTTGCCATGTGGGGACCCAACTCTTAAGGCCTTGCCATAAGGAGAACAGTCTTCATTACTGGAAGAAGCTTAGCCACCACCAAATTGGTATTCAAACTAATTCTTTGTGAGCTACATTTTCTGAAATCCAAATAATAAACGGGTTTTTTATTGTGTAAGATATCTATATCAGTGCCTTTTAAGTTAAGAAAGGTTAAGAAGAGCTAACAAATTTCGGAACTTCATCATAGAATTTTTAAAAATCAAAATATTACAAATAAGGCTGCTATAAACATAGATGAGGAAACTCCCTTATGATTCCATGAAGAGGCATTTGGGTGTATAACCAGAAGTGGTATGGCTGGGTCCTGAGGCAAAGCTATTCCAAGTTTTCTAAGATATCACCAGACTGACCTCCATAGTGGTTGCACAAGCCTGCACTCCCACCGGCAATGGAGTAGGGTACCCCTTTCTCCACACCCTCGCCAGCATGTGCTGTCATTTGAGCTTTTGATCTTAGCCATTCTGACAGGTGTGAGATGGAATCTCAGAGTCATCTTGAGTTGCATTTCTCTGATGATTAAGGATGTTGAGCATTTCTTCAAGTGTCTTTGGGCCATTAGGTATTCCTCCTTTGTGAATTCTCTATTTAGGTCTGTGCCCCATTTTTTGATTGGATTATTTGGTTTCTTGGCATTTAATTTCTTGAGTTCTTTGTAGATTTTGGATATTAGCCCTCTGTCAGATGTGGGGTCGGTGAAGATTTTTTCCCAGTCTGTAGGCTGCTGTTTTATTCGAATGACAGTGTCTTTTGCCTTACAGAATCTTTTCAGTTTCATGAGGTCCCATTTATTGATTGTTGATCTCAGGTCCTGAGCTGTTGGTGTTCTGTTCAGGAAGTTGTCACCTGTGCCAATGAGTTTGAGGGTTTTTCCCACTTTTTCTTCTAGTAGATTTAGTGTGACCAGCCTTATGTTAAGGTCTTTGATCCACTTGGACTTAAGTTTTGTACAAGGTGATAAGTATGGGTCTAGCTTCATTCTTTTACAAGTGGACATCCAGTTGGACCAGCACCATTTGTTGAAGATGATGTCCTTCTTCCATTGTGCCGTTTTGGCTTCTTTGTCAAAAATTAGGTGGCCATAAGTGTGTGGGTCTATTTCTGGATTTTCAATTCGATTCCATTGATCTACTGGTCTGTTTCTATACCAATTTCCTCATCTATGTTTATAGCAGGCTTGTTTGTAATAGCTAGAAACTGGAAACAACCCAGATGTCCCTCAACTGAAGAATGGGTTAAAAAACAGTGGTACATCTACACAATGGAATATTATTCAGCTACCAGGAACAATGAAATTATTCAATTTGCAGCCAAATGGATGGAACTAGAAAAGCTCATCCTGAGTGAGCTAACCCAGACTCAGAAGGAAGCATATGGCATCTATTCACTTACAGTAGGATTTTAGCTATATAGTAGAAGGTATGGATACTGCAACTAACACACCAAAGGGAACTTGGACATAGACTTTTTATTTTTTAATTTATTTTATATATATATTTTTCTATTTTTTATTCTTTTTTATCTGTGTGTCTGCTATTTGTTTGTTTTTTAGTTCTCTCTCCTGGGCAATGACACACTTTTCACTGGTGGTACTGCCTCATAGACCCCCAATGAATGAGGAGGCTCTTGGCCCTCATTCGACCTCTTAACTGAGATGAGGGACTGTTATATAAGGACACCCCACCCCAGAGAAATGTGATGGAAGGGTTAAGAGGTAAAGAAAAAAAAATGAAATGTGATGTTTCGGCCTTTTACTACTAATTGTCATTAATTGTCATAAACTGTTTAGGATAATTAAGAAATGCAAACTAATAGTTATGCAAGCCGGTCATTTTGTTAGGTACTATGACAGCCTATTATAGTTATTTTCTAAGCTACTCAGAAATAAAGCTGCTAAGAGACAAGCAACATCTGCTTATCCTAATATAAGAGATAGACAGGGCCTCTTCAAAAACCTCAAGAGATCTGCAGAATATGGCATTCAAAGATGTTTTCATAACTTTAGATTTTTTTTATTTCAAGACATATCAACTCCTGACAGCACCCCCATTCTACCCCAAGTAGAAGATGAGCATCGAAGAATCTCCAGTGGGAGATGATTGAAATAGTCGCAAGCCTATCTCTTGGTAGGAAAAGCCCCTTGCTCTAACTATAGACAGAATGATGTCCAAAAAGGACAAAACTTGGAAGCAGGTAAGTCGACAGCCTAGCTCTGCCAAGACAGGGTAGGCAAGTCCTTCATAACCCATAACCCCTGTTCTACAATCAATGTCTGTTAGAGAAACGGGGCTAATCGACTGAAGATTGATGCTCTAATGTATGGAGAGAAAATGGGAACTGTCCAGGCAGCCACTTGTATGTCATTTCTTAGTTTTGGAAGCTGCAGGCCCTGTACTTCCTATAAAATCAGATATATTTATCCCCCTCAGGTCTCTGAGGAGGTTGAAGAACAGATAGCTAGAGTCTCATAATTAAATTTTGAGTTGATTAGGAGTCAAGAAAGTGTTATAGACCCAAGAATATGCTTTTAAAATTATGTTGCAAGTTAGTATGAATGTTGAGTTTGATATAGAACTTTAAACTCATGGAGATGTTTAGATAGTAGAATGTTAAAGTCAGGTGCCAAATACATATGGACTGGACATTGGGAATGTACGCTAAGCCATATAACCCTCATAACTGTGGCCTAATTACCTCTGTTGTTTTGTATTGTATTTATTATTATAAGAGAAAGAGCCATTTGTTGGACTGAAAGGGGAAACTATAGGGGGAAATAAGACATATGTTAAACTTAAAAAAAAAGGGAAGAGGATGGGGGGTTGACGGTGGAAGGGTGGGACTGGAGGGGGGAATAGGGAGGGGACTGCAATTGAGATGTAACTTGAAGAAATAAAAAATAAAGAAAAAAAGTAACAGCTAAAAAAAATCAAAATATTGAAGAAATAGAACTAAAGGGTTACAGAAACAACCATCTGAATCAATCTCATGTCATTCCATCTTCCTGCTTATTATAAAATTAAAACATTTTAAAAATTAAATTGTAAACAACATGTAGATTCCAGATTTAAATAACATTTCTGTAATTTTAAACTTTGAATTTAAATGATAATGAGGCCTACTCCCCTACTGTTTTACAAAACATTAAGGGAAAGGAGTCATTTATTTGGATGCCATAGCAAATTTTATGAGTCCAAGGGAATGAAAATGGCAGTTTGCACTGTTTTAGAAAGCAGTTCTGAGTTTTTGGATGGTGGGGATCTGTCTAGTTCAGATCCTGTACTGTTGATTGACAATGCCCAATCTTTTCGTTCTGTTTGTGCTCATTTTCCTGCTTCTGGGTTTTCTGCTTTCTTCCTTAACTCTTTACTTGCCCAAGTTAAAATTTTTCATAACTTACTCGCATTCCCAAGTCTAGAGTACACAGATTGTGTATGTGCATCTAAAAATGATGCTTTAAAGAGAATGGTAAAACAACTAGAAGTTAAAACATTCAAAAATACAGACTGAATTGAGCAAATGTCCATCTATTAAAAAACATCTGCTCTCCGATCTAAACATCACCTACACTCTAAGGTCCATGAAAAGAGGGAGGGAATAGTGTTCCTGTGGACCCTAGGAGGAGGGTGTCCATTGTGTGAACACTTCTTTCCTTCAGGGCTTCATGGGACAGTCTGAATGTGGCTCTGTGCCAGTTCTGTGGGGTCATAACTCCATGATCTCTATAAACAGTCAAGCAACATGCACAACCTTTTTTTTCCTTCCACTTTATCAGGTAAAATTCTAATATTGGAAGCTTATACTACTAAAGACTTTTTTTCTAGTGAGGACATCATCAAATATTAATTGTACTTTTATAAAAGAATCTTGTACTATAAAATGTGTTCAGTCTGACTGTGTAACTGTCACCTAGCTTCATTCATATCTTTAGTGTTAACAGAAGGTGAGTGAAGTACAGCCTGCTGTCTGGAGAGCCCCAGAAAATACTAGATAAGAGGGAGGCATTTAAAACTTACCTAAACTTTATATTTCATGAGGATGAACTTGTGTGTAAAGATGAATAGAAAGATATAGGTAGGAAAGCCAAGAAGAGCCTGGGAAGGAAGTAGTGTTAAGGAGATTTCAAATCAAACCTTTCTACGCACACCTCACATTTCTTTTTTTGCAGTAGAGTGAAGATGGAAAATCAAGCAAGTCAAGTAGACCTTTAAAGGTGAATATCTGATCCAGAGAAGCCAAAGGAATTCAACAAATGAAGGCATTCATAGAGATCTATTACATACATAGGGGCTTTTCTGGAGATGATGTTCTCAACATTAGGTTATGTGATCCCTGAGAAAGGTCCTAACATACTCTAAGAAAGGCTGAAACCGAAACTTTGTTTATATAACAAATATATTTATTGACAACTATGAACACCTATTATCTAACAACTGACCCTAATAATAACTATAAACTGTTGTATTAGGCCAACAGGTCCTGGCGGGGACCTGACCCAGGTTTAGGTAGCCTGGTGATAAGGCCTGAGAACTAGGGCAGCACTTCTGAGCCATAAAATAAATATATCAAGACCTTTTAATGTCTCAATGCTTAGACCTTAGCTGGGCAGACTCTCGATTAGCTCACCCAAGTAAACCTACCACCTAATCCCAACCAGCCATGTAGCTTGCTGTACCTTCCAGAGCTCTCAGAAACATTTGTCCTCTTCCGTATCTCCTGACAGAAAAAGAGCTCCCCCTGTATCTTCCCAGAGTTCCTTTCTTACTCCCAGGAAATTCTGCCTTCCTTTACTCTTTGCGCCCAGCTAATTGTCTATCAGCAACATTTATTATCCAGTCAGAGAATGCCTCAGATAGGGTATTAATGAGATCTCAGCACATTGAAATCAGTGTTTGAAAACCATACATACGACCTTTCTCCAACATCTCCCCACTTTTAGTCCAATAAAAGTCTCTTTTCCTTATAATAATAAACACAATATGAAACAATAAGAAACAATTAGGAAACATTTATGAAAACTATAGGGTATGACTTACATTCCCAATGTACAGTTCATGTTTTTTCTTCAAGGTTGCCTCATACAAATAGACTAAACATTATGTATGTAACTTTTATGTATGGTTTTCCTGATTGTTTCATATTGGTTCTTACTGTATATAGTTCTTTTTAAAATATCCTTTTTACTAGACAAAAAGAGAGAATTGTTGGGGTAACCTGAAAGCTGCTTGTATTTTGTTGTTAATTATTGGTCCCAGGATCTGGTTGGCTCCCAGACAAAGACATTATCATATATCTCTGGCTTTGTTGTCTAAACCTTGCTCTACATAATTTAAAGTTGATTGGTTGAATAAAATGCTGGAGCCTGGATTGGGTGGAAGAGAGATAGGTGGGGAAAAGGTTGGCCAGCTTCTGGGGAAGAGAGAGAATCACAGGGAGAAAAAGCCAGGAGGAGGAAGAAGGAGGCACGCCATGGGTTAGATGGAAAAACATCATTCTACATGGCCTGGAACATCAAAATAGCATTGAGAATGACAGCCCAAGGGAATGGATGTATATCGGGGTCTTATTTGGAGAGTAGAATTAAAAAACTAGCTTAATTGTGCTAAATTACATAATCCAGGCTAAGGCTTATTAAAATTCATCAGGTGTCTGTGTGATCACTTTATAATGGCAGTTAAGGATTAACACCCCTGGCCGAGTACCTGTAAGATAAATATTGGTAAATTTTTCTACAAGGGGGCATGTAGAGGCTGCTCATGCATTTGTAAATGCCATAATGGACAAAAGAGTATATTTTGGCTGCAATTGACTTCAAATTGAGGGAAGCATCAATTTGATAATATTTAAGTTTAATTTTAAAATAAATAAATTAAGCATTTGGTTATGTGGAATTTTCTCTTATGCCAAATGCACTCTACTACCTTACCAGCTTTCATATTCAAGCCCAGTGTGTCTACTATTATTCATGTCACTGGCTATAAAGATGTAGAGAAAGACCAGATGAGGAAAAAGTTCTCTTACAAACAGCACTTTAAAAGAACTGTAAAATGTCATCTAACTGATATTGCTTTATTTCTGTATAAAAAATCCCCAGTTTTCTTCTTACATCATCCTTTTACATATCTTACACTTGAAAGTTTTACTTTGTCATCTCCAAGTCCTATAGGAAGAACAAAGGGGGACTAGATAATATTAAAACAGCTGAAAACTAGACAGCTAGCTTGACTGTAAGATTGATATTTATTCTATGCTGTCTATGTGACCATACTTTTTGAAAAATTGCATTCATTATTTCATGTATATGCACACACCTACACACATGAGTACTCCATGATGGACACAGAGAAGTAGGAGGACAACTTGCTGAAGTCAGTCCTTCCTTTCTACCATGTAGGTCCAAGGGATTGAACTCAGGCTGTCAGGCTTGATAGCAAGGACCTTTATGCACTGAGCCATCTTGATAGCACCTTCATTTTCATATATTTTGAATTTTTATTTCTGTCAGATTTTTGAGGTTATTATGTAATTATAGCATTTCACCCTCCTATATATCCTTCCTGTACTCCTTCAAATTCATGGCCTCTTATTTCACTAATTGTTATTGCATGCATATTTGTTTATGTGTATGTGTGTATGTATGTTCCTAAAAGCAACCTGTTCAGTCTATGTATTGATAATTGTATTTTTGTTTCCAGGAATGACCATTTAACACTGGAAAACCAATTGGCATGCTCCTCCCTGGGTAAAACCACCTCTCCTGTTCCCAGGTTTCCTCAGTTATCTACAATTCTTTGTGCAATGTTGATGCCTCCCAGGCTTTTCCTCATCCATTTTGGCATGTCTGTTGGTGTAATCTTTGTTTGGATCACGTTCAGGCAGTCATGGTGAGAGTTCATGGGTATAAGATTCTGATATTACCAGAAGACACTATCTCATAAAAACTCCCTGATCCTCTGGGTCTGACAATCTTTCACCCACCCCCCTTTAATGTTCCTTGAGCCTTAGATGTAGGTATGTTTTCTAGATGTTTCCATTGGTACTGGCCTCCACAACTCTGATTTTTTTATTGATTGTGATTTCCTGTAGTGGTCTCCATCCATTGCAAAGGAGAGAAATAACCAACAGTCCTACCCATCTATAATGTTTATGAGCCACATTAGTGGCCAGCATGACACAATAACCCTCAGGGTGCAGTAATGGCATGCATAACTTATCAGTAAACAAAAACTCTCTAACTGGACTTAAGACCTGGTCAACAAGAGGGAAAACATGCCTGGTACTGAACACCTAGCTAACTACTCAATACTAGTGAAGGCATAGTTTATTGGAGGAGAATATACAAGCACTAATTTACTCAGCCAGCATAATCCCCTAACAACAATCTATAAGCATTTATCCTTAAACCCACAGGTAAATGTAGTCTTCACCCATGACTGTCACTTTTGTTTCTGCTGTAGAATCTCTGTACCAGCCAATGTAATTGCTTCTATGCATTCCCAGTAGAAGTACTTCTGGGTGTGATCAGTATGGAACACCTCTTGTTGCTCTTATTCTGGTGTCTTATAGAAAAATCTTAGATTGTTATTGTGTGTTAAATATCTGTTTGCATTGGTTTCAGCGCCATGGAAAAACATTTGAAGATATTTGGCAATGAAAATCTTTATTTCAAGTCAAGTTTGAATATTAACCTGATATTCATGCCCTTTAGAACAGCATTTGCCTTCATTAAGGGGAGCTATTTATCAGACATGGCAAGGTCACCTCCCATGCTGGCTTTTGGTATTCACTTCTTATACCAATTCAAGTCCTTTTTTTTTATCCTGCCTGCTCTGTCCTGGTCATTTACATCAGTAGCTATCTTTAAGATTGTGTTCTCCTGGCGTTTTAATATCAAGTCATGATGTTTTATTGTTTTCCAGTTTCTTCATTAATATAAACATTTTAATGAAACCTTTATTTACATTGCAGTTTTTGACATGTTCATCTGGTCTTTTTCCTAAAACAGAAAGTGCATGCTAGCTGGTTTTTCATGTCTTATTCTGAGCCTTTGACCTTGCTTCCATTAGTTTTCTACCATCTGTCTTTTTCATATTTTTTTATTTACATCACAAGGGCTATTTAGGAAAGAGGGAGTCCATAGATGTGAAAGGAGAAATGAGAGAAAGTAATTGGATGGGAGGATTATATTATAATTAATTGTATGTGGGTACAACGCTGAAAAAAGAAAAGAAACCAATAATCTCTACTCATTTTGTTATCAGTTTTAAACATACTAACATGACTTCTCTTAAATTGGATGTCATCTGTAGCATTTATTTTAGATCACAGATAATCACATCTTATTTCTTAATTTGTAACACCACCAAATAATATTCCTTTGTTAGTATTGTTATGTATTTGGTCTCACTGCTGTAAGTACAGCCTTTATTAAAACACAAACAAACATTGTTTTCTGTGTTTCTAAAGTGCCAGGCACTGTATGTGATACAGGGATGTGAAGATGAGGAAGCTATTTTCTCTGCCTTCAAGAGCACAGTTCCAGAAGATAGTATCAATAAGCAATGGAATATTTGTTGTAATATGATTATAGACAGTGAGCTATTGAAACAGAAAGTGGGGGGAACTTCCACATGGGAAATGTTTCAGATGAATCACGAAGAAGTAATGGAAATTTTCAAAGCTGAAAACGAGTAGAAGCGATCTTAGACTAGCATGCCCTACAGTCAAAGGCAGTGAGTTATGAAAGACTGCTAGACATCGTACACTGCAGGTTGTTTGGTCTGACTGGAGAGAGCATGATGATGAGAAAGTGACTCTACTAGGACTAAAGCCAATTTTTTCATGGACTTGAATGTGCCTTTTGGCTTTGGTTTTCCACCGTTCCACCTTGCATTAGCTATTCAGTAACTTTCCACAGGAGCCCCATTTATTGGCGCCTATGTCTCATGCCTGGTCATATGTCATAGAATGTTTAAAACTGTTGGTACCTAGTTTCTTGGATTACAGGCTGAAATCACATAAATGCCTTTTATTCAATCTACATTGGATCAACAAAAGGATATCACTCACATTTACCAGTTCTGGCTTTAGGAAAATGGCAAAATATTACACAGGTTCTTAGCTAGTGTGAAAAAAGATGAGAGGTGATTTTTTTGTTTGTTTCTGTTTTCTTTTTCCATTTTAAGACACTAAAAAGTAAGTTTTGGTAATGTAAGTATTTAGCAAAAGCAATTTGTTTAAGGTCTCATGTAGCCCTGGCTAGCAACAAACTGGTTAGGTAACTTAAAAGGTCTTTGAACTCTCATCTCCCTGCCTCCACCTCCTGAGTCCTGGGATTATGGGTGTGTACCAATACTACAAATTTTATATGGTGATAGTAACCAAAAAAAAAAAATGTCTCCTTTATGCTAGATAAATACTCCACCAAGTGAATTATATTCCTGGACAGAAAACCCAATTTATTAAAACTACTATTTCCCACTTAACATGTTCATAATAAGATACCTGGGAATACTGACTGCCAACAGGTTCAAGAATAACAGTGACATAAGGAGGACATGATGACACAAACCTCCAATCTCAGCACTTGGAAAACTGATTCAGGATTCAAGCCAAACCAGCCTGGGCTGAAGAGAGAGACTCTACCTCAAAAATCAAAGCAGAAGGCCCCTGAGGGTTTACATGATAAAATCACTTGTTGTTTGAAGACCACCTATTAATCTCTGTATATTTGAATAAGCAAATGTTACTCGTCTCTTAACAAATTGATTTCTGATTAACTTAGAAAACATCTGTAAAATACTAACAAAATGACAAATTAGAATGACTATTAATTTACACTTCCTAATTATCTTAAACAGTTTGTGACAGTTGCTATTAAAAAGCCAAAATTTCGCATTGCATTTTTAAGAATTACATAGGTACAATACCTTAAAAAGAGTTAACCTTAATATTGTATCAATATACAAAGAACTATACCAATGTAGCCAAATTCAATCTTAAGTTATGTCATTCAAAGATGTTTTCTTCACTTAAGATTTTATGATATTGAGATGTGTCAGCTCCCGGCAGCAACCCCCATTCTACTCCAAGTAGATGATGAGAATCAAAGAATCTCCATTTGGAGATGGCTGCATGAGTGGCAAGCTTATCACTGAGCAAGAGAAAGCCCTTGCTTCAACTGTACACAGAATCATGTCCAAAAAGGACAAAACTTGGAAGACTGCACAGTGAAAAGTGACTTAAAGGTTGTAATGAAGACAATGTTCATTACATTCCACTCTTCCTCTAAAAGTTTTGATCACCTGTGTTTATCTAGGAGTAAAAGCAAAGTACTCTATCTTTGTCAACTCTTTTTTCATCATCTGAAGCAAAACTTTAAAAAAATACACCTGTCAGAATGTCTAAGATCAAAAACTCAAATGACAGTACATGCTGGTGAAATTGTGGAGAAAGGGGAACACTCCTCCATTGCTGGTTGGAGTGCAAGCTTGTACAACCATTATGGAAATCAGTCTGGTGATATCTTAGAAAATTTGGAATAGCTCTACCTCAAGACCCAGCCATACCACTTCTGGGTATACCTCCAAATGATTCCTCACCAAACCACAAGGAAGTTTCCTCATCTATGTTTATAGCAACGTTATTTGTAATAGCTAGAAACTGGAAACAACCCAGATGTCCCTCAACCGAAGAATGGATTAAAAAAAAAAAAAGGTGGTACATCTACACAATGGAATACTACTCAACCATCAGAAACAACGAAATCATGCAATTTGCAGCCAAATGGATGGAACTAGAGAAGCTCATCCTGAATAAGCTAACCCAGACTCAGAAGGATGCTCATAGCATCTATTCACTTATAATCGTATTTTAGCCATATAGTACAAGATAACTATACTACAATGAATGCACCAAAGGGAACAGTTACATAGATTTTGTTTTCTGTCAGTGAGACAGTTTGCCTTAGTGGTGCTGCCTTGTAGGCCCCCAATGTATGAGAAGGCTCTTGGCCCTCACCCTCGTATGACTGCTGAACTGGGACAGGGAACTATTATGTAGGGACACTACACTCCAGAGGAGTGGGATGGAAGGGACAGGGAGTAGAGGGTGGGAGGGCGGGACTGGGAGGTATAGAAAGAGGGCACTGTGATGAAGATGTAACCTGAAGTAATAAATAAATATTTAAAAAAATACAAATAACCATTGCCTAAACACAAAACACCACTGACCTCTTTTCAGGCAGCTTTATAGAATTTAAGATAAATGCTTTGATTCTAGGTGAGCAATTCCATTATGATGACAGTTCTTTGATCAAAATTTATCAAAGGTTGAAACTATATACAGCACTGTGATATAGTTTGAATTAGGGCCTTTAAAGATCATTTAAACAGCTTGTACACCTTTTGATCAAATTATTTTCTTATTTCCTTGGAGTTGACAAAGTGTTTGGCCTTTTCTCCATTCCTCCCTGACCATCAACTTCATGCCAAATCTTATACTTCTTATAGGCCACAGTCTTCATTTCTGAAAAGTTCCCTCTATCAGCCTCCTATCATTTTGCACTTGTTGCCTCTGCTTATTTTTGTCTACTTCCATAACCCTTGTTTAACTCAGTCTAAAAGAGCTGATGTTCTTTGATAACTGGGGCTTTTGTGCTTTAAACAATTCTATTGTCTATACCCACAAACCTCGCCTTTACTCTCTTGCCATTCTCATGCATTAAACACAGATCCTAGGTCAAACTAGCCACCTCTGAGATCCAGCTAGTACATGGACTCATAAACAATACTGGCAAATATTAAACAATTGTTAGCAGGTTCTATTGAAAAGAAAGTTTGGGATCAGAGAATTGCTTTGAGGTAAACTCTTGACTGATGTGATTGAGGCTCTGGGTGCATTCCTTAAGACCACAATAAAAATAAAACAAAACAGAAATCAAGGTCCTTATCTTTGAAGATGCCAGTGCCACATTTTATCTGTTCAATTACAGCTCCTTTTCTTATTTTCCACAACTATTTCATGTCTTCACCATTTCCCCTCAGTTTCTGTTTTTATTTGTCACCTCCATTGGTTTCTGAAGATGATCTATCACTTACTGAAGGTAATAATGCCAATATGAAACTATACCTTCTGTCCCTTCTCCTAACACATTTCTGTCTACACACATTTTTCTTCTTTAGTAGAGTACTAGGGAAATAATAAACTAACAACAACAAAATAACAGCAGGTACATTATTCTAGTATCTATATCACTCACTATTGAGATTCCACTTTGGAATTCTTTACCTCTGTGGAATTGTCAAGCTATCCAAGAGGAAAGATACAGAAGGGATTTTAGAGTGCCAATCAGTACCTCTGGGGTTCAGCTTCAGAAAAGAGTTTAAACAGTGGTGGGAAAACAAATATCTGGCAGTAAATACTCCACAATACTAGTATACTCTCCACAATATTGGTAAACAATCTCCAGTGCTAGTAAACACCTTTTCCTTTTTACCTTGCTTTCCCTAACTTTCCATGTCTTGACCAAACACACTCTCTCTCTTTTGTAAAGTGTCTCTCTCTCTCTCTCTCTCTCTGTGTGTGTGTGTGTGTGTGTGTGTGTGTGTGTGTGTGTGTGTGTGTAAGAGGGAGACAAAGAGAGAGAGAGAGAGCTGTACATGTGCCACAGGTACATGTGGATGTCAGAGAATAACCGACTTGTCAGTTCTTGAGTTCCACTTTGTTTTGGACTTTCTCATTCAGTTTCTACTACTGCTTGGGTAG
Organism: Lophiomys imhausi; assembly: GCA_907164525.1. Classification (NCBI taxonomy): domain Eukaryota; kingdom Metazoa; phylum Chordata; class Mammalia; order Rodentia; family Muridae; genus Lophiomys; species Lophiomys imhausi. The sequence goes on from CAJQZJ010004763.1 coordinate 12,520,180, forward strand.
CTGCTTCTGTGTGATGAAAAGTCTTTTATTATCCACCTTTCACTCACTGTCTGCTCCCTCCCTTCTTGAAGGGGAAATTGGTGGTCATATCTGTAATTTGTTCTCCCTGCACTTTCAGATTGGTTTGCCTAAACACAGTTGATCATGCTATCTCTTATTTGGTCTTCATGCAGCTCCTTTACAGGCATGTATGGCTTCATTCTTGACTACATCTTCAGATCCGTTGTTCCCTCTTATGGCACCTTCCCATAAAGTAGATACAACTATTTGCAACTCCTCATAGACAATGGGCTCTCTAGTGATGACTAGAGGAAGCCTTAGAGTTTCCCTTTTCTGGAAATCTGTCTAACTTGGATTTTTATTCACTCCTCTCATGTTGCTCCTTCATCGTTTCCTAAGCTGTAGCTTTCTCCCCTTAAACTCATAGCTGGAAACATCACCTTTCAGAGAAAGACTTTCAGACTTGTGTGTTGCCTACTGTGCTCATGGTTATGCATCATGGTTCTTTGTATATTCATTTCTCAGCTAATAGCCAGTGCTGCGGACTTTTTAATATGCATTCCTAGCACATAGCATAGGTGTGGGACATAAAAATACACATTAAATCATTAACTGAAAGGATAAAAGAAGCATTTTATTTCTCTTATTGTGTTACTGCTCCCATGTCAACACATGTTAAGATATGGAACGATAACTAGGTGTGTAAATAAGCCTAAATGTGTATGTGATGAAACAAAATATATTTGAATTACACTTTGTTCACCTGGACTGAAGGAAGACCCCTTAGCTATCTTTCTCTGACTTTCAGTGCTGTGTTTTTCTACTCATCAATTTTGAGTCGTTGCCACATGGAATGAGTTATCCCATATGCAGCTAGTATTTGGCACAAGCTAAGCTTTCAGCAGAAGTTGAGGGATTTATTACCTCATTAGTCAGTTTCCTTTCAAGGAGGTGTGGGGGAAGAGAAGGAGTGGTTCTGCTTCTTTCCTGTCTTCATAGAAATCTTTATATTTTAAGGATGATCTTCTTTCTGAGGCTCTTCAGTTACCTTTCTTCCTGGCTTCCTGATAGTGTACAGATGTTACATATTAAAACCTGTTGGTAGGACACTTTACCCTAGTGGAACTGTCATGTAGACCCCCAATGCAAGAGGAAGCTCTTAGCCATCATGTGACTGATGAACTGAGGGGAGCTGATATGTGTGAGCATTCCACACTGGAGGAGTAGGATAGGTGGGAGAGGGGGTAGAGGGTGGGAGGGTGGGACGGGGAGGGGTAGAGGAAGGGGACTGTGTTGGAGATGTAACTTGAATTAATAAATAAAGGTTAAAAAATAAAAATAAAATAAAAAAACCCTGAATGCACTGGTTTTCTATACTTATTTTCACACACATTCTATGTACTATACACACAATGATATATACGCCTATATTCATGTGTGCATATGGATGTGAACTATATGTCACTGAAGATGTTATTTATAAATCATAAATCTATACAAATACATACTTTTACCCCACTTGGAAACTCAAAATAATCACAGCATACATCCCTGTGAAAATCAGCCAATGACTGTCTTTTAATCAACATTTCTATGTTTGAAGGCTTGTTGTGCTTAATGAGTTAATACTGACATGTTGCAAGTGAGTTTCTAAATAGTGTAGGATTCACTAGGAACTTATAAGCAGTCAATTTTTCCTCCTGCCCTTAATGAGCTTTGATTTTTACACTTCTAGAACATGAACACTAAACACTTCAGTTCATGTCGTTTTCACTTTATAGAATAAACTGAACAAATTAGAGGAACTGCAGAATATCTCTCACAGCTGTGCCCCATATTTCTAGATTATAGTTCATTCCAGATAATGTCAAACTGACAACCAAGAATAGGCATCACACTACTTATTGTAGAGTGCCCCAGTTTACTAGAGACCCCACCATGCTGACAGGCCTTACATCACACTTAAGAACTTCTACCTTAAGCGGGTTCTGAGTAGGGTTACTATTTTTGCATTCTTTTCATTGCTCTTCCTATAGTTCTTCCCTTCCTTTGAATTCAGATGATGACTATACACTATACTTCCTTAAAAAGATAGAAACTAGGGGACCAGGAAGATGGATCAGTTGGCAAAGTGCTTTGTGCACTTTTAAGGACAAGGTCAGTCCAAATCTGTAACCCAATCAGTGCTTGGGAAAGGGTCAGGAGCCAGTGATCCCCAGAGCTCACTGGCCATCCAGTCTACCTGAATTGGTGAGCTCCACTTCAGTGAGGGACCTTGTCTCAAAAAATTAAAGTGGAAAACAACTGAAGAGAACAGTAAGCACTTTTTGTCTGGCCTCCATCTGCACAAACGTAGCATATTCACATGTACTCACATGTATGCTTGTGCCTGTAAGGACATCCACCCACCCACCCACCCCCCCCACACACATGCACACACACACCTCACAATGGTCTTGATCTTTTCAATATTCTCACTATAATCTGCAAAATTTCAGGCTTTACTAGCTCCTTTCTATGTGTGTGATGTCTCCACACTCACCAAGTCCATTTTTCTACTTCCTGACACGCATATAATGCTGTGACCTAGAACTTGGTCCTCAGCCCTCTTTTCATATTTCTCCTCATTCTCTTTGTCACCACATTTTGGTGTATGTTTCATTCATCTATGCACATTGACCTCCCAAATTTATACCTCCATTTCTCTGTCCACTGATGCATATCTTAGCTTACTACTTGACACTTCCATTTTTAGTCTAATCATCATTTTAATTGTAGAATCCCCGATGGAGACAGCTATTGAGGAAGTCTGTCTCCATCGGGGACCTGCAACCACCACTGCAATCCAGTGTCGCTGGGAACGTTCAGCTCTACACAATGCCCCGGCCGGAACCTCAGTGAAGCCTGCAAGATCAGCTTCTGCCTACAAACCCCTTAGGTCATCTAAACAGCTGAGAACAGAAGGACTGAACATAAAAGGA
>CAJQZJ010004763.1:12533160-12552403 GCA_907164525.1 Lophiomys imhausi
TAAACTCAGGGACAAGACAAGGATGTCCACTTTCACCATATCTCTTCCATATAGTACTTGAAGTCCTTGCTAGAGCAATAAGACAACTAAAGGAGATCAAAGGGATAAAAATTGGAAATGAAAAAGTCAAATTATCCCTACTCGCAGATGATATGTTAGTATACATAAGCGACCCCAAAAACTCCACCAAAGAACTCTTACAGCTGATAAACAACTTCAGCAAGTGGCTGGATACTAAATTAACTCAAAAAAATCAGAAGCCCTTCTTTATACAACAAACAAATATACCGAGAAAGAAATAAGGGAAGCAACCCCCTTCACAATAGCCACAAACAACATAAAATACCTGGGGGTAACTCTAACCAAGCAAGTAAAGGACCTATACAACAAGAACTTCAAGCCCCTGAAGAAAGAAATAGAAGAGGCCTTTAGAAGATGGAAAGATCTCCCATGCTCATGGATAGGTAAGATCAACATAATAAAAATGGCTATCCTACCAAAAGCAATATATAGATTCAATGTAATTCCTATCAAAATACCAAAACAATTCTTTATAGACCTGGAAAAAGCTATTCTCAACTTCATATGGAACAACAAAAAGCCGAGAATAGCTAAATCAATCCTGTACAATGAAAAAACATCTAGAGGTATCACCGTCCAAGATTTAAAGCTGTACTACAGTGCAACAGTAATAAAAACAGCATGGTACTGGTATAGAAACAGACAGTGGATCAATGGAATCGAATTGAAGACCCAAACATGGATCCACACACCTATGGCCAACTAATCTTTGACAAAGAAGCCAAAACCACACAATGGAAGAAGGACAGCGTCTTCAACAAATGGTGCTGGTCCAACTGGATGTCTACTTGAAAAAGAATGAAATTAGACCCATACCTATCACCTTGTACCAAACTTAAATCCAAGTGGATCAAAGACCTTAACATAAAGCCAGCCACACTAAATATACTAGTAGAAAAAGTAGGAGAAACCCTTGGACTCATTGGCACAGGTGACAACTTCTTGAACAGAAAACCAACAGCTCAGGACCTGAGATCAACAAACAATAAATGGGACCTCATGAAACTGAAAAGCTTCTGTAAGGCAAAAGACACTGTCATTGGAACAAAACGGCAACCAACAGACTGGGAGAAAATCTTCACCAACCCCACATCTGAATGAGGGCTGTTATCTAAATCTACAAAGAACTCAAGAAAATAAATGCCAAGAAACCAAATAATCCAGTCAAAAAAATGGGAGATGGAGCTAAATAGAGAATTCACAAAGGAGGAATCCCTAAGGGCTGAGAGACACCTGAAGAAATGTTCAACATCCTTAATCATCAGAGAAATGCAACTCAAGACGACCCTGAGATTCCATGTAACACCTGTTAGAATGGCTAAAATAAAGAGCTCAAATGATAGCACATGCTGGCGAGGGTGTGGAGAAAGGGGAACCCTACTCCATATCTGGTGGGAGTGCAGGCTTGTGCAACCACTATGGAGGTCTGTCTGGCGATATCTTAGAAATCTAGGAATAACCTTGCCTCAGGACCCAGCCATACCACTTCCGGGTACAGACCCAAAGGACCTCTCATGGAGACATAGGGAAGTCTCCTCATCTACGTTCATAGCAGCCTTATTTGTAATAGCTAGAAATTGGAAACAACCCAGATGTCCCTCAGCTTAAGAATGGATTAAAAAACTGTCGTACATCTATACAATGGAATATTACTCAGCTATCAGAAACAATGAAATCATGCAATTTGCAACCAAATGGATGGATCTAGAGAAGTTCATCCTGAGTGAGTTAACCCAGTCTTAGAATGATGCACATGGCATCTATTCACTTATAGTAGGATTGTAGCTATATCGTACAGGATATCTGTACTACAACCAACACCCCAAAAGGAACATGGACATAAACTTTTTTTTTATCTTTTTCTTTTTCCTTTTCCTTTTTCCTTTTCCCTTCTCTTTTTCCTCTCTTTTTTTTGTTGATATTCTTTGTTTTTGTGGGTTTGTATATTTGTTGGCCTTTTTTTTAGTATTCCCCCAGTAACAAGGAGACACCTTTCACTGGCAGTACTGCCTCGTAGGCCCCCCGTGAATGAAGAGGCTCTTGGCCCTCATATGACTCCTGATCTGTGATGAGAGACTGTTAGGCAGGGACACGCCACCCCAGAGGAACAAGACGGAAGGGTCAGGGGGTAGAGCATGGGAGGGTGGGGCTGGGAAGCGGGAAAAGAGGACAATATGATAAGGATGTAACCTGAAGCAACAAACAAAGAAATTTATTAAATAAAAAAAAAAGGGCAGGTGGCAGGGCTGAAACATTGTGAATGGAATAGAGGATACAGCCGTTCGGCCTGGTTTTGCAGACCTCCAGGTGTCGAGAAGACGTGGAGCTAAGGTAAAATACAAGAGAATTGTGGTGTTGGCCCATGCCTTTGACTTCAGCGGAGACAGGGGGAGCACCGTAGAGTTGGTGGTCTTATGTATTCTGGAGTCATACGGAGCGGGGTGGTGAGGGTGCATACTCTTGGTCCCACCATTCAAGAAGAGTACACCCTTGGTCCCAGCTCCCAGTACACTGGAGACAGAAACGGGCAGATCCCGGAGCTCAGGGTCAGCCTGATGCAGGGCAAACTCTAAATAGAGAAAGACTTCGATCCAGGAGTGGTGGAACACATCTTTGATCCCTTCAGATGAGAAACACAGGTCCCTGTTCCCAATAATTAGAGTTCAGAGACACACACATGGGATTTGGAGGGACCTAGGTTTGGAGGCTACTTACAAAAGGCCTTCTCGATGCAGGCAGATTGTCCTTTGGTATCTCAAAATATATACACTGGAGCTGGTTTAGCTCCAAGGTGACAGAATGATTTCTTCTTTAACCCGGATTGAAAGATAACGCTTTGTATGTTGTCGTAAGGCCAAATTTGCTTCAGGAGAAATATTACCTAGCCCTCACCCCCAAAAAAAGGAGGGTAATTGTCCCAGGGTTGGGATTGGGACAGGACTCTGTTCTTATCTTTCCTGGGGAATTGAAGCATCCATTCGGGGAGCCCGGGGACGGCTGGACAGCGGAAACCTCAGCAGAGAGCAGAAGCAGGCACCAAGGAGGACGAGTGACCCAGTTGATTCAGCCTGGCAGACTTTCTCAATAGCTGTCTCCATCGGGGGCCTGCAACCACAGCAATCCAATGTCGCTGGGACTGTTCAGCTCTACACAATGCCCTGGCCGGAACCTCAGAGAAGCCTGCAAGATCAGCTTCTGCCTACAAACTCCTTAGGTCATCTAAACAGCTGAGAAAAGAAGGACTGAACATAAAAGGATTGTACTAACATTTTTAACCATTTTCCATTTTGGTTCGGGTCCCACAGTTTTACTACAACCCAAATCAGCAGGAAGTCACTTTAAGAGAGAGACGTCCCATGCCCAGTGGGTGGGGAGGGTGTTTCCCCGCCCTTCTTTTTGGTTATTTGAAGGATAACTGAAAACTGATATTTAGGGGAAGATATTACAAGCTGATAAATGGTCCTGTTTAATGGGGTTTGGAGGTTAGACCCAGGGACTTCCTATTTTTCCTTTTCTGTATCCTTCTTTCTCTCCTATGTAGGAGTGCATAGGCTTGAGAAAAATGAGACATAGACATAGCACAGGAAGGTCCAAGAAGAAGGGGCAGATTATTGAATATGCCCTTATACCTTTGTATATTGTTACAAAATTAGTAGTATATTTGGCTAAAGTGGTATTAACCATTGTTTATTGTGCAAAAATAAGACTGTATTGGATTACATCGGTATTGATCTTTGTATATTGATACAAAATTAAGATTATAGTCGGCCACAATGGTATTGACCCTTGTATATGGACGTAATATTAAGATTGTATTGGGCTACATAGGCACTGATCTTTGTATATTGATACATAATTAAGAGTATATTTAACCACAAATGAATAGATCTTTGTATATTGATATAAAATTAAAGGTAACGCTTCCTAATGGTATCATACGTAGAGATACTTAAAAATAAAATGTGAAGCTCTGGCCTCTTGATACCAACCGTCTCAAACTGTTTAGGATAGTTAAGTAAAACAAACTCCTAGTCATGCAAACATGTCACTTTGTTAGCTACTATGACAGTCTATCACAGATATTCTCTAAACTACTCAGTAATCAAGTTGTTAAGAGACAAGCAACATTTGCTTATCTAAATACAAGAGATGGATAGGGAATCTTCAAAAACCCCAAGAGATCTGCAGAATATGGCATTCAAAGATGTTATCTTAAATTAAGATTTTCTTTTTTTTTTTATATCGAGACATATCAGCGCCTGACAGCACCCCCTATTCTACTCCAAGTAGAAGATAAGCATCGAAGAATCTCCAGTGTGAGATGGTTGAATTAGTGGCAAGCCTATCTCTTGGCATGAAAAAACTTCTTGCTCCAACTGCAGACAGACTGCTGTCCAAAAAGAACAAAAAAAACTTGGTGGCAGGGAAGTCGACAGCCTGGCTCTGCCCAGACAGGGTGGGTAGGTCCTTCATAATCCCTGCTCTACAACAAATGTCTGTCAGAGAAACAGGACCCAAAGGCTGAAGACTGATGCAGGAATGTATGGAGAGAAAATGGGAACTGTCCAGGCAGTCATTGGTATGTCATTTCTTGGTTTTGGAGGCTGCAGGCCCTGCACTTCCTATGTAAGCAGATATATTTATCCCTCTCAGGTCTCTGAGGTGGTTGAAGAATAGACAGCTAGAGTCTCATGGTTAAATTTTGAGTTGTTTAGCAATCAAGAGGCTGTTATAGATCTAAGAAGTTACTCTTAAAATTGTGTTTCAAGTTGGTATGAATGTTGAGTCAGATATAGACCTTTAAACTCATGGAGATGGTTAGATAGTAGAATGTTAAAATCAGGGGCCAAATATGTATGGAGTGGACATTGGGAAGTTATGCTGGGCCATTTAACTCTCATATATGTGACATAGTTATATCTGTTGTTTTGTATAGTATTTACTGTTATAGGAGAAGGAACCATCTGTTGGACTGAGAGGGGAAGCTGCTGGGGGGAAGAGTGTGGAAGGGCGTGATAGGAAGGGGGAATAGGGAAACGTTTGTGACTGAAATGTAACTTGAAGAAAAAAAATAAAGTATTTAAAAAAAAAAGTTCTGGAGAGAAGGGGCATACAAGGACCATACCTAGAATTAATAAATGCAATACAGGCAAGCCAGTAGCCAACATCAAATTAAATGGAGAGAAACTTGAAGCATTTCCTCTCAACTTAGGGACAAGACAAGGATGTCCACTTTCGCCATATCCCTTCAATATAGTACTTGAAGTTCTTACTAGAGCAATAAGACAACTAAAGGAGATCAACGGGATACAAATTGGAAAGAAAGAAGTCAAATTATCTCTACTTGCAGACGATATGATAGTATATATAAGTGACCCCAAAAATTCCACCAGAGAACACTTACAGCTGATAAACACCTTCAGCAAGTTGGCTGGATACAAAATTAATTAAAAAAAATCAGAAGTCCTTCTTTATACAACAAATAAATGGGCTGAGAAAGAAATTAGGGAAACAACTCCCTTCACAATAGCCACAAACAATATAAAATACCTGGGGGTAACTCTAACCAAGCAATTGAAAGACCTGTACGACAAGAACTTCAGGTCCTTGAAGAAAGAAATTGAAGAGGCCATCAGAAGATGGAAATATCTCCCATGCTCATGGATAGGTATGATCAACATAATAAAAATGGCCATATACAGATTTAATGCAATTCCAATCACTCAGTTTTAACCAACCTTTCTCAGAGGTTATCTGATTGATCTTTCTTAATTTCTTCTTAGCACTTACCATGGCTTACCCTCAAATATTGTTATGGATTTCTTTTTCATTTGTCTCACCTCCCCTCTCCCTTTTTCCTGCTGAGAATGTGATTATCTTGCGAGCAGAACACTGGAATGCTGAGTCCCCAGTGACCAGGCCCATGCATGACATGTGGTCCTTACCATTAAGTGCAGTTGAACTGACAAATGCTTGGAATGGAACATCCCCAATGGAGAATAAGAACTAATGTTAGTCCCTTGTTCTGTTTCTTGATAACACTGAATGTAAGGAAATGATGCCTTCCTTAATGCTAACAACCTTCAAATATTATATCTGGCCACCAAGGACTTGAGTATTATAAAACATTATGTTTTGAGGAATAAGAAATATCAAACTAAGATTTAAAAGAAGGGTTTCTTATTTATACTAAGTTAGTCTCTCCAAGTCTTTATGTTAGGCTACTATGACAATTTATACAATTATCAGATTTTCCCTATGCATATATTGTTGATAATAATTCCTTCCTCTTTTCCAATATGACTTGTAGAAAGAAAATATTGTGTGCTGGGTAGCCTTTTAGGAACATGACTTCCTAGATGACACTCAATTCAGAAAATGCCTCGATCAAGGTTGCCTGTAGGCAACTTGTGAAACCCTGAGTAATGACTTATTTGGAAGGGCCCTGTCCATTGTCAGTGGTGTCACTTCTGGGCAGCTAATCCTCGGTTGTATACCAAAGCAAACTGAGCAAGTCATAGGGAATAAACCAGTAAACAGCACACTTCCATGTTCTCTGCTTCAGTTTCTGCCTTCAGGTCTCTGCCTTTAATACCTGCCCTGAATTCCCTTCATGGTAGTCCATAGTCTGCAAGATGAAATAAACCTTTTTCTTCCCAAGTTTATCTTCTTCAGTGTCTTTTTCACAGAAAACTAGGACACACTGACAATATAGTATAATTGTTAATATTATACATGGCTTATGAATTCACCAGACTGGAGATTAGCATGGTCCTGTATCATTCATACATTTATTAATATTTTCAGCAAATACACACAAGGCACACCTATGTGTCACAAACTATGCCTGGAAATGTGTAATAAATGAAACACAGTATCCTATTCCCCTTTGATTAATGGCACTAAAGAAATTATCAGTATAGAAAAGATCGTTATACCAGAGATATCATAATTTCAAGTAGACATTATATATGGCAATCTGGAAGCATTCAACTTCTTTTCTTTTGTTTGGAAGGGTTGAGATGGTGATTGAATATATGATTTTAAATATTCTATCAAGTAAGTCCAGGAAAATATACTCTCCAAAAGCAAAACATTACTTTTATGTTGGGAAAACTGTAAGAAAAAAATCATACTGGTCCTAGCGATTAAGTATAATCAGTGAGTGTTTAAAGAAGATCAAACATGCCCTGAAAGAAAAAAAAAACACCTTGAAAACAGACACTGAATAAAATACTACAGGAAAATATTAAATAACTGAACTTGAGACACTACATTATGAACGTTAGCATCTGCACTGATGAAAACATATTCATTATTTTAATTTTATCATTAACTTCCTTTCTCTGATCTTCTTCAGTTGAAAGTCTGTCAGTGAACTCCCTCCTAATCCTACTAATAAAAGAGAGAGACTCACTGCCTTTTCCAAATAAAATTATCCATGGAATTAGCTCTTAAAGGGAATTCTATCATAGAACTTTATGCTGCAAATTATTCTCCTATTATTTTTGTGGAAATAACTATAATTAAATTTTATGTCTTAACAATTAAAATCAATTAAATGTAATATTAGACTTCTGCTTCTTGCAATTAATAGTAATGCTCATTATGATGTAAGCAGGTCCAACTGTAAATACTAATTACCGACATCAGTGAAGTGCTGTCATGAATGAAAGATGTGAAGGTGTGAATTCTTCATAAAGAAAGCTTCATGAAATCATGTATGCATGTATGTATTTCACAATGTATACTTACAATACTTATATATGTGTTGTAAGTATACATTGTATAGATGTGTTATAAGTACACATTAATTATGAAATAACTGAAAGCTGTACCATTTGTTAGTTGTGTCTCAAGAATTCTAACTCAATAATAACTTCTCTATAATGCATATTTAAGTTATTTTGTATTACTTAAAGACTTTTACACATAAAGACATACTAATGAGAGACTGAGGAGTCAGACATCATTAAGAACATTTTACTGGCAGGGATCCAAGATGGCGGTGGCCGGCACAGACATATTTTGATTTCGGAGTCAACAATCACAAGGCTGCAAGTGTTCCAGAATGCTGTAAAAAGGGCACGACCCCTTCTAAATCTCACCTGGCTACACAGGGACCACGGAAGATGCCTGGGCAGGACGCCACTTCCGAATCTAGGACACGCTAGGAAGCCTCTGGACCCAGGAATGGGGATAACCCATCCCCCCAAAAAGAGAAATCCCGGTAAGTTCCAACCTAATACCCAGCCAGCAGACTCAAAAACCACACAGAGATAATCCCCACCCTGCTGGGCACTCCCAGGTCTCACAAAGATGATCCGATCTAATTATCTAGTGAAAGGTTGCAACCCTTGGAAGTGAGCGGGAGATCCCCTGCAAAGTGCCTTTAGACCAGATTGCAGTCTGTGACATCACCAACCAGTTTCCAAGCCGCAGGAGCAGCAAGGCTACTGCAGCTGAACTGCAGACTTACCCACTACAGGAACCAACCCCGGGAAAACTAGTCTTCTGTACTAGTACAAGCCCTTCCTGCAGGGAATCAGAGCTTACTTGTAAACAGCCCCGCCACCTGAATTAATTAGGTCCCCAATTGGGAGGCGGGACTGAATGACTCACCTTATAGGGGTGGAGTAAGGCAACTCGAATCCTACACCACAGTGCCCCCTTTGGACCCAAGTCCAGAAGACAGCAAATTCCACATGGCCAGAGGCCAGACACACACACACACACAAAAAAAAAACCAGAGCGAAATGTCTCCAACAAAAGAAAGCAACGCTATTCCGTCCAGCCAGAACCACCTCACCACAACTGAAACACATGCAAATGATGACAATTCTACAGTATGGAAAGTGGTAAAGTCCCTTCAAGAAGAACATAAAACTATGAAGGAATTCAAAGAAGCCACAATCTTACAAGTCAAAACAATGGAAAACATCATTAAAGAGCTCCAAGCCAAGGTGACCCAGCTTGAACAGGAAAATGATAAAGCAATGAAAGATCTCCAGACAAAAACAAGCAAACTGGAGAAGGAAATGTACAAAACGAACACTACCATTCAAGACATGAAAATAGAAATGGAATCAATAAAGAAAACACAGTCAGAGTTAAAAGAGGAAATAGAGAATCAAGAGAAGAGAACAGGAACTACGATGTGAGTATGAAAAATAGAATGCAAGAGATGGAAGACAGAATCTCAGGCATGGAAGATTCGACGGAAGAAATCAGTACGACATCCAAAGAAAATGAGAAAGCTAAAAAATCTCTCACCCACAACATCCAAGAAATCAAGGACTCAATGAAAAGATGGAACCTAAGAATTATAAGCATAGAGGAAAGAGAAGACTCCCGACTCCATGGTCCAGGAAATATCTTCAACAAAGTCATAGAAGAAAACTTCCCAAACCTAAAGAAAGAGATGCCAGTAAAAATCCAAGAGGCTTACAGAACACCAAACAGATTAGATCAAAAAAGAAACTCCTCTCGCCACATAATAATAGAAACTCCAAATGTAGAGAACAAAAAAAGGATATTAAAAGCTGTAAGAGAAAAAGGCCAAGTCACATAGAATGGCAGACCCATCAGAATCACACATGACTTCTCCTGAGAAACTTTCAAAGCTAGAAGGGCCTGGACAGATATCCTACAAGTCCTGAGACAGCGTAGGTGCCCAGCCAGACTACTATATCCAGCAAAACTCTCTGTCAACATAGAAGGAGAAAACAACATATTCCATGACAAAATCAAATTCAAACAGTATCTCCTCACAAACCCAGCCCTACAGAAGATCCTAGAAGGAAAATACCAACCCAGAGAAGATAACTACACCCAAGAAAACAGAGGAAATAGAAACCTCCACAGCAACTAAACAAAAGAGAAACACAAGACAGCCAGCTAAACCAAAATAATGGGAAATAACAACCCCTGGTCACTAATATCCATCAACATCAATGGACTCAACTCGCCAATAAAAAGACACAGACTTACAGACTGGATCCGTAAACAAGACCCATCTTTTTGCTGTATACAAGAAACACACCTCACTATTGAGGATAAACACTACCTCAGAGTAAAAGGCTGGGAAAAGGTTTTCCAAGCAAATGGACACAGGAAACAAGCTGGAGTAGCCACCCTAATATCAAACAAAATAGACTTCCAACTGAAGTTAATAAAAAAAGACAGAGAAGGGCATTACATACTCATTAAAGGAAATATACACCAAGTGGTCATCTCAATTTGGAACATCTATGCCCCAAATACAAAGGCACCTACATTTATAAAAGAAACACATCTAAAACTTAAATCGCACATCGATCCAAACACTTTAATAGTGGGAGACTTCAACACCCCACTCACAACTATGGACAGATCATCAAGACAGAAGTCAAATAGAGAAATAATGAGTCTAACAGAGATCATGAAACAAATGGACCTAATAGATATCTACAGAACGTTTCACCCAAACACAAAAGAATACATCTTCTTCTCAGCACCTCACGGAACCTTCTCCAAAATCTACCATATAGTTGGACGCAAAGAGAGCCTCAACAGATACAAGAAAATTGAAATAACCCCTTGTATCTTAGCAGACCACCATGGAATAAAGCTGGACTTCAATAGCAAAAGAATCAACAGAAAGTCTACACTCACAGGGAAATTGAACAACTCTTTACTAGAGGACCACTAGGTCAGGGAAGAAATAAAGAAGGAATTCAAAGACTTCTTAAAATCCAACGAAAATGAAGACACAACATACCCAAACCTATCGGACACAATGAAAGCTGTGCTATGAGGAAAGTTCATACCACTAAATGCCTTCAAAAAGAAAATTGTGACAGCTCATATTAGCGAATTAACAGCTAAACTGGGTGAATTGGAAAAAAAAGAAGCAAACACTCCCAAGAGGAGCAGAAGGTAGGTATCATCAAACTTAGAGCTGAAATCAACAACTTAGAAACAAAAAGAATTATACAAAGAATCAATGAAACCAAGAGTTGGTTCTTCGAGAAAATCAACAAAATAGACAGACCCTTAGCCAAATTAACTAAAAGACAGAGGGAGAAAACACAAAACAACAAAATCAGAAATGAAAAGGGTGAAATAACAACAGACATTGAGGAAATCAGAGAATATTTGGATCCTACTTTAAAAATCTATACTCTACCAAATTTGAAAACTTAAGTGAAATGGACAATTTTCTTGATAGATTCCAACTACCGAAGCTAAATCAAGATCAGATAAACAGATTAAACAGCCCTATAACCCCCAAGGAAATAGAAACCGTCATTAAAAATCTCCCAATCAAAAAAAGCCCAGGGCCAGATGGCTTTAGCATGGAATTCTACCGGACCTTCAAAGAGGAGCTAACACCAATACTTTTCAAACTCTTTCACAAAATAGAATCTGAAAGAACATTGCCAAACTCATTCTACGAGGCCACAATCACCCTGATTCCTAAACCACACAAAGACCCAACAAAGAAAGAAAACTTCAGACCAATCTCCCTCATGAAAATAGATGCAAAAAATACTTAATAAAATACTAGCAAACCGAATTCAAGAACACATCAAAAGTATCATACACCATGATCAAGTTGGCTTCATCCCAGGGATGCAAGGATGGTTCAACATATGAAAGTCTATCAACGTCGTTCACCACATAAACAAGATGAAAGAAAAAAACCACATGATAATCTCGCTAGATGCAGAAAAAGCATTTGACAAAATCCAACACCCCTTCATGCTAAAAGTTCTGGAGAGAACGGGCATACATGGGCCGTACATAGAAATAATAAAGGCAATATACAGCAGGCCAGTGGCCAACATCAAAATAAATGGAGAGAAACTTGAAGCATTTCCTCTAAACTCAGGGACAAGACAAGGATGTCCACTTTCACCATATCTCTTCAATATAGTACTTGAAGTTCTTGCTAGAGCAATAAGACAACTAAAGGAGATCAAGGGGATAAACATTGGAAATGAAGAAGTCAAATTATCCCTATTTGCAGATGATATGATAGTATACATAAGCGACCCCAAAAATTCCACCAGAGAACTCTTACAGCTGATAAACACCTTCAGCAAAGTGGCTGGATACAAAATTAATTCAAAAAAATCAGAAGCCCTTCTTTATACAACAAATAAATGGGCTGAGAAAGAAATAAGGGAAACAACCCCCTTCACAATAGCCACAAACAACATAAAATACCTGGGGGTAACTCTAACCAAGCAAGTAAAGGACCTGTACAACAAGAACTTCAAGCCCTTGAAGAAAGAAATAGAAGAGGCCTTTAGAAGATGGAAAGATCTTCCATGCTCATGGATAGGTAGGATCAACATAATAAAAATGGCCATCCTACCAAAAGCAATATATAGATTCAATGCAATTCCTATCAAAATACCAACACAATTTTTTATACACTTGTAAAGAGCTAGCCTCAATTTCATATCAAACCACAAAAAGCCCAGAATAGCTAAATCAATCCTGTACAATAAAAAAACATCTGGAGGTATTACCATCCCAGATTTCAAGCTGTACTACAGAGCAATAGTTGTAAAAACAGCATGGTATTGGGATAGAAACAGACCAGTAGATCAATGGAATCGAATTGAAGATCCAGAAATAGACCCACACACTTATGGCCACCTAATTTTTGACAAAGAAGCCAAAACGGCACAATTGAAGAAGGACAGCATCTTCAACAAATGGTGCTGGTCCAACTGGATGTCCATTTGTAAAAGAATGAAGTTACACCCATACTTATCAACCTGTACAAAACTTAAGTCCAGTGGATCAAAGACCTTAACATAAGGCCAATAACACTAAATCTACTAGAAGAAAAAGTGGGAGAAACCCTCGAAATGACTGGCACAGGTGACAACTTCCTGAACAGAACACCAACAGCTCAGGACTTGAGATCAACAATCAATAAGTGGGACCTCATGAAACTGAAAAGCTTCTGTAAGGCAAAGGACACTGTGATTCGAACAAAACGGCAGCCTACAGATTGGGAGAGTATCTTCACCAACCCCACATCTGACAGAGGGTTAATATCCAAAATCTACAAAGAACTCAAGAAATTAAATGCCAAGAAACCAAATAATCCAATCAAAAAATGGGGGACAGAGCTAAATAGAGAATTCACAAAGGAGGAATCCCTAATGGCTGAGAGACACTTGAAGAAATGCTCAACATCCTTAATCATCAGAGAAATGCAACTCAAGACGACTCTGAGATTCCATCTCACATCTGTCAGAATGGCTAAGATCAAAAACTCAAATGACAGCACATGCTGGCGAGGGTGTGGAGAAAGGGGTACCCTACTCCATTGCTGGTGGGAATACAGGCTTGTGCAACCACTATGGAGGTCAGTCTGTCGATATCTTAGAAAACTTGGAATAGCTCTGCCTCAGGACCCAGCCATACCACTTCTGGGTATACACCCAAGTGCCTCTTCACGGAATCATAAGGAAGTTTCCTCATCTATGTTTATAGCAGCCTTATTTGTAATAGCTAGAAACTGGAAACAACCCAGATATCCCTCAACCGAAGAATGGATCAAAAAACTGTGGTACATCTATACAATGGAATATTATTCAGCTATCAGGAACAATGAAATTATGCAATTTGCAGCCAAATGGATGGAAATAGAAAAGCTCATCCTGAGTGAACTAACCCAGACTCAGAAGGACACATATGGCATCTATTCACTTATAGTAGGATTTTAGCTGTATAGTAGAAGGTATCGATACTACAACTAACACACCAAAGGGAACTTGGACATAGACTTCTTATTTTTAATTTTTATTCTTTATCTATTTTTTATATATTAGTTATATTTTTTCTATTTTTTAGTCTTTTTATCTATTATATGCTTATTGGTTTGTTTGTTTGTTCTCTCTCCCGGGCAACGAGACACTTTTCACTGATGGTACTTCTTCGTAGATTTTCAATGAATGAAGAGGTTCTTGGCCCTCATACGACCTCTCAACTGACATGAGGGACTGTTATATAGGACACCCCACCCCAGAGAAATGGGATGGAAGGGTTAGGAGGTAAAGAAAAAAAATGAAATGTGATGTTTCGGCCTTTTACTACTAATTGTCATAAACTGTTTAGGGTAATTAAGAAATGCAAATTAATGGTTATGCAAACTGGTCATTCAGTTAGATACTATGACAGCCTATTATAGTTACTTTCTAAGCTAATCAGAAATAAACCGGCAAGAGACAAGCAACATCTGCTTACCCTAATATAAGAGATAGATAGTGCCTCTTCAAAAACCTCAATAGATCTGCAGAATATGGCATTCAAAGATGTTTTCGTAATTTTAGATTTTTTTATATCAAGACATATCAACTCCTGACAGCACCCCCTATTCTCCTCCAAGTAGAAGATGAGCATCGAAGAATCTCCAGTGGGAGATGATTGAATTAGTGGCAAACCTATCTCTTGGTAGGAAAAGCCCCTTGCCCCAACTGTAGACAGAATGCTGTCCAAAAAGGACAAAACCTGGAAGCAGGTAAGTCGACAGCCTAGCTCTGCCAAGACAGGATAGGTAAGTCCTTCATAACCCCTGCTCTACAATCAATGTCTGTCAGAGAAATGGGGCCAAATGACTGAAGATCGATGCTGTAATGTATGGAGAGAAAATGGGAACTGTCCAGGCAGCCACAGGTATGTCATTTCTTAGTTTGGGAAGCTGCAGGCCCTGTACTTCCTATAAAATCAGATATATTTATCCCTCTCAGGTGTCTGAGGTGGTTGAAGAACAGATAGCTAGAGTCTCATAATTTAATTTTGAGTTGTTTAGGAGTCAAGAGATTATAGATCTAAGAAGATACTTTTAAAATTGTGTTGCAAGTTAGTATGAATGTTGAGTCAGATATAGACCTTTAAACTCATGAAGATGTTTAGATAGTAGAATGTTAAAGTCAGGTACCAAATACATATGGACTGGTCATTGGGAATGTACGTTAAGCCATATAACCCTCATAACTGTGGCCTAATTACCTCTGTTGTACTGTATTGTATTTGTTATTATAAGAGAAAGAGCCAAAAAAAGAATATTTTACTAAGTTTGTCTCTTCATTTTATTTTCTTTCATTAATTAATTAATTAATTTACATTTTGATCAAAGCTTCTCCTCCATCCTCTCCTCCCAGGTCCTTTTTCTCACCTCCCCTCCCTCTGTGCCCATCTATCTTTCTTCTCAGAGAAGGAGAGACCTCCCATTGATATCAACCCACCTTGGCATATCAAGTTGTAGGAGGACTGGGCACATCTTCTATAGAGGCTAGACAAAGCTATACAGTTAGGGGAAAGGGAACCAAAGGCAGGCAACAGAATCAGAGACAGCCTCTATCCTTGTTGTTAAGGGTCCCACATGATCAAGCTGCACCTCTGTTACATATATGTAGGGAGCCTAGGTTCCTCCCATGTAAGCCCTCTTGTTGGTGGTTCTGTCTCTGTGAGTCCTTATGTGTCCAGGTTAGTTGATTCTGTAGGTTTTCTTGTGGTGTCCTTGACCTCTTTGGCTCTTCCAATTCTTCTTCTCCATCTTCCACAAGATTCCCAGAGCTCTGCCTACTGTTTTGCTGTGAGTCTTTGCATTTGTTTTCATCTGATGCTGGATGGTTTCTTGATCACATTGAAAAACAGAGCAAATGATTTTTCGGACAGGAGACGCGAGCCTGTTATGGTCAACAATCCTTTGGTGACATCTAGTGGTGAAGCAGATTTAGTTACATGTATTTTCCAAAGCCTTGAGAAGTGCAGTCCCTAACAGGGAAATTTAAAACATTTATGCTCTTCATCAAAAATACCTTCAAAGTAGTTAATAAACTGAAAATCAAAAAGAGCAGAAGTAACATTTACAAAAGGTGTTGACAGTTTAACGTGAGAAACTGTTTAGAACAAGTTTTAAATAACATGTTCTTTACAAATATTTCTATCCTGATGCTTAGCTTACAATGTTATACTTCAAATCTAGGTATAACATACTTTGTTCTGCTTTGGTTTTTAAAGCAAATTTGATTGAATTGATTCACCCTGAATAAGATTTCCCATCTTCCATAAATGTGCCAACATCTATATTTTCTTATTTGAAATTACCAAGTAACTAATCCACATAGTTAATGGAAGGAAATTATCTTAGTTTAATTCCTCATTTAATATATGTTTTACATAAAACCACTTGACCAGAAAATAAAATAAGATAAAATCTTTCAATATTATCTTCCTGCAACAAATGAGCTTATCTATATTTTTAACAAATTTATTCATTTAGTCCTGTGAATGCATTTCAATTCAGAAAGACTACACTGGGGAATCCCAGAGTCTGTCTTCAAAGCACATGTGCTAACAGATATCAGGAGGGATTGTTAAACATTGTCAAATCTCAGGATTATTTTCAGAAAGGAATACTCACTGCATAAATGCCAATCTATTTTATTTTTGTATCACCCTCCTTTTAGTCTTCAGAATAAAATTCTACCAAAGGGTTGGGGGTGAGGAGGTCACAGCTGTGTCTAAAAGTTATGTGGACATTACAAGTGGAACTGGATTTTTAATACTTGTCCAGTTAATTTAATCACTTTAGGTGTTTAAATGCAAGCTCAATATTTCCAAGCATTATTTGCCTACACAAATGTGTCTGTGTTGATTAAATTAAATGTCTAATTTCCACTTTGCTATGTTAAGTTTATCCTGTACACTGACACACAACAAAGGGTATGTGAAGTCGTAAAATGCTATACTCTCTTGGGATGAAAATATTTTCTTTGTACTAGACAAACCCCACTGCATTAACCTTATGGTATAAGCAGACAAAAATTTGAAATGTAAGATCAAAATTGTAGGATAAATTATATTTATTCCAAAGTCTTTACTAAATCCCTATGTGTGCCAATTTGCATTTGTATTTTAACTAATTATTACAAAAGCTTTTATTATGTAATGGCAACTTGCACTCTGATGTGGATACTTTCTTCATACTACAGAAGTTTTATGTTTAAGACAAGTATGTGAGTCTCTCTTATTCAGGACATTACTTACTGCTGAGGTTGTCACAGGCTTTTAGTATGGCTGACATTTATTTGTGGAGTGAGTGACTGTAACTCTGTATACGTTTTGGTTGTCCAATGCACTAATCAACACTTAGCTCTTCTAAAACCAAGTCTAACTGTCTGTCTTTTACATTTTGCTTTTTCCAAAGTTTTATTACAATTATCTTTTTTATAATTTATTTTTTATTTCTTCAAGTTACATCTCAATCACAATCCCCTCCTTACTCCCCCCTCCAATCCCACCCTCCCACCCTCTTCCCCCTCAATCCCCCATCCTCTTCCTTTTTTTTTTAACAACTTTCTTTCTTTTATTTTTTTTTAAGATTTATTTATTATGTATACAGTGTTCTGTCTGCAGGTATATCTGCAGGCCAGAAGAGGGCACCAGATTTCATTATGGATGGTTGTGAGCCACGATGTGGTTGCTGGGAATTGAACTCATGACCTCTGGAAGAGCAGCCAGTGTTCTTGACCGCTGAGCCATCTCTCCAGCCCTCCTCTTCCTTTTTTTTTTAAGTTTAAGGTATATCTTCCCCGCCCCCAACAGCTCCCTCTTTCAGTCCAACAAATGGTTCTTTCTCTTATAACTATAAATACAATACAAAACAACAGAAATAAATAGGCCACCATTATGAGAGTTATATGTCTTAGCATACATTCCCAATGTCCAGTCCATATGTATTTGGCACCTGACTTTAACATTCTACCATCTAACCATCTCCATGAGTTTAAAGTTCTATATCTAACTCAGCTTTCATACTAATTTGCACCACAATTTTAAAAACATCTTCTTAGATCCAGAACACCCTCTTGATTCCCAAACAACTCAAAATTTAACTATGAGACTCTAGCTGTCTATTCTTCAACCATCTCAGAGACCTGAGAGGGATAAATACATCTGATTATATAGGAAGTACAGGGCCCGCAGCTTCCAAAACTAAGAAATGACATACCAGTGGCTGCCTAGACAGTTCCCATTTTCTCTCCATACATTACAGCATCAATCTTCAGCCGTTTGGCCCTGTTTGTCTGACAGACATTGATTGTAAAGCAGGAATTATGAAGGACTTGCCTACCCTGTCTTGGCAGAGCTAGGCTGTCGACTTAACTGCTTCCAAGTTTTGTCCTTTTTTGAAGACCCAGGGACTTCTCTCCTTTTCTTTTCTGTACCCTTCTTTCTCTCCTATGTAGGAGTAAACAGACTTGAGAAAAAATGGGACACAGACTTAATATAGGAATGATCAAGAAAAAAGAAAAGATTATTGAATATGCTGTTATACCTTTGTATATTGATACAAAATTAATATTATATTTGGCTAAATTGGTATTGAGCTTTGTATATTAATGCAAATTTAAGATTGTATTGGGCGATATTGGTATTTATCTTTGTATATTGATACAAAATTAAGATTATATTTGGCCACATAGGTATTGATCTTTGTATATTGATACAAAATTAAGGGTAATGGTTTTTAAAGGTATTGTACCTAGTAATGCTAAAAAATGAAATGTGAAGTTTCGGCCTTTTGCTACCAACCATCATAAACTATTTAGGATAATTAAGTAATGCAAATTAATAGTCATGCAAGCTTGTCATTTTGTTACGTACTATGACAGTCTCTCACAGTTATTTTCTTTTTTTTTAAATACTTTATTTTTTTTTCTTCAAGTTACATCTCAGTAACAAACCCCTCCCTATTCCCCCTTCCAATCCCACCCTTCCACCCTCTTCCCCCCAGAAGTTTCCCCTTTCAGTCCAACAGATGGTTCCTTCTCTTATAACAGTAAGTATTATGCAAAACAATAGATATAAATATGCCACATTTATGAGAGTTAAATGGCCCAGTATACCTTCCCAATGTTCAGTTTATACATATTTGGCCCCTGACTTTAACTTTCTACTATCTAACCAGCTCCATGAGTTTAAAGGTCTATATGTGACTCAACATTCATACTATCTTGCAACACACTTTTAAGAGTATCTTCTTAGATCTATAACACCCTCTTGATTCCTAAACAATTCAAAATTTAACTATGAGACTCTAGCTGTCTATTCTTCAACCACCTCAGAGACCTGAGAGGGATAAATATAT
>CAJQZJ010004763.1:12577403-12620198 GCA_907164525.1 Lophiomys imhausi
TTATGATTTCTGAGAGTCTTGTGTTTTAAAACCTGTAATTAAAATGAAATATCAGGAATATGAACTAGATGTGCTTACATTGTGTGAATAGAGTGAAAAAGCAAAGGTTAAGACAAATAGCTCGCTTTCTCTAGAGAGAAAGTAATTCTATGATGTCATCATTTATGTTTATTCATCAGAACCTTTGATCTGCTTCCCCAAAGACAAACAGGGTGGAGAATAATGCTACAAGCTTAGAGCTGTAGCCTTCATATTTCACTGCTGTTATTTTTCCATGTTGTTGAAATACATGGTGCCAACTGCTTAAAACTGGTCTGTTTCAGATGATCTTGAACCGATAACCTTAATATTTCACATATATTTTCAAATATCAGCAATGTAATCGACAATGTTTATGAAAGTTTTCTTTATAAGAGAGTTGTTTATTTTGTCAAGGGGGGGTCTAACTTTTGTAGCTATGATTAACTTCTTTTTTTTTTTTTGGTTTTTCGAGACAGGGTTTCTCTGAATATCTCTGGCTGTCCTGGACTCGCTTTGTAGACCAGGCTGGCCTCGAACTCACAAAGATCCGCCTGCCTCTGCCTCCCAAGTGCTGGGATTAAAGGCGTGCGCCACCACCGCCCGGCTTATGATTAACTTCTTATAACATACAAGTATTCAATTTCAGATGGGACTTTGAAGTTCCACCATTTAAAGAAACATACACTTAAATCTGAGAGATTAGCTGACCTGAGCTGAAATGTCATAACAAAACCATGAAACATGTGTGTGGAGATGTGCTCTCCTAGACTATACAGTTGCCTGTGTAAATGATACAGAAACTTCAGCTGCTTGAAGTCAAGAGTGTGATGTTCAATCGTTTGATTCTAATAAATAGGAAGCTTTGATGCCTGCTTCCTCTTTTCAAGATCAGAAAACAATTAGAACAAATTGATCTTTCTTGATTGCCTGATGATCCTTCCACATAGAGCCTTCCTGATTGAGGCAAGTGATACCACAGCCTGCAGGCTGGGAGGAAAAGAATGACAGAGGTGTAAGTTATTATTGTTATTGAATGTTAGAGTGACTTTCAACAGGGAAAGGAGAGAGGTAAGATGGAGTCAGCAATCACCATAATGCACACTATTTCCAGCTGAAAGGGCTCAATGAAAAGACTGTCTTGGATTTAAGTAATATTCAACATGTTGCATGCTCTAAATCACAAAGAAGACAGATTTTTTTTTTCTGTTTCTCAGAGGAACAGTTACAATCTCTAAAAACAATAGAGGAGTTCAAACAGAGAAAGGTTGGCATTAAATTTTCTAGCCTGATTTTCACATTCTAATTACAACCTAGTTACTTCTACCCAAATTTAAAAATATTTACCTCAATATCATGATCCCTTGAGTGTGCACTCATGTTTGTGTGTGAACAATGTGCATGTGTTTGTGGAAGCCAAAGGATAACCCTAGATATGGCTCCCTGAAGTAACTGCAGAAACCTGGAATGTAGAGATGGGGATAGTAGGATTATTATTTTTTAAAAGCATTATAATTTCTTTTTTAGAGGGAGAGATTGCCACAGTCTATGAGTTAAAGTTAAAGGGTAAGCAGAGGGAGCTGGCTCTGTCCTTCCACTGTGTAGGTCACAAGGATTGAACTCAGCTCATCAGACTTGGCAAGTTCTTTTACTCATTGAACCATCTTGCTGGCCTAGTCCTGTCAAAATTCTTACTGAAAAGATTCATTATTTCTTTTTTACATCAAGGCCACATATGAAGTCTTTTTAAGAGGTCCCCTATTGCCTCTCCTCTATTGCTCTGTCTTAGTCTATTATGGCTGCTGTAATGTCCTGTTCTGCTTAGACTCATGCATGTTTATTTCTGACCATTATTCAAACATTGAGGTTCAGGGTAGAGACCCTGGTAGAAAAGTTTCTGGGTAGGCTTACTTCCTGATTCACAGCAAGCTGCCTTTTCACTAAGGCCTCTGTGGTGAAATGGGCCTAGAGTTTCTGAGTCTGGTTCATATAGAATCCAATAACATCCATGAGGTTTACACCCCCATGGCATATAGAATCCAATAACTTCCATGAGGTTTCCACCCACATGGCATATAGAATCCATTATCAGCTGTGAGGTTTTCACCCCCATGGCCAAATCTCCTTTTCCAAGTACCACTGTAGCTGAGGAAACAGAAGCTGTCAATCTGTACTCTGTCTGCTTTGCCATTTTACTTCCTGCTTCCTCTGTATCACCAGGGTTGGCAGTACTTAGATAGCTTAATGTGACACTTGATACTATTGCTGTAATGAGGGGCTACAGAGTCAGGAGGGTGGTATGAAGCTTAGAATGGGTTCAAACAGGCCTCCCGTTCCTGCAGAACGGAGACCTGGTCAAGTTAGTTAAAATGGCTAAGCACCAAACCCAAATCTCATGTATATGATGGGGATAGTATTTCTTTCTTTGTGGCTCATAGAAACATTACATATACTTGCTGTTAAAAAAAGCAAACAAACAAACAAATAAAAAAGAACCCTTTTTGGACTGCAAGTCAACAGCCTAGCTCTGCCAAGACAGGGTAAGCAAGTCCTTCATAACCCCTGCTCTACAATCAATGTCTGTCAGAGAAACGGGGCCAAACGACTGAAGATCGATGTTGTAATGTATGGAGAGAAAATGGGAACTGTCCAGGCAGCCACTGGTATGTCATTTCTTAATTTTGAAAGTTGCAGGCCCTGTACTTCCTATATAATCAGATATATTTATCCCTCTCAGGTCTGTGAGGTGGTTGAAGAATAGATAGCTAGAGTCTCATAGTTAAATTTTGAGTTGTTTAAGAATCAAGAAGTTGTTCTGGATCTAAGATGTTTTTAAAATTGTGATGCAAGTTAGTATGAAAGCTGAGTTAGATATAGAACTTTAAACTCATGGAGATGGTTAGATAGTAGAATGTTAAAGTCAGGTGCCAAATACATATGGACTGGACACTGGGAATGTATGCTAAGCCATATAACTGTCATAATGGTGGCCTATTTATTTCTGTTGTTTTGTATTGTATTTATTGTTATAAGAGAAAGAACCATTTGTTGGACTGAAAGGGGGAGCTGTTGGGGGAAAAAAGATATACCTTAAACTAAAAAAAAAAAAAAGTAGAGTATGGGGGGTTGAGGGGGAGGAGGGTGGAAGGGTGGGACAGGAGGGGGGAGTAGGGAGGGGATTGTGATTGAGATGTAACTTGAAGAAATAAAAAATAAATTATTTTTTAAAAAGAACCCTAAAATATCTCAGGCATTTGATTTTTCCAGCGAAGACTCAGAAGCCAGATGCTGAAGTGAAAGCCTGCTAGCTTAGAGAGGTAGTAAAAGCATGCAGCTGATGTTCTTTTCAGCTGAAAAACCTAGAGGAAACAGCCCAGAGCTAGAAAGCTCCTTTTTCTCTATGCTGTCTTAAATACCCTCCAGCTCAAAGTCCCTCCTTTCTGTGTAATCCCTGTCAGCTGGTTTCTTGCTCTGCTTCTTGACCTAGGATTAACTTTATTCAGTCTTGTGTACAGAAAGCTCTTGAATTGAAGTTATGTGTTAGGACAGATCCACATCACAAGTTTTCTTTTGTTTTGTTTTGTTTTATTAAGTAAACAGAAAGCTCTAGGATTAAATGCCGAGCCATGCCATAATAGAAACAGATTTTTCAATTCACAGTCTTGGGGTTCACAATGTGATCAAATATTCTGCGACATACTTTTACATATATAAACAGATTAACCCAACAATAATAGAATAGTGCTTAGTATTTCTGTTGCTGGTTATTTCTATTGCTGTTTTTCACACAACTATAGTCCTTTCATTTTTATTTGCTACCCTTTTTGAAATTCTTAGTGATGAACAGATATCTGGTTTCCCAAAAGTATCCTATTTATCAGAAAAAAAAAAACCTGAAAAACATTTAGTTGATTTTTAAAAATTTGTTGACCAAATGTTACAATATTTGGTCTATTACATAATACTATAAATGAAATTTAATTATAGAATATCCTAGTATTCTAGGTTGCATAATTGACCTGAAAACAATATCAAGAGATGAGTCAAAAAGTATTTACAGAAAGAACAACACACCGAAGGTATTTACATAATCAGGGTAGCTAATATTTATGCAAATATTTTCAGAATAAAAAAGTTATTATTAAGATTATACTCAGACTATTGGAATAAATGATGTCAGTTACCAACTAGCTTCCCAGCTGATTTAGTGGATTTCATTCCAAATGCACAGTCTTCAACTGCAGAAGGTTAACTATAGCATTAAAATAAACAATAAAATGAGCCATTGCTTTCCTGAAAAGATAAAATGACCCAAGTACTGTGGTTTGTATTACATACAAAAACATTAAAACGATATTTATCATGCAACTAAAATCATAATTATCAAAATTATGTGTAGAAGACCAGTTTGAACAACTTATGGAAGGTATTATAGAATCCATAATACAATTAACATCCTGTGTGTTTCTGAGACGATAGAGGAATTTCAAGATTGTCAATATGTGTATGGAAACAAGAGACACTTATCAAATTGCAGGTGTTATCAAGATTTCTTTGAAATCAGGAGTACAAGCAAAGCAAGTGACAGTGTTGAAAGATTGTCATCCCTGATGAGAGACCCAGGAGTCTTTTTTTCTTGGCACCAACTTCCTTGAACTGGTCACATTGTTTTCAGAGAGATCACACGCACACACACACACACACACACACACACACACACACACACACACACACCTGTTTCCTGTGCTTCCTTAGTTGTCAGTGATCAATCCTCACTCAGTGAGAAAGGAGGGGAATGCAAAATATTTTGCTTTTTAATATCTGATGGTCATTAGATGCTTAACACATGTAGAATACTTCATTGAACGCTCAGACTATGGATATCAGTGAACTGGATTTCCATTCCAGAATGGTGGAGAGGTGGTCCTATGACTGTCCAGTTGTGGTATATTTTTCCCCAGACATTAACACACTGAGGCTTCATGGATGAAAAGCTCAGCTTATATGGCCAGAGGTGATAGTCTCTCCCTACTTCCCTCAGATACTTTCCTTATTCTCTCTTTTTTAAAAATTATCCTATTCCAGCTTTTTCAAATTCTAATCCCTAAATATTATGCATACATTTTTTCATGTAATTGTCAAGTGAAGGAATACTTTTAAACTATTAATAACTCTAAATGGCTTTCAACCCACCTACTCGAGGCAAGAAAGAAAGGATATCGACCTCCTAAGTCATGGGTTCTTGGGGTAATTCATCAGCAGTGCAGCCAAATCTTCAAACACAGGAACAGAGGCAATCAGCAACAGGAACACAGTAAATGGCAGAAACAGGAGCACAACTAACCAGGAACACCATCAAGGACAGCGGAAGAAGCATAACAGGGCTGACCTGGGCTCAGCCGGACCCAGGCCTTGATCTTCAGCAAGTCTCAGCAGCAGCAGCAAACTTTGGCAAAGCATTGTCTGGAATTCCTCAAAATGAATCAGTGATCAGAAGTGATGAGAAGTGATGCCAAGCAAAAAGTTCCTCCGCATTTTCGGGGCCTCCTCTTTATACCTGCAAGAGAACACCTTCCAATTGGCCAACTCACTCCCTCTACACAAGTTATATCTTGCTGACCAAGATCACAAGTTCTCCAAGGAGTTTGTCTACCAAAGGATGTAAATATGTTCCCCACATGTCACGGTTTTCTGGCTGGCAAAATATTACGTGCTCTTTTCTCAGGATGTTTTGTATGCCTCTTTCGTGAGTCTGCCTTTCAGTAGTGTACAAAGCACCCCCACATCCAATATTTGAGATCAAAACAGAAAACACATTCATTCAACAAAACTGTGGCTCCAAAGAAATCTGAACTTCCACCACAGTCAAGTTGTTTGGAAATTTTTGTAGTTGCTCAAATTAATATATATATATATATATATATATATAAATTTATACACATACACACACACATATATAATGCCAGGGAGTAATGACTTATGCCTTTAATCCCAGCACTCAGGAGGTATAGGCTGGTGGATCTCTGAGTTTGAGGTCAGCCTGGTCTACAGAATGAGTTCTAGGACAACCAGGGGTACACAGTGGTACCTTGTCTTGAAAAACCAAAATAAAATAAAATACATTAAAAGTCAAATAAACAAAACTATTTATTATTTACACAACAAATAAACATTGTGTAAGGCAATTGGTAATACATTTTTTTCCCTTACATATTCCCATTATGCATCCCTAGCTTGCCTTGTCTGGAACTCACTATGTGGACCATCCTGGACTTGACTGGAAGGTATCTGCCCCACTTTGTCCCCAAGTGCTAGAGTGCTAGGATCAACGGCATGTACTACTGTGCCTGGCTTGACTGGTAACAAATTCCTAAACTCACTTGTGAGGGCATGCGCTCTCCAGATCATCACGGTGTCTGTGTAACTTCCTGTTTGTATATTTGTCTTCTCTCATCTCACAGGAGTTGATTCTCTCCTTTACCGTGAGTCAAGGTATTAAGCTTGTGTTATAATGCTTACCCAGAAACCACTTTTACCTGTTGAGCCATCGTGCTGGGTCTTTATTAATGTACTTAATTGTTGCTTTGAATATTAGCATATTACACACGCTTGTAGAAAATGGCTAATTAAACTATTTACTAGTGTTTATAGTATATTTAGTTGGTCTCCAGTGTTAATCCTTAACCTGCCATTATAAATGAGCACACAGAGACCTAATGGATTTTAATACGCCTTGGTCTAATTGAGCAATCTTGGTCCATTTAAGCTAGCTCTTAATTCTATACAGCCCCATATAATATACATACATCTCCTGGGCTGTTATTACCCACACTATGTCAATGTTCCGGGCCACATGGAGTGACATTCTTTTCTGTAACCCATGGTGTATGTCCTCCTTTATGCCTTCTTCTCTCCTTCTTCTTCCTCTGGAGGCTTCTTTTTCCTTCTTCTTCTTGAGGCTTCTTCTAATCTTCTACTGAAGGCTTCTTCTGAAGGTCTCTTCTTCTCTTCAACCACTCTGCTTCAGAAGTCCAAGCACCTTAGTCCTGCCTACCTCTGTCTTTGCCCAGTCTCAGGCCTCAGCATTTATTGAACCAATCAGAGAAAAGCTTCTGGGAGCAGGTTAATTAATATTTAGAATGTATAACATCACCCATCACACACTCACAAGCAGGCACACATGAACACACACAAACACACACACACACACACAGCATTACTACTCACTGCTGATGAAATTATAGCACTTTGAATGGAGTAGATGATTTTACTTCCATTTATCTTTGTTGTTCATTGCTTAGTAGTTAGAGACCTCTGCCCGTACTGTTGTTTCTGTTGGTGGTTTATGTCTTTAGGTACATGTTAGATTAAAAACACTTAAGCTTTGTGTACTTTGTGTGAATCTGGATTCTGAAGTTCAGATTTAGCTGTTTGCATTTAATGATCTTGAGTCAAGATAATGGTGAGGAGTATGAGCATCACATCTCTGATTATGAATATGTCTTAGCTTACCAGATGAAGAATCTTCCTGCACAAAATATGCAAACTGTCTAAATGAAGAAGAAATCTAAAGCAAGTCTCAAAACTTGACCCCAGGGAAAGAGGTTCTGTGGAAAAGTTAATTTTAGGCAATACACTGAATGAGTTTTCTGCAAGTGACAGCAGGACCGGTGTGCAGGGTACAGTGGCAGCCATGTGGCAGGTTGGGACTGCGGTGTTTCTGGCAGAGCCCCAAGGTGTGACTGGCAGGGGTTGTCTTGCAGCAGCTGGAAGTGCCAGGAGGCAGCTGTGGTTCACTTGTGGCTGGCAGAGAGATGGTCACGCTGCTGGCAGGGGGTACTGGGAAGCAGTAACCTTCCTGGAGTTGATGTCAGAAACACTAACTAGACATCCACCCTGCTTACAGCTCTCTGACAAACCAAGGGTTGATACCACCTGATTCTAAAAATAGTTAGCCGAGCCATACACACTGGCAAACAGACATGTTGTGTCTGTGTGGAATGACCTTCTCCAGGAACCCCGAGATAGACTTTTTTTTTTTCTTGGAATCTTTTCTTTCTTCCATGGAAACTACAGCCAGAAATGGCATAAGGACAGTTTACATCAGTACAGAGAAGCTCTGAAACTGTTCTTGCAAATGGTTAATAAAATGCTAAGTCTTGACCAGCAATAATTTAGGGTTCTGGTAATGAAACTTTAGGACAGTAAAATTTAAAGATAACTTTTGTTTTTATAAAAACAAAATTATTTTATCTAATATCAAAGAAAGGTCATCATCATTGACAGTCTGTAAGTGTCCTTTATCTTTTTTTTTCTTTAATTCAAAATACAGCAAATGAAAAATACAGCCAACATGAGTGCTGTACTGTTCTGGGAATAAAACCAGTTCCCATCACACCATCAATACATACACATATTTTTCATAAATGTAGGCAGTTGGTTTACAAAATATTTGTGTGTTGGGACAAGGGCAAAGATTATTATCAGCTGCAGCTTTTGAAAGCTGAGGAGAGAACTGAGCAAAAGAGTAGGGTGATGGTCCTGATGCTGTGTGCAGCCTGTCCATGACTGACAGCAAGAAAATCATTTGCCTCTATTGTATTGACACTGTATCTACAAAGTGTTCCTTTTCAATATTTACTTGCAGTAATATGGAATGGATTATAGCCCTCCTATTAAAGAAAACTTAGTCTAGATCAACGGCTTTAAGAAGATGGAAACTTGCCAAGAAGGATGACAACAGCAATATTTTTTAAAGAATCATCTCATTTCATATCTCCATTTTCTATTATTAGTTACTTTTTTGTTTCTGTAACCAAACATTGGAACAGAAGCAAAGAGAGAGTGGGAGAGAGAGAGAAAGAGAGAGAGAGAGAGAGAGAGAGAGAGAGAGAGAGAGTGAGAGAGAGAAAGAGAGAGAGAGAGAGAAGGAGAGAAGAGAGAGTTTATCTTGATGCACAGTTGAGAGGAATGGATTCCAAGGTGGTGGGGAAGACATGGTGATGTAGGCATCTTGGTTTGAGGTATCAACTAGGAAAGAGAAAAAGGAGAATGCTAGTTCTCAGGTTGCTCTCTGCTCTTTATTTTTCCCAGGACTCCAGTTATGTGAGGTGCTACTACATTAGGGGTAGATTTTCCCTTAACCATTGTTAACTCTAGAAATACCCTCATACACATATCCAGAGGTTAATCTCCTATTTGATTCCAAAGACCACCAGAATGTCAATGATTTTAGCCATCACATGATGTCTGCTTTATAGTAGCTCATTCAAAAAGAAGGACCTCATAGTATATTGACAAGGCTAATGTTGGTGTGTTGATAAAATGGGTGGGGAAGTGGGTGGGGATACATAGAAATTCTTGTGCAAGCAAGAGCTCCATTTTCACCCCTGGCTGTGCTGACAGGAAGAGAACTCTAGAATTTATTCTCTAAGATAATGGGGATAACCTAGTGAAATACCTTTCTACTGCATTCTTAAAGCTGTCAAGCTTTAAAATTATATTTTGAAAATTATCATGAGCTCCTTAAAACTAGAGAGTTTATAAAATTAAATAGCCCATGTTTTCTAACACTTCTAACAGTACCTCACAAATAAGATATAGCTAGAAGCTTTTCATGCTTTAGACTTAATCTAGCATTTTTATTAGTATGTCAGTTATAGCACTGAACATATGAATTTACTTAGTTTATATATACCAATTCCTTGGCTGTATACATGCTAGAAGGATATTATAAATGACATAGAATCGTTTCTTGAGTATTTACTGCTAATACTCATTTCTGCTGTTTTATTTGATTCAGTGTCTTAGACAGTCCTAAGTGGTGCTCATTACCAAATAATGTCTTCTTTTTAAGGATGTTGGTTCCTTCCTAACTACAAGGATGGCAACCTCTCAATATCACTACTTTGAAGAAAATAACTACTCCTTGAATCTAGGTTGTAATCATGAAACTGCTCTCTTCTTAGCAAATTCAAGAATAAATTAAAAAACTAATATAAATAAATAAATGTTACATTCTTTGGATTTAAATTGCTTCTTGGGTTTATTTGTTGCACATGACATGGACAGATCATTTCTATGATGAGGATGATGACATCCAAGAGAGCTGAAGTAGAAACCCTGCTCACCTGCTCAGAGCTGTATGCTTCTGAATTCCAGAATGAGCTTTTTCATTGAATACGTAATGACAATAACTGAAGACCCAATGCAGGGGACTTAGGAAGGCTCAATGCTGTAATCATGGAAGAAATGTAGGGGTTAGATAAATTAGATTTAGAAAATATATAGGAGTTTCTGATACTGTCTCTTAATTCGGGGCCTGAAGAGCATTATCAGCATGAAGTCAGCAAAAACAGGAAAGACTCAATAGACTGAAAAACAAGTTTGAAGTCAGGAAAACAGGAAAGACTCAATAGAATTGAAGAAACAAAGTATCTGGCTTGACATTGTTTTCAGCTGCTAAGTGGGCGGAGCCCAAATTAAGCTGAAACAGAGTTCCTCCTATTTGAGGACAGTGCGTGGAGCCCAGAAAGGGAAGAGGCCCCTGATGCTAGAGAGCTCCAAGAGTCCTGCTGAAAAAAGGGCTGGCCATTGATGGCCAGCTCTCTCCCTGAAGCAGAAAGAAGCCAGTGAGCAAAGAAAGCCTGAGCAAGACACCAAAAGGCCAAGGACTGGACCCTGTGGCTCAGCTTTTGCCTGGAGGGGTTTGATCTGTCCGATCAGTGGCCTAGGGGAAACTGTGCCTGGCTTTAAGGACTGAGGCAGAGCAGCTGAGTTCCTGATTAAAAAGAAGTAAGTTGGCCTGCAGACGGCTGGAGTCTCCCACAGAAAAGAAAGCATGAAGCCTTATTTAAGGTGAGACTGCAATAACCAACTACCCTGACGAACCTGCATCTGAGAGATCCAGAAAAAGGACTGCTAAGTGTGTTAAAGAATCTACAACAAAGACTGTGTTCCTGATGACTGAGGACCTGCCCCAGAGACTGTATCATTCTAAAAGGTTATGAAAGTAGTTGTTATAATTATCAATAGGTTTAGTGGATAGGTTAAAGGGGTTGTAGGAATTTATAGGATTAATAGTTAAGAAATTGTTGGTGTTTGTTATAAGTGAATTTAGTAATAAATAAATAAGAGTTAAATAAATAATAATTTAAAAGTTCAGTTACAAAGAAATTTACCAGAAGCCTCTACATAGCACAGAGTGAGGAGCCCTACAGAAGCTGTGTCCTTGAATTCTGGCTTGTTTCCCATTTCCTCATCACAGTACCTGATTCTTCTCTCTAAGAAACCCAGTTTCATTTTTCTCAGTAGATGTGGACCACACTTTTGGCATTCTTTTAAATAATAGTTTCTATGAAGGCAATTCCCAGAAAGACAAAGAAAATTATATCAAACTAGTCAGCAAAGATTACAATAGACCTAACAAATTTATTGAACAAGCTTAAGCCATAACAGATGGTCTGCTTTGTGTTCTGGGATTTTTGCACCATACTGATCATTTTTTCCTTAAAAAACCTTCCCCAAATGCATCTCCTTTCTTAATTCCAGTAGAAGCCTAAAGATGATTTACTCTGTGCTGTAAAACACAAATAGAACTTCATGAGACAAATTACAAATTGCTCACAGACTGCATTGTGATTAACTTGAAATCTATGGAGACCCTGTTGTGTCCTGAGCTCTGTGATATGCACTGAGGATTGAGTGGCATTCAGAAGCAGTTGTTCCCCTAATCTGCCCAGATCAGTCAGATGCAAATTAAACACTCTAGAGTACAGGGAGGGCATGGGATTATGGGCCACAGCTAGGGAACTTTCTTTAGTTGGCATTGGTCATACATTGACTCTAAAGTAGTGAACAGGTGTTTTCAGCTGTACTAAGAAAAGCTGTCTGTGTTAGGTAGCTCACTACATTAATAACTTTTGCTGAGTTTTCTTCATTACTAAAGATGACCTTTTCTGTACACTGGTGTGACTGGTAGATGATATTGGGAACCATTTTTCCCATATGCTTTATACAGATTAGTAACAACTTGGATTTGGTGGCTAATGATGTGAAAGCTGCTTTTCATGATTCTTATGCAAATTTCTGAATGGTAATTTTTGAGTATATTTTCATTTTATAAGATAAGTTTGAAGATGGACTGGAAGGTTGTGTTTGCATAGAAGGAATGACAATAATTCTAGGAATGAACAGACTAATGTAAATATTTCCTTCCTATTAATATAATTTACTATGCTCTAAAGATCTCTTCCTCAACTTGAAAAAGTTGAAAGGCCTGGGAGGTTGACAGGATTCTGATATACTCAGAAAAATATACATTCTATATAAAATTAATTAGTAACACAATAAGCCTATCCAAACATACAGTATGTTTTAAGAAATATGATCAATGGTCATCAGAAAGAATGATCCTATAAGATAATTTGTATTTATTTGGTAACAGATTATTTCTACAGCTCCTACTTGTGACATCTATTATGTCAACCCATGGATTTAGGCCCTTGAAATAGATCAGTGTACATTATGGACAAGAGTCTCTGGCCCTAATGGTTGTAAATGTGGAAGATTTATAGATAATGATTATTAAAGATATTTTGGTTATAAAAGTTGGCTAGACAAAACTAGAATGTAAATCCTAGTGATATTTTACTATAATCTTTATAGAACTTTAAGGAACAGATACCAGGTATCTGTTCTAGGACAGATATAATTCTAGGACAACTGACAGATCTGAAGCAGAAGGGCTGTTTTACTGATATTTTCAGTTTATAGGTTCTAGGACAAGCACTAAGAACAAACTTTTGTGAACATGCATTGACTTCTCACTTGGACCCATATGGTCACTGAATCATGAAGGAAATGTGCAATCTCCCACTTCACTTTACCTGTCTTCTTTATTTTGCTTACCTGTTTACTTTTGTGGATAAACATAGTGACCATTCAAAAAATATCTGCCTAAATGCCAGTCTTATCCAACCAGTCTCACGTCCGTTCAACACTTGAGGCAGAAAGTAATGGCAGCATCTGATGGGATGGTGTTTTAAGCATTCTAAATGTTAATTGGTCCTCTTTGCTGTCTGTTACTTAATTGACTCTGATTGGTTAAATAAATGCTGAGGCCTGGAGATTGGGCAAAGACAGAGATAGGTGGGACTAGGACTTTTACAGAGAGATAGAGAGCATCTTGGGAAGAAGAAAGACTGGAGAAGAAGCAAGGAGTAAACAAGAAAGATGCACAAGGGGTTGATTAAAGAAGATCCTTCCACGTGGCCTGTATGTATATATGGGGTTATATTTGGGTAATAGAATTATGAGCTAGCTTAGGTGGGCTAGGATTACAGAACCCATGTCTAGGCTTGTTAAGATCCACGTGGTGTCTGTGTGTATTCATTTATAATGGCGGGTTAAGGGTTAACAGCCACTGACCAGTTAAAGATAATATAAATACTGGGTAAACAATTTAATTAGCCATTTTTTATTTTTTTTACATATGGCGCCCAGCATTCCACAATTAGAATCCATGCTTACAGCCTGAGAAGGCCCTGATAAAAAGTAACTTCCTAGCCAAAGAGTGGGGAGCTCCTTTAACAAAAGCTATTGCTTTACAGCAAAGGTGAAAAGCTTAGCTCTCTTTTTATGCTAAATAACCAGCAGTCTTCTAAGCAGAGCTTGAGAAGGAAATTAACCTCCTAAATTAAAAATGGAAGAATTCATAATGTCTCAATATATTTGGATTCCAATTGAGTTTGTTTCTCTTAACATACAGATAACTTTTACACTGACAATTGTGATTCCATGTATACTTTTTGAGAAAGCTTTGAGTAGGATAAGCTTAAGGATATCTGTAAGGGAGAGAGTTTACCTGATAGAAAAGATGTCAAGGGGAACTCACAAGTGCCTGAGAACTAGGTATTTATCAAGAGTGTCTGGGAAAGGCCCACCAAGGATATACAGTCAAAGCTAGATTTCAGGAATAATAAACAGAACTTTAATTACAACATAGGATGACAATTCTACCAAGGCCTTTGGAATGTTGTTTCTTTGCTTGATTTTTGTTTAGATGTCTTTGATTTTCCTAGAAAGGATGTTTTTGTCATTTAACAATACTGAGATATAAGATATTTTTAAAGATATAGAGAAAGGGGTCACAAGCCAGTCTCCTTAGATGTGGAACACCCACTGGAAAACTGGTTTCAAGAGAGATATTAGACCCTAGTGGAGATATAATCTTAATCATTGGGTGTGATAGTACATGCCTTTAATCATAACATTTGAGAGACAAAGACAGGTGGATCTCTGACCTTCAACAAGGTCAGCCTGGTCTACAAAATAAATCCAAGACAAGGATATATAGAGAAATCCTGTCTCAAAGAAAAAAATAGAGATATGTTAATTGTGAGAAATTATATATTTTCAGAGCAAAGGAATCAAATACCAAAGAAGACAAGACAAGCCCAGATGGTTCAGCTCAAAGACTATTCCAGCCAGGACTTCAATGAAGCCCTGAACTTTCCCATCCAAAGTTCAACTTCGAACTACAAAATTCTCAGGACATTCAAATTGCTGAGCACATAGAGACTGGACAACAAATGTTACTATTTAATTGCTTAACCAATTTTCTCCCATTTTATTTGGGCCCCCAAACAGGTTTTCTACGACCCAATTCAGCAGAAAGCAATTTTAAGAGAGTGATGCCCTATTCCCCAAAGGTGGGAGGATAATATTTTGGTCATTTGATATATTATAAATGTTGTTTAGGGAGATTGGTAACAAATTGTTAAATGATCTTATTAAACAAGGTATAGGAGGTTAGACTCAAGGACTTTTCTATTTCTTTTCTCTATCCTTCTTTCTCTATTATATAGGGAAAACGAACTTAAAAAGAAAAGAAGGGGAATATATGTATATAATATACAAATTATAAGATATAAGGATAGATTATTGAATCTGCTCTGAAACTTAAAGCTGTTGTTATTCTTAAAATAAGATTATCTTTTGATACATTGGTATACAATTTTGTATATTGATAAAAAATAAGATTAATTTTGATAGAATTTTACAGTTTGCTTGTTCAATGATAGATAGAGAGATAGATTTATAAATTAATCGATGTCTTCAAAACCCTCAGAGATGTACAGAAAATGGCTCTTGACAGCTCCCATTTGACTTGGAAGAAAACAATGAGCATCAAAAAAGAAATCTCCCATCAGGAGATAATTCCTACTGGACAAAAATGTCCCTACTTTCTCAACAGACTATATACAGTCCAAAGATAGACCAGAGCTTAAATGCAGGTAAGTTGATGCCCTGATTCCACAGAGATAGAATGGGAAAAACCCTTATTTCCTGCTGCACAATTATGTATGTGAGATATGCTTGGCCAGAAGGCTGAAGATGATGCTACAATGGTATGGAGAGATATTTCGGACTGTCTAGGCAACAAACTGTCATGTTTTTCTTTTTGGAAGCTGCTCTTCTGTGCTTCCTATTCACTCAAATAAAAACTTTATCCCTTCTTATGTCTTTGATGGGGTTGAAGACATATTTGATAGAAATTATTTAGGTTCAGAAATTTAGACACATCAGGATAGATGATTTTTTTTCTTCTTCAAGATTGCCTGATACAAACAGGCTAAACATTATGTATGTACCTTTTATCCTTTTCATTAGACAAAAGGAGGGAAATGATGGGATGGTGTTAAGCATTCTAAATGTTAATTGGTCCTGTTTGCTGTCTGTTACTTAATTGACCCTGATTGGTTAATTAAATGCTGAGGCCTGGAGATTGGGCAAAAACAGAGATAGGTGGGATTAGGACTTTTACAGAGAGATAGAGAGCATCCTGGGAAGAAGAAAGACTGGAGAAGAAGCAAGGAGTAAACAAGGAAGATGCGCAATGGGGTAGGTTAAGGAAGATCCTTCCACGTGACCTGGAACATCAGCTTAGTGTGGAGAATACTAGTCTAAAGG
This sequence comes from Lophiomys imhausi, assembly GCA_907164525.1. Lineage (NCBI taxonomy): Eukaryota > Metazoa > Chordata > Mammalia > Rodentia > Muridae > Lophiomys > Lophiomys imhausi. The sequence goes on from CAJQZJ010004763.1 coordinate 12,593,394, forward strand.
GATATATATATATATATATATATATATATATGGTTATATTTGGGTAATAGAATTATGAGCTAGCTTAGGTGGGCTAGGATTACAGAACCCAAGCCTAGGCTTGTTAAGATCCACGTGGTGTCTGTGTGTATTCATTTATAATGGGGGATTAAGAATTAACACCGCCGATCAACTAAAGATAATATAAATACTAGTAAATAGTTAAATATTGGTTAAATAGTTTAATTAGCTATTTTGTTTACCGGCATCCTACTGTCAACTTATTTCAGACCCCATCAAAGTTTTAGTTACTGTCCTCAACCTATATGTACTTTGAATTCCAGGCACATCATCCCCCTTCTATTACCGTATGAGACCAACTATGTATGACATTAAGATTGCACTCTAGAACACAGTTCTCTTCTGAGAATCAGCTTGACCCATCCAGCAAGAAGCACTCAGATCACCTTGAAAAACCAGAACTGAGGTCATTGTCTAGGACTGCTTATCTATGTATATTTTTGACTCTCTACTTCAGTTGTTCCTCTGTTTAAGCCTAAAGTTCATGTCAGCATCCTGAAAATAAATTATATATATATATATATATATATATATAGTCATTTGACTCCTATTTCTCTGTTAAATTGCCTTTCTTTTTTCTTCTTTTTTTACCATGGCTTGTCTTTTTAGTTGGTGTACTGAGACATTGACTGGGCCTAGCCAGTTGGGGATGCCAGCTGGGATTTTGTCTTAAAATTCCAGCTGCAGTTTCCCAGGTGAGTTAATGATGATCAAGGGTATCAATTTTTAACTTATCTAATTTTAGAAAGTCATAAAGAATAGTGATCATATAACTTGACTTTGATTTATGAAACAAGATTTATTTTTCTAATAATTCAAAGGTAAAATCAACCCCCATACACACACACACACACACACACACACACACACACACACACACACACACACATTGCTAGATCACATTCACAGTAAGGAAAAGGAACAACTTAAGTAAAATTCCCCGAAATTGTTAGATGTTCATACAAGATGCATGCAATGCTTCCAAAACAATATTGGTACCAAGTGTAGCATGAGGGAGACAGTCAACTTAAGCATATTTGTTTTGGTCCATTAGAATAACCAGAGAGGGAGAGAAATTACTTTTTGCCAAATGTCAAAAAATCAGCAGGGTGAAAAATAATTGAATTTTTATATTTCTAAGATGGTGAATAATAGAAGTAAAATAGGTACTAAAACCACACCGACTGATTCTCCTAAATAAGTTAGCAGAGTATTTGTTCATAATTAAGTGAAACATACTAGTCTGCTTAGCTACTCATTTCTTGACAATAAACATGTCTTTTAAATCATGCCCTCCAATCTCTCCTGCCCTGTCCCTCCACCTCTTTCTGTTATTTGGAGTACAGATCTTAGTTTGGTGAGCCATGAATCTCCTATTGCTGTTTTAAAGCTTTGAACTGACATTCCTTCCGTTCTTTTGCACTGATTATTGTTTCTACATCTGGCTACTTGGTAACCAGGCTGAAGAATGAAATAAAAATAAACAGTATTATCGTATTTGAAATATTTTGTAATAGGATACCTGTCTACATTATAGTACATGGGCTATATATTTTTAAAACATATATACTTTAGGAAGAAGATTCGCTTTAGTACAGTGTAACCAGACTTGATTCAGGAGTACACTAAAATTCTTAAGTTTATAATTGTAAATAAAATCAAACCTAACCATGTGATCAACTTTTCCATTAAAGTAGGTGAACTAAAACTTATTACTATCCTTGAGTAAAACGAGAATGAGTTCATACATCTAATGTAAATACTCAGCAACACACAAAATAACAGACTTTTCTAAAAGCTTGAGCCATGGATGTTTTTTGGCTCTGATGCACATGAAAGAGAGGAGAATATGCTTAGGAACACGTGTGCTGGAAGAAAACACTGCATCAGCACACTTATATTTGTATGCTACACCAACTGCATAAGAGAGCAGAACAGCAGTGTCAAGTCTTATACCTCAACATCTCACAACACGACACTTTGAGTATTATATTTAATATTAAGTTTTACTAAACGAAAAGTTGTTCAAAGTACTAGTGTTTATTATATATGTAAATAGAGGCAACAACTGATTTCTTTTAATTGTTCACATGTGTTGTTTCGGGTTCTAATGACCAGCTTTGAATCTCTATTTGATCAGTTAGACTTCATATAGCTCATTTTCAATGCTGTATGACTATAGTAACAATGGTACCTCACTTATAAGATTGGCATGAGGAGTAATTGAATCAGTGTGTGAAAAACACTTAAAATGGAATCTTCCATGGAGGTAGTGAAATACTGTTAGGTGTCATTACAATGTATTTTTCCATTAAAAGGATTATTAGTTTGATAATACATAGTATGACTGCCAAAGTGATAATCAAAGAAAAACAGAGGTTAGTTTCTTGAAAGTTTTGTCACAGAGAATATTTCTAACTTCACTGGTTAAGATCTGAGGAAATTAAACACAGGAAAGGAAATATCAAATAAACATATAAAGAATGGTCAGAGGGCTAGAAACACAGACCCTTTCATTTTATATTCAGGAAATACCCAAATTATCCTGAGAATCTGGCTTTTCAACAAATAATAGGAACATTACTCTCTTAAAGAACTGTGACTATAATCTGAAATGCCAGAAATGTTCATTGAATGGAATTCATAGATAAAAATAGAATATTTTCTGAGTTTTCCTTTTTGCATATAAGACATTTAGCTTTGATGACATATCTTATAGTCTATACAGAAATCTCAGGTTCCTATTGAAATTCAAAATCTGTTTTGTAATGTTAATTAAAATTCAAAGGCACTTAGTGAATTATACCATTAACCTTTCACTGTTAGAATTCAAAGGATCATTCTTTAGGTCAATGTGAATCATGCGTTTTCTGGTCTCCATCACATGTCTATTTGTACAACTCCAGAAGCCCAGGAAGAGATTATTAAATCATCATGCATTTGGAAGTTTTTGCCAAAAGAGACTGCCAAGGGGGGCTTTAGGTAAGGACTGTCTTCAATTGACAAATGGCATCACAAATTTAATGAAGCTTTTTCTTGATTTAACTTATTCCAATCAATAACTGAAACATTAAAAAAAATCCAGATAAGGTTAAAGAGCTACAAAAGAAGAGATACAGAAGAAAACAAACTATCTATAATGGCTATTATATCCCTGTTCACATCTGCTTATGATTCACTCAGCGAACTGTTATTTTGAATCTTACAGGAGAAAAAAAAAACAGCGAAAGAAAGGGAAAGAGACACTTTGAGGGAGAATTGTTTATTGATATTGACACATTCCTGGATGATAATAAACAAATAACCTGAAAAATAAAACAACGCAATGAGGAAATTTTAAGAACAAACTGAGGCTGTGAAAAGTCAGTAATACAATCATGAGGCCTAGAAAAATGGATGGAAAAGAGAAAGGAGAGAAAAACCTTGGAACTGACAATGCTGCCTGACAAGTATGTTTATTTTCAGATCGCTCCTGGTGTTTAAGTGGAGATGTAGCTACTGTGTCTCTGAGCAGGAAATAAGATTTTTGGTCACTGGCAGATTTGAGGAAACCAGTCAGTGCTTCTGAGAAAAGCTGAAGCAGTTGATGTCCATGGGTGAAAACACATAGTGAAAGGTGTGTAGTTACATTAGTACAAATGCCACTGCTGGAATGCATTAAGAAGACACCTCCAAGGAACCATGAGAGTCCATGACAAAAACCAAGAGATCTGGAAGAATAGATTATTTACTTCTTATAAAGAACGTTGAGAGTAACAAAAATTGCAATGTGGGCAAGACTGACTTTTACTTGATAGATTTAAGTGTGAGAATGTACTTTGGATTTAGACTGAATTCTTCTGATGGTGTAGAGAATACATCAATTTAGACACTGGTCAGTCTGAGCCGTAGGATTTTACTTTCAACACAGAGAGGAAAGAGCTCCAGAAAAAAAAAAAAAAGTCCTAAATTTAATTAAAAACAAGGCTATTGGATTTGGGAAGATGAACTAGTCAGTAAATGCTCACTGAACGATTATGAGAACAAGAGCTCTTAGATCTTCACTGCCCTCATAAACCTTGAAGAGTATATACAACTGAGACTCTGGGGAGTTGAACACAGGAGGGACTCTGGGGCTCACTCTGACTGCCAGTATGGATGAACAGGCAAACTCCAAGTCAACAAGAGCCTCTGTCTCATAAAATAAGGTGGAGAACTGAATGAGAAATACACCTCTGTCCTCCACACACGAGGGCACAAATAAGCATATGCCCCTGCCAAATACACTCTCCTGACAAGTCTGTTAATCTTCACCTCGCTCCTGGTGTTTAAGGAGAGATGCAGCTACTGAGTCTCTGCTCAGGAAATAAAATTTTTGGTCATTGGCAGAGATTTGAGGAAATCTTCACAGATTACATGAAGATTAACATAAACAAAAGCATTAAGCAAGCAAGCAAAGAAATAAACCCCAATGCTCTCATGGGCTGAGTCCATGAAAGGCAAAGAGAAAAGGTCCAGACTGCAGGAATACAATCAAAGACTGGATGAAACCCTGATCATGAGCGAGCTAGAGAGGAGCAGACCACACAGAGACACCCAAACCATTGTGACTGTGCAGACTGTGCATGAAGCTGAGATTGGAAAAGAAGAATCTCCTCCCATCTGGTACAGTATCCTGATGTTACAACAAAGGTAAACCTAACAAAGGGTTTTCCACATCCCTGAGTCTCAGAAAGCTTTGGGCACAGATATTCAGAAAACACCAGAGAAATGTTTCTTACTTGTGGGCAGCAAACAACAGACCAGGGGATTCTGGTAGAATATGGAATTTGGTCACAGAAATTCTCATTGTGAGTTACTGAGATTAGCAGTTGTCCTCTGTGGAGATTAACAGAAAAGGAATTCAAGTGAAGGATTCTAATGCACATCATTCCAATAAGAAAGAAAGGCTTGAATGAAGGAACAGTTCTTCTATTCCATTGTTGATTTTTAAATTCATTATAATGTATAGATCTGTACTTTTAAGTGTACTTTAGGTTGTCAGCAAAGGCTTGTATGATTTTTTTCCTCTGTACCTAGATTTCTCTATATCTACAACAGTTATTCTTTCCTGTATCCCTAACTCATAAGCTTTTCTTCTCATTCTCATCCTGTATCTCCTCTTTTCCCTTTGTCTCATTTAGTTGTCACTTCACTACATACATATTGATACTCTCAACTCTAAAGTACCTATAAACTGTGTTGTCCCTGGCCATAACCTTAGAGCCACCTTCACTGCACCTTATCAGGGACATGACTGAAGTACGCAGTGTCCTCTATTGTAAAGCAACACAAGGGCTGTTGGTAAATCATCATAGGCATTACTGCAGTCAACTTTCCCCCAAGTACAGGAGGACAAAATAAATCCAAGTATAACTCATATAGAGATTCATATTAAATAAAAAAAAAACAAAAAGAGTGAGAAAAAGGAAAATAGAGTATAATCAATCAAACATAAAATCAAGACACAACAAATAAGCAAATAGCTCAATGTGATATCTCACAAACTCACAGGTCCTCAATATTGTAAACCAAAGACATCAAAAGACTAAAGTGCTACAGGAAGATTATATATATCATCTTCATATCTACAGTGATTATACTTCTCAATGGGGTCCCATTCAAAGACACTGACATTAGGAAGTCAAACATACGAGTTTTTGAAGAAACATAATTCAAACTGTGATCTTAAACAATTAATTAATGGGAAACATCAAATTGTAACCATCAAAAAATAGTGATGCAATTAGAAATGATGAATGCAGATGGAGATAGGGAGAGAAGGCAACACTAGGCATAGACTGTTGCATGAACATTGAGAAGTTTACAAAGCCAGAGGTTAATATATATGGGAGTAAAGATATGAGTAGAATTTTCTGCAATGGCTCTTTAAAATGAACAGTGGTTCATCAGGGGTTGGGAACTACAGTGTCAGTTATATATTTCTAGAAAGAGCATGTTCAAAATTCAAGTTTAATATAAAATAGAGAGCCTCAGCTAATATCTAAATTACATTATTATATGAAATGTGTGATTCCCAAACATGGACAGTAGAGGACATGTCAAAACACTGTTATTTAAAGTAGGTAAATTTGTATAAATCACATCAGGACATTTATAACCCCTAATAAAATATGGCCTGAGAAAAGTGTCAAGATACAACCAAGCTCTTCCTGGTATATCAAGAACAAGCGAATGGAAGTATGCATGAGACTGCTACTTGGGACAGAAAGTATAATGTTAACAGACAGCATGGAAAATAGGGTTCTTCTGTTTTCTTAGTGAAAATGATCTTTCAGCCAGAAAAAGTAAGTACTCACTTCCAAGTTTGAATTAACCTTCAAGAAATGTGAGTTGGCGCTCCAAATGATTCTGACAAATTAATGATCTCCTTTTTCAAGGGAGCCTAAGGAACAGATATTTGCATGTCTGTCCTTAACACACTTCATAGACCTGTGAGCCACACAAGAATTGTTATAGTATTGGGAACGGGAAGCAGCATTCTTTTTCCGATCAGACACCCAGTACATTTGTGCACTACAGACCCACTTCACTAGAAAGAATTTGAGAAAACCATCTGAAAAACAGAGTTTTACAAGCTTAGGTTGGCCATGCTCCACAATTTTTCTGAGGTTCTGAACAGAGTTTACAAGAACTGTAGTTGTCAGGGGATAGGGGAGGTGGTAAAATTGAACAGAAGGAGAATGACTGAGTGTCTGAATGGAGATACAAATCAAAACATCAATGCTCTGCTGTTTAAGGCAAGCCATTCTTTATGAAGAAAAGCCTTTTGACATTTTTGTAATACATAGAAAACATCCTTAGAGTAAACAAATAAACCTGTTAATCAATGAATGAAGGAGTATGTCATCGCTGTGAGCAATGGTGTCATCAGCCATGTGAGCAGAAGGAAGATAGCTAATGAATTCCTCCTCCCTTTTTCCCCTACCTTTCTGCCTGTTTTCTTCTCTTGTTTCTTCCTTCCTTATCTACTATCTTTGCTTTTCACTTTCTTCCTTTTAACATTACTGAAGAATTTTATAGAGGTGTCAGTTTGTCTTCCTGGAAGACTGTAAAAATATCTTTTATTCACCTGATATAATTGTTGTCTCAGAGCTTTCATCCTTCATCTGCCAACCTAGGCCTACTCCTGGAAGCTTCCATCCTCTACCTGCTAACCTAGGTCTGGAATATTCCAGCTTCAGATTTATCATTGAATAAACAAACTTTCTAGCTCTTTCTGAACCCTAGCTGACTGGTTAAACTCACCTGCTCATATTCCTCTACAAGCAGAGTGATTCAAACAGGTTACTCTCCACTTCTGACTGGATTGTTCTGCTTGACATCAAACTAACTCTAGAAATCTATTCTAAACTTCTGCCTCCTTCTCATTCTCTGGCTTGTTCTTCACTCATTTCTAGATTTTCTTTAAAACCTGTAAATCTGTTCCAATAAAAGTGTTTCCTCTCTCTCTCCACCCCCCGTCTCCGTGTGTGTGTGTGTGTGTGTGTGTGTGTGTGTGTGTGTGTGTTGCTCTCTTTTAAATTGCCTCTCTTTTTTCTCTCTATTTTCATGAAAGTTAGGCATATCCTATTCTGTCAAATCTCTCTCTGATTCGTCACTTTGCCTGCCCCTCAATTAGACATCACTTTCAAACATCCATGCTTTTTTCTCCAAACTAACATTGCCTTCATTGTTTGGGATTAAAGGTGTGAACTAAGGGTGTATCCTGCATTCCAGACAGATCACATAGATCTAAAAAGTCTTTTGGATATAATAAGAGCAGCCATGTTGCTGAATTAAAATTCCTTTACAGAAGACATTGACAATATGGTTTGACTTCCTTGTGGAAGAGATAGTAGATTGAACATAGGTGCATAAATAATAAAACAATTCAGAAAATTTTAAAGGGCTTATTAATTGATTGCAAAGGTTTGCAATTGAATCCATTAAAATATCTTAAGTGAAGTCTTGGGATCTACTCTCTTGATAACAATACTGACATTTTAAATTAATAACTTTCTTTGAATAAAGCATGCTGAGCAAATTTTTATTTTACATGAATCTGTGGAAACAAACAATATTTTTATATTCTCTTTTTAAAGTGTTTCAGCAAGCCAAAATGTGGATATAGATTGGTTAAAAGCCTAAGGAAGATATAGGATAAGTCTTTCGCTGAGAATGAAAGAAAAAAAATTAAATGCTTTGACCATGCTTCAGGAGAATTATTCAAGTTCATAACATAGGAGAAGGCCCTTATGGGAAAATGAAGGTCATTCTCATAGCCACACTATTAAAGCGAACCACAGATCTTGTCCATGCCAAAAGAGCTATCGGGTACCTGCACCAGCTGGAGGAGCAGATGAAAGTGTGGGCATGCCACACTGCCTGCCATTATGACACTGTGTACAGCAGCGAGTGATGCTTCCACCGTGACCTTGTGCCTCCCACCCTCTGGCACAAATGAGCTAGGGAAATAGGGACAGACAGGAAAGACTTTTGGAAACAGAGAAAGATTATAAAGATTGACTCGGATATAAATGCCCTCACTGCATTAACTATTCCACCTGAGTCAAAGTATGACATCATGTTTGTAGTCCTTTTTTGAAACCATACTTTTTCAAGTAGCCCAGGATGGGTCTCAAACCATTTTTTCCCCTCACAAATGCTGGGCTTACAATTACCAACCACCACGCTTGGTTTCATGTATGTATATTTATCCACAAATAATTATAAATGAAAGTACTAAATAATCATTGCCAAATAGGACCAGGGATTCTCAAGAAACTTTGGTTTTCTTAAATATAACTTCTCCCTCTCCCTCTTATTTGATACAGTCATATTCCATGCAACCTTACAATGAGTCGGGTACTTTAAGCATGATTTGGGGGACTGTGATTGGCTAACAAATGACAATTTTTCTAAATAGAACTGTGGTTTACTAATATGACACATATTGTATGTGTGGTAAGTTATACTCAGTTTAATGAAAACTAATAAACTAGATTACTGAAAAGAAATTGGCTAAGATAGTGAGTATAATTCTTTCTTCAAGAAAATAAATGGAAACACTTTTTTTTTAAATGGTTCAAAAGCTGAGGCAGTACAAAGTAGATGTGGAAAGTAATTATATGGTTCCTAGGAGAGAATGGGACTCTGTAGTTTATAGAAAACTGTCTAGATTTAAGCCTAGACAGTTGAGTTTACTAGTGGAAAACCAGGGGAACATGTTGTTTAGAAAGAAACATATAAGGACCAAATATATAAGCTATATAATTAAAGAAGAGCCAAATCCAAACAGAATTAAGGGGAAACTGAAGTGATGGGGTGTGGCACCATGAAGGTGTGAACTAAAAAATGGGAGTTATTGTTAAATGTTCTATATTGTATGCAGCTGTATACCATTATTATATGATATGTGTTGGTAAACACAGATTTGCAAAGATTTTAATCAAGTAATTTTCAATATAGTATATTCAGAAACAGATACTCCATATGGCTCTGGAGTCTGCGTATAAGTTAGATATAGAAGACAGAAGAATAAAGAATGGACTCAAGAAAAAGAGAGAGCCAATCAACTTGAATTTGAGTGAGTTTTTTCTAAATTGAAGGGGGGGGAAAGTCTTTCAAGTAGACGTGTCTCTTTAGGTTTTAACACAAAAAAAGATGTATAATCGTGAAATAATTTGGCAAATTAAAAATCTCAGACAGTCAGTAGTGTTCAGCTATGAGAGAAAATACCATGAGAGATGGGAGTTATAAAGATATATAGGTTCTGGGTCATGGAGAATATTCAAAGTGCACAAGTGCTTTCTACCACAGAGAGTGATTGGATCTAATGAAAATTTTAAATCAGAAAGTTTAATATAATTATTAAAGGTTTGAAGACTAATTGAGTAAATGAAAGGCAAAGTCTGGTACACTGAGACGTTTTTTTTTATATAAGTACTTTACTTTTTCTTCGAGTTACATCTCAGTCACAAACCCTTCCCTATTCCCCCATCCTGTCCCACTCTTCCACCCTCTTCCCCACCAACAGCTTCCCTTTTCAATCCAACAAATGGTTCTTTCTCTTATAACAGTAAATTCTATACAAAACAGCAGAATTAACTATGCCACATTTATGAGAGTTAAATGGCCCAGGATACCTTCCCAATGTCCAGTTCATACATATTTGGCCCCTGACTTTAACCTTCTACCTTCTAACCATCTCCATGAGTTTAAAGTTCTATAACTGACTTAGCTTTCATACTAACTTGCATCACCATTATAACCATCTTCTTAGATCTAGAACGCCCTCTTGATTCCTAAACAACTCAAAATTTAGTTATGAGACTCAAGCTGTCTAATCCTCAACCACCTCAGAGAGCTGAGAAGGATAAATATATCTGATTGTATAGGAAGTGCAGGGCCTGCAACTTCCAATACTAAGAAATGACAAACCAGTGACTACCTGGACAGTTCTCATTTTCTCTCCATACATTCCAGCATCAGTCTTCAGCCTTTTGGTCCTGTTTCTCTGACAGACATTTATTGTAGAGCAGGGATTATGAAGGACTAACCTACCCTGTCTTGGCAGAGCTAGGCTGTCGACTTCCCTGTTACCAAGTTTTCTCCTTTTTGGACAGCAGTCTGTCTGCAGTTGAAGCAAGGAGTTTTTACATGCCAAGAGATAGGCTTGCCACTAATTCAACCATCTCACACTGGAGATTCTTCGATGCTTTTCTTCTACTTGGAGTAGAATAGAGGGTGCTGTCAGGAGCTGATATGTCACGATATCAAAAAAAATCTTAATTTAAGACCACATCTTTGAATGCCATATTCGGCAGATCTCTTGGGGTTTTTGAAGATGCCCTATCTATCTCTTGTATTTAGATAAGCAAATGTTGCTTGTCTCTTAACAACTTGATTACTGAGTAGCTTAAAGAATATCTGTGATAGACTGTCATAGTAGCTAACAAGGTGACATGCATGCATGACTAGGAGTTTGTTTTTCTTAACTATCCTAAACAGTTTAAGACGGTTGGTATCAAGAGGCCAGAGCTTCACATTTCATTTTTAAGTATCTCTAGGTATGATACCATTAGGAAGCGTTACCTTTAATTTTGTATCAGTATACAAAGATCTATTCAAATGTGGCTAAATATACTCTCAATTTTGTATCAATATACAAAGATCAATGCCTATGTGGCCCAATACAATCTTAATATTGCGTCCATATACAAGGGTCAATACCATTGTGGCCAACTATAATCTTAATTTTGTATCAATATACAAATATCAATACCGACGTAGTCCAATACAATCTTATTTTTGCACAATAAACAATGGTCAATACCACTTTGGCCAAATATACTACTAATTTTGTATCAATATACATAGGTATAAGGGCATATTCAATAATCTGACCCTTCTTCTTGGTCCTTCCTGTGCTATGTCTATGTCTCAATTTTTCTCAAGTCCATGCATTCCTACATAGGAGATAAAGAAGGATACAGAAAAGGGAAAGAAGGAATACCCTGGGTCTAACCTCGAAAACCCATTAAACAGGACCATTTAACAACTTGTAATCTCTTCCCCTAAATAACAGAGTTTTCAGTTGTCCTTCAAACAACCAAAAAAGGGGGGGGGGGTGGAGAAACACCCTCCCCAACCTCTGGGTATGGGACGTCGCTCTCTTAAAATGTCTTCCTGCTGGTTTGGGCCATAGTAAACCTGTTTGGGGCCCGAACCAAAACGGAAAAATGGTTTAAAATGTTAGTACAATCCTTTTATGTTCAGTCCTTCTGTTCTCAGCTGTTTAGATGTCCTAAGGAGTTTGTAGGCAGAAGCTGAACTTCCAGGCTTTACTGAGGTTCTGGCTGGGGCATTGTGTAGAGCTGAACGGTCTTAGCGATATTGAGTTGCTGTGGTTGTAGGCTTTTGATGGAGACAGCTATTGAGGGAGTCTGTCAGGCTGAATCATCTGGGTCACTCGTCTTCTTTTGGTGTCTGATTCTGTTTTCTGCTGAGGTTTCCTTTGTCCGGTTGTCCCTGGGTTCCTTGAATGGATGCTTTGATTCTCCTGGAAAGATAAGAACAGAGCCCTGCCCTAATCCTCACTCAGGGACAATCACCCTCTTTTTTTTTGGGGGGGGGTAGGTAATATTTCTCCTGAAGCAAATTTGTTTTTTTGACAATATATAAAGTGTTATCTTTCAATATGGTTTAAATAAGAAATTATTTTGTTATTTTGGAGCTAAACCAGCTTTAGTGTATATATTTTGAGATCTTGAAGGACAATTTGTTTGTATTGAGTGGGCCTTTTGTAAGTAGCTTTTAAACTTAGGTCCTTCCAAATCCTATGTGTGTGTCTCTGCATTCTAATTATTGGGATCAGAGACCTGTGGTTCCAATCTGAAGGGATTAAAGATGTGTTCCACCACTCTTGTATCGAAGTTTTTCTCTATTTAGAGTTTGTTTTGTATCAGGCTGACCTTGAGCTCTGAGATCTGCTTGCTTCTGTCTCTAGTGTGTTGGGGTTAAGGGTGTACTCTTCTTGAATGATGGGATTAAGGGTGAGTACCCTCACCACCCTGTTCCGTGTAACTCTAGAATTTATAAGTCCACTAACTCTATGGTGCTCCTCCCGTCTCTGCTGAAGTTAAAGGCATGGGTTAACACCACATTTCTCCTGTATTTTACCTTAGCTCTACGTTTTTTCGACACTTGGAGGTTTATAAAACCAGGTTGAACAGCTGTATCCTTTATTTTATTTACAGTGTTTTAACGTTGTTGCTTGCTTTTTTTAATTAATAAATTTATTTGTTTGTTGCTTCAGGTTAAATCCTTAACATATTGTCCTCTTTTCCCGCTTCCCAGCCCCACCCTCCCATGCTCTACCCCCTGACCCTTCCGTCTTGATCCTCTGGGGTGGAGTGTCCCTGCATAACAGTCTCTCACCACAGATCAGGAGTCATATGAGGGCCAAGAACCTTGCTACGGGGGGAAAACTAGAAAAAGACCAACAGACACACAAACCCACAAAAACAAAGAACAACAAAAAAAGAGAGGAAAAAGAAAAAGAAAAAAAAGGAAAAGGAAAAAGAAAAAGATATGAAAAAAAAAGTTTATGTCCATGTTCCTTTTGGTGTGTTGGTTGTAGTACAGATATCCTGTACGATATAGCTAAAATCTTATTATAAGTGAATAGATGCCGTGTGCATCCTTCTGAGTCTGGGTTAGCTCACTCAGGATGACCTTCTCTAGATCCATCCATTTGGCTGCAAATTGCATGATTTCATTGTTTCTTATAGCTGAGTAATATTCCATTGTATAGATGTACCACAGTTTTTTAATCCATTCTTTAGTTGAGGGACATCTGGATTGTTTCCAGTTTCTAGCTATTACAAATAAGGCTGCTATGAACATAGATGAGGAGACTTCCCTATGTCTCTGTGAGAGGTCCTTTGGGTGTATACCCAGAAGTGGTATGGCTGGGTCCTGAGGCAAATTTATTCCAAGGTTTCTATGATATCTCCAGACAGATCTCCATAGTGGTTGCACAAGCCTGCACTCCCACCAGCAACAGAGTAGGCTTCCCCTTTCTCAACAACCTCACCAGCATGTGCTGTCATTTGAGTTCTTTATCTTTGCCATTCTGACAGGTGTGAGATGGAATCTCAGGGTCATCTTGAGTTGCATTTCTCTGATGATTAAGGATGTTGAGCATTTCTTCAGGTGACTTCCCACAATTAGGGATTCCTCCTTTGTGAATTCTCTATTTAGCTCCGTCTCCCATTTTTTGATTGGATTATTTGGTTTCTTGGCATTTAGTTTCTTGAGTTCTTTGTAGATTTTAGATAATAGCCCTCTATCTGATGTGGGGTTGGTGAAGATTTTCTCCCAGTCTGTTGGATGCCGTTTTGTTCTAATGACTGTGTCTTTTGCCTTACAGAAGCTTTTCAGTTTCATGAGGTCCCATTTATTGATTGTTGATCTCAGGTCCTGAGCAGTTGGTGTTCTGTTCAGGAAGTTGTCACCTGTGCCAATGAGTTCGAGGGTTTCTCCTACTTTTCCTTCTAGTATCTTTAGTGTGGTCGGCCTTATGTTAAGGTCTTTGATCCACTTGGATTTAAGTTTGGTACAAGGTGATAGGTATGGGTCTAACTTCATTCTTTTGCAAGTGGACATCCAGTTGGACCAGCACCATTTGTTGAAGATGCTGTCCTTCTTCCATTGTGCGGTTTTGGCTTCTTTGTCAAAGGTTAGTTGGCCTTGTAGTATATCTGACCAGGCCCTTCTAGCTTTTAAAGTTTCTGAGGAGAAGTCAGATGTAATTCTGATGGGTCTGCCATTGTATGTGACTTGACCTTTTTCTCTTACAGCTTTTAATATTCTTTCTTTGTTCTGTATATTTGGTGTTTCAATTATCTAGGGTTTTTATTGGAATCTCTTTTTTCAGGTTTGGGAAGTTTTCTTCTATGACTTTGTTGAAGATATTTCCTGGACCTTGGAGTTGGGAGTCTTCTCTTTCCTCTATGCCTATGATTCTTAGGTTCCGTCTTTTCATTGAGTCCTTGATTTCTTGGATGTTGTGGGTGAGAGATTTTTTAGCCTTCTCATTTTCTTTGGATGTTGTACTGATTTCTTCCATCGAATCTTCCATGCCTGAGATCCTGTCTTCCATCTCTTGCATCCTATTGTTGATACTCACATCCATAGTTCCTGTTCTCTTCCCTTGGTTCTCCACTTCCTCTTTTAACTCTGACTGTGTTTTCTTTATTGTTTCTATTTCTATTTTCATGTCTTGTATGGTATTGTTCGTTTTGTACATTTCCTTTTCCAGCTTGCTTGTTTTTGTCTGAAAATCTTTCATTGCTTTGTCCTTTTCCTGTTCAAGCTCTGTCACCTTGGCTTGGAGTTCTTTAGTGGTGCTGTTCATTGTTTTGGCTTGTAAAATTGTGGCTTCTTTGAATTCATTCATAGATTTAAGTTCTTCTTGAAGGGACTCTATCACTTTCCATAATGCAGAATTGTCATCCTTTTCATGTGTTACTGTTGGTGTGAGGTCATCCGATTTGGATGAGCTAGGATAATTCTGCTTTGTTGGAGTCATATTTCCTTGATTTCTATTTTTTTCTTGGACCTTTGGCCATTTGGGTGTGTTTAGCTGTCTGTTCTTGTTGTTTTCTGTGTTTGGATCCACAGGGGATGCTTTGGTGAAGGAGTCGAATTGCTTGGCTATCTTTCCTTGCTTACAGGGTGATCTCAGGGTCACTTTGGTTTTAATAGCCTGAATCGCTGTGAGCTGGTGCAGCCTATTCCCAGGTAGAGAGTAATGGTCCGGGATTGTTTCACTGCTCCCAGTTCAGACTTCTCTATGTTGCACACTGAGTGATCGGCCTGTAATGGTTCTGAGGTATGATCCTGTTTGCCTAGGCACAGATTTTGTGGGTTTTGTTGTCACAGAGGCTGACAGGGCCCGGCTCCACACCTAATATGTCTGGGTTTACCAGAATACAGCTATGAACCCCTGGCTTCTGGTTACCTACTAGGCTTCTCCGCCACAGGCCTGGCCGCTTCCCTCTCTATCTGCTCCACTGTGGGTGGGCAGAGCTTCGGCCCCTCCCGCCGTCTGAGCCGGCCTCCTGCCCTAGCTGCTTTGCCATGGGTGCATGGGGCTTCGGCCCCGCCCTCCTGCAGCCGCTTCCCACCCGCCCACTGGCCTCCCGCTCCAGCTCGAGCGGCTGCGGATCACCTCCCGAGCGCCCTGTTTCTTCCTTGTTAAGACTTCAACTATTCTGCAAAGTTTCTTAAGTAGTTATAAGGTCTTCCTGAGGTGTGGGAAGCCCAGTAGGCTAGTGGGTGATCGCCATGTGGCCTTTGATTCTGCCTGATGTGTGTTGGGATCGATCTTACCAGGCACCTCTCCAAATGGGAGTTCCTGAATCCCGGATTTAGTGGCTTCCGTATCTGCGAGAGATGGGGGGAGAGCCTTGCCCTGGGACTTTTAACAGTCCCTTGGGACCTGTGCGTGTTCCCGGAGGGGCCAGACCCTCCGGTTTTTGCACAGTGTCCAACAACTCTGTGTTTTCTATGGCTCTTCTCTCCCACATTCAAAATGCGTCCGTGCAATTCATTGCCATCTTGGCCCCACACTGAGACATTTTGAATCTAGTTCTGTGATCCAAGGAAGAGAGAGTGTCCTTGAAAGAAAACCACAGAAGAGGCAATCGTGTGAGAGAATTAAAATTAGTAGTTTTTCGACCCCTTCTGGCTTTATAATTAGAACAAGAAACAGGAATCTAGGCTGCATCTCACATTTTTATGTAAAGTACTTACTGAACACAGCAACACAGGGCATGGGACACATTTCACATAGGAAAGTGATGTAAGTTTTACAAATGTGGACCTTAGTCACCTGTGATCTGTGGTGTCAATGTCCTGTAACCAGCTGACTATGTAGGTTCTGAAACTCACACAACAGCAACTAATCTACACTCTGTCATGGAGGTAAGCAGAGACACAGCGGGAATGTCAACTGAAATGTACATTGAGTAATATTTTGGTATAAAGAGAAAAAGAAATGCAGCGTAACATTTAAATTCAGATCATCATTAATAGGTTTCTAGAGAACAAATAGGCAGCAAAATCACTAGGAGAAATGTTTGGATAATTAGAAGAATAGTACATGTTATATAAGTAATTAATATATTTAAGGTTTCCAGAAGGAGGGGAAATGTAAAAGAACAAATTGTAGTAGAGAAATCAAAACAAGCTGAGGAACTTAAAACTTTAAATTACCTTGGTTGACAGAGGAGATTGTAGGAAGAGAATGAGTAGACCAAAGTACAAGCTGAGAAATTATTCCCAAAGAGTACAATTTACTATGTTCAGGATGACTTTTATTATTTTAAAAATTCTTTTATTTTAATTATGTTTATTTATTACTTCAAGTTACATGTCCATCACAGCCCCCTCCCTTCACCCTTCTAGTTCTATCCTCCCTCCCTCTACCCCTCTCCCACCTATCCTACTGCTCAGGTGTGGGATGCCCCCACTTCTCAGACCCATCAGTTTACCAGTCATATGAGGGCTAAGAGCTTCCTCTTGCACTGGGGTCTACATGATAGCTGCGCTAGGGCAAAGTGTCCCACTAACAGCTAACAAAGTCCATGTTCCTGTTTCTTTTGGTCTGTTGGTTGTAGGATAGTTATCCTGTACTATATGGTTAAAATCTAGTTATAAGTGAATACATGCCATGCATATCTTTCTGGGTCTGGGTTAGGTCACTCAGGATGAGCTTTGCTAGTAACATCCATTTGACAGCAAATTGCATGATTTCCTTGTTTCTGATAGCTGAGTAGTATTCCATTGTTTAACTGTACCTCAGTTTTTTTTTTTTAAATCCATTCTTCAATTGAAGGACATCTTGGTTGTTTCCAGTTTCTAGGTATTACAAACAAATCTGCTATGAACATAGTTGAGGAGATGTCCTTGTCGTCTGGTGAGGAATCTTTTGAATGTATGCCCAGGAGTGGTATGTGTGGGTCATGAGGTAGAGCTATTTCAAATTTTCTAAGATATTGCCAGACTGATTTCCATAGTGGTTGTACAAGTTTGCCCTCCCACCAGCAATGGAGGAGTGTTCCCTTTATCCACAACCTTGCCAGCATGTGCTGTCTTTTGAGGTTTTTGTCTTAGCCACACTGACAGGTGTGAGATGGAATCTTAGAGTCATCTTGAGTTGTATTTCTCTGATGATTAAGGATGTTGAGCATTTCTTCAAGTGTCTCTAGGCCATTAGAGATTCATGTTTTGTGAATTCTTGGTTTAGCACTGTACCCCATTTTTTTTATTTGACTATTATCACCATTCTGGATGTCAAGCTATACTACAGAGCAATAGTAATAAAAACAGCATGGTACTGTTATAGAAACAGGCCAGTTGATTAGTGGAATCTAATCGATGACACAGAAATAAACCCACACTCCTTTGGTCACTTAATTTTTGTCAATGAAGCCAAAACCATACAAAGGAAAAATGAAAGCCTCTTTAACAAATGGTGCTGCTCTAACTGGATGTCAACCTGTAAAACAGTGTGAATAGACCCATATTTATCACCTTGCACAAAACTTAAATCCAAGTGGATCAAAGACCCTAACATAAAGCTGGACACACTAAATCTAATAGAAAAGAAAGTGGGGGAAAAGCCTGGATCTCATTGGCACAGGTAACAACTTCCTGAACAGAACACCAATAGCTCAGGCTCTAAGACCAACAATCAATAAATGGGACCTTATGAAACTGAAAAGCTTCTGTAAGGCAAAGGACACTGTCATTCGAACAAAACAGCAACCTACAGATTAGGAAAAGATCTTTACCAACCCCACATCTGGCTGAGGGACTAATATTCAAAATTGATAACTTTTATTTTTAAGTAACATTCCTTTACTGGATAGCAAAATGAAGGCAGATATGTGTAAAGCAGGTGTAGCGACAGAAGACCAAACTTTCTCACAACAGTTGATATATGGGGTGAAGAACTACAATCAAGCAGCAGACAGCAATCTGATATATTCTGACTCCTCAAACTGAACATGGTTAAGGCCTTGAACATCTGAATTGCAAGAAATCAATTCATCATTTTTTTCCTGCTAGTATTGATGGCCATTTTTACCTCTTCATTGGTAGACTGGCTGTATGCTTTTTGTGGGATCTCAAAGACAACTAAATCCTGCAATTTTTCCCCATCAAAGCTCTCTCAAAGTGCAAGATTGGGCACAAAATTATCACATATGCTCATTGTGCCATCTTCATTATGTCCATTCCAACCATGGCTACTGTCATTTATTGCAAAATGCTGGAATACTCATTAGCAGTGTGTGTGTAAGTCCAGATAGTGTCTTCTTAGCCAGTGTACTCTCCGAATGACTAATAAGCAGAGTTGATGCTAAGTAGTAACCATTTACTTATTAAATGAATGTAGGGATATAAGCATAGTGGAATAACTGTTCCCTTTTTTTCTTTCTTATTTATCCTCTCACCCATTATACTTCCCATTCCTACTCTTGTGCTTGGTAGAACTGCAGTTGTCCTACCACTGTGAAATTTATTAAACATACAGACTCTCAGGCCCTATAGACATACTAGATCACTCTATTTTAACAAGAACACAATGTGATTTGGACTTGAAAATCCTCCTTGAACCATCATCCAGACAGGTTTTCAAAATGCAAATGGAAGCATTCCATCTATGTTCTTCTTAATACATTCTGGGGCTTCCGTTATTCATGGAGGAAGATACATCTTAACCTCAGGATAGATTCATTTCTTCTTGCCTCTCTGACCTTTACCACCATATGCCCTTTCAAATTATGGAAGGCAGCCATTTCAGCCTTTCTTGGACTCCCAAGAAAGCCTTCTTAGCCCCATCACAGAGTTCTGCTAGCTCCTCTTACTGAACTTTGTTATGTTCAATACCTGTCACCTAAATGACTCTGGTTGACCTTTCATATCTCTGACTGATATATTATCAAACAATTGGTTTATACTAGTGTTGGGACCACATGATTTTTTTGGTCTCTGATATTTGTCATAATCTATTTCATTATTGCTTGGGTACTACTTTGTTAGTGGCAATCTCTGTAGACACTTTATGAGGTCTGTGAAGGCTGAATGAATATCTGAATTTCTTACCATACCTCCATTGCCTAGCACACTGTTTATCCTTATGAAGAAAGTATCAAAGAAAGAATGAACCTGTTTTTCATACTGACATTTTGAAGAAGATGTTAAGACTTAGATGGAAGAAAGTTGTGAAATGAGAGACTTGTTCCAGAACACTCATTTGGCAAGTGGTAATGGTCAAGGATGTATTATATAAACATACTTTAGGACAACCTACCACTGGCCTAGAAGCTTCCTCCCCACTGGTTAACTTTCATTGTGCTGAAGGTGCCATATAGTCTGCTGGGGGGAGAAAAGTTCAAGTCTTACCAAGGTGTGAAACCTGCAAGGTACAGTAACACCGGCCTGGCAAGATACACCCAGTGGTGCATTAGTGCAATGAATGTTGTAGGCAGAACAAAGAGAATTCTAATTGGATTTGTAGAACACAGGCATAATACTGTAAACCTTATCAGGAACCCCTAGCTAGGGAGGCCATAGGCCTGGGTAAAAGCAAATACAGTTGTTTTGCTAAAGGGACTAGTATCAAACTGCCTTCTAAATACGTAACCCTGCAAGTAAAGATCACTGCAGCTCTCAGTCCTTGTTCGCTGGTGCAGGCACTTCCAGCTAGTAAAGCACAGAGGAACTAGAATGCTCAGCCCTTAATGGGACATCTGTATTACACATCTGTCCATACAGGCTCAGTAAGCATTCAGAAGAGAGTGAAAAGGATTGTAAGAACAAAAGGTTATGGTGAACTGCTACAAAATGGTATCTCTTGACATGACACAGCTGCTGAGCATGAACTCATAACAGCTGTGTTTGCCTGTACAAGATCATGTCACTCCAAATTCTAACATGGATGAGTGTGGGTTATGAAGCCCAACTTTATTTGGGGATCTATTGGGAATTGAAAACTACTTGGGTAGGGAGATTCAGTTTTTTTTTTTCTTTCTTTCTTTAGAAATGTTATCCTTGGTAGGTTGTTCATCCACCAGTAGATTATTCTACATCTGTGTCCACATAGGCATCATATATTAGACTTGGGGACTTGCACATCAAAACAACCCCTCACACACATTCCCCCCCCCAAAAAAAAAGAGAAGAAAAAATAGAGAAAAAAGAAAAAGAGAAAGGAGGGCATAGGAGGAAGTTAGAAACAGTGGGTAGACATGATCAAAATACATTGTATTCATGTATGAATCTCAGAGAATGCTACTAAGTCATAATTCTTATTCAAAACTAAAAATATAAATAAAAAACTCAAAACTAAGCAAAGAAAACCTTTCAGTAAATGAATGATTTCAATGTGCTCAAACTTAGCAACCCGTGTATCATCCTTGAATTTATTAGTGCAGCAGGAGCAACACCCGGTAAGGACTGTTCACTTCTCAGTGATTCTGTGAGGCAGGCATTGGTAGTCACTTTTTTATAGGCACAAGCAGAATATGAACTGAAAAGGGCAAACTAACTGTCCTCAAGTTACACAGCAGATGGAGACTCAAGTTTACCCAAGTTAGGGCACTTAGTTTTACTACTTTTTTTTTGCTTCCCACAAACTTTTCTAAACAAAATTTACTGTCTGTGAAGGGTCATTTCACTAGTCAATGTATTTTTAACTGTTTTTCACTAAGAAAAAATGTTTTATTAATTTAAAACATTTATAAAAATTTATTTTTTTTTGTAATTTAATTACTGTGTATTCTTTTAGAAAGTAAAAATTCAAGTAGAGTTGACAAATAATGTTACATAAAAACAATCCAGAATTGTTGTTCTTTTTTTGTCAGTATTATAATTCTTATATAGTAAAGTTACAATGTGAGGTACTAATTTAGTTACAAAAGATATAGACAAAATTTGAAAAATTACCATGAGCTCTTATGTACTGGGTTTGTTTTATTTTTATTAGGAAAAATAATATAGTTTCTTTAAAGGAGGAAAACCCACACATTTATAAAGATCATTTTTCAGGTATACTAAGGATTAGCCAATGTCTACCCAAAGATCTTCATATGAATAGCAACATGTACTCAAATTCACAACAGCTGACATTGAATCTAATCTTTACGGTCATTCAATCTACATCCCATGTTGACATGAATTTAAATTCTCAATGGCAGGAAGAACAAAATAATAAAATAGATTCCCAGGGAAGTGCTGCAGTCAGTAAAAATTAAAATAAAATAAACACACAACACAGGATGAAAACAAAAAGGCCTATAGGATCTATCATACTGGTGGAACTTACTCTTTTTCATTAAGAAGGAAATGTCTGTTATTTTTTAAGATGAAAATTCTCATCACAAATTCATTTTTTAAACTTCCAAGTGAGGTTGATGGTGCTACATTGCAAACTGGACTGACAGCTTCCATAAAGCTTCACAGACAGTAAAAATGGCAGCAATTGCTGCTCTCCTCAGCAGAATTCTCCTGCAGTTAGCCTCAATATTCCTTTCACCTTTCCGTGCTAGGTGGTTTCCTAGTTCATGAAGTAAACATGGGAGGGTCTCAGTCAATGATGTGACAATTGTAATTCAGAGACCTCGTAATCTTGTTTTTTAAGAAATCATAATATATGGTATGCAGGGCCATTTTTGCTCACCTTGTCTCCAATTACATCCTTGATTTACTGGCATCTCACTTTTATCTAGGGTACCATCTGGTTCCAAACAGTAATATGACTTTGTTGACAGATGCCACAAAGCAGGCTTTACTCTTTGGGTCTGCCTAGATTTTCTACTTAGCGGCAGGTGGATCAAAACCTGAGAATGATCCACAGCATGACCCTGTCCGTCGTAGCCCCTCTAGGTTTCAGAATAGCCATTCCATGACACAGCAGGACATGTCACTTTCACCACAAGTTCAGATCAAGACACTTGGAATCAAGAATCATTAGGACACACATGCCTGACTGCAGGCTGGATAAAATTTCCAGACATTTTATTTTAAGCAAATTTCAAAAATGCGTAAGAGGATAGTTTCAAGTTGGTTATAAACAATAAAATTGTATTCTTTAGCATAACAAATAACATCCTTTTATGTGCCCATATCGTGTGTGTTCATTTGTGCATGAATATGCATTCATGTGTTTGTGTGTGTGTGTCTTTCTACTGTCTGCTTTTGTGTGTATATATGTGGTCTCTATCTGTTGTATCGGCTTGGGTTTATGTGTAATTGTGATATCTGCTTGTGTGTGTATGTGGTGTCTCTGTGTGCCTGTGTTTATGTATGTTTATATGTAGTATGTTCTTCTGTGTGTGTGTGTGTGTGTGTGTGTGTGTGTGTGTAGTGTCTGCTTGCATCTGTTTGTGTGTGATCTCTCTGTCAAAGTCTGCATGTATGTGTGTTCATAGGTATTCCATGAAAAACTGCTTGAGTTGTAAGTCTCCTGCAGGGCAGGATCATATAATAGCATTCCCTCTAATTAAGGCTAAATAAGGAAGAAAATTGAAGGAAGTATTTCCCTAAGTGATACTATTTGTTGCCAATTAATAGATACAAGGATATGAAATTGGTCACATGACTTCAGAAGACCACAGTATGGAGATTTTCTGAAATAATTGCACAGCTTGAAAGCTTCATCAGTCCTTCAGATCTTTCTCCCTCTATGAGCACTTTTATAGAACACTTTAAGAAACCCCTGTGTAACCTTCATTGGCTAAACATCTACCCAGCACCTCATGATTAAATTCTCAAACATATATAAAAGGAGTCCTGCTGGTTAGTCTTTCTACTGGCTGGTATTTCAGTCTTCACAGTTTAATTTCTTAAACCATGGTTTGCATTTTGAGGTAGAGGCTGAATAACGGCAGTACTAACTAGCAGTATTTGAACAAAGTGAGTACTGAAAATGACATTTCGTCCTGCAGGTGTTAAAGGGACCTCAGTAAAAATTCAGTAATATTTATCACAGATTAATCTATACTCCAAATTACCCACCTTGACCAAAACTGTATGTTAAAATGCAATCTACAAAGATTATAAACTTTTTGTATGATATATGGTGAAAGCTGCAGCTTGATAACATTCCCATCGTTATTGATAAGGACCTGTCGTGCATGTACTAATGGCATAGAGCTAACTAGATCCAGAGGCTGTAGTTGGGCAATTGATTGCATAGGCACTGGGGTTGGACTTTCTAGGTGTGCATACTATACTTCTCACTTGTATTAGCTGCTAACCTTGAACAAACCATTTCACCTACCTGCACCTATAGATCTTTAGTATAAAACAATAACAGTAACATGCTTTCTAATTTAGTTTAGGATATTATAATAGGGGAAGATTCTGTTCTGACAACACTTGAAAGTTATTGCTTAAGGATTGTTCCAGTTGTTTTTTGATGACTTCATTATTACCTTCTTTGTTCTTAGGATACTCATATGATAGATGCGTAAACGTATGTGCAATTTTAAACTCCCAGATCTTTTGAATTGGTTTTCTGTTTTTACTATGGATGTTGTCTAAAGCCATGAAAGTTGTAATGGAATTCTAAAAGCAATTGGAAGTTTGAATAGCATTTCCAGTACCTGGCCATGGAGAAGAAATAGATCTTAAGAGTGTAGAAAGAGTTCTCTTGGTCACAACTATAGATCTAATAACCATCTGCTTTGAGTTCTCTATATGTTGAGGTTATCCAGGTTGTATGTTCAATATGTAAACCAAATAAGTGAAGGAGAAGATATTGAGAGTAGAACCCAAAGTTAGTCTGTGTGGCAATGATTGCTTATGTTTAACTATTCATTTTTATGTCTTTTCTTTCTTTCTTTCTTTTTTTTTTTGGAGAATTTCATGACTGAGTACTGTATTTCATCATTTCTACCCCCATTCTCCTCCTCTAAGTCCTCCTCTGTTCCTCCTGCATTCTTTCTCAAATTCATGACCTCTTTTTTATTCATATATAAGTACATTGTTACTTATATATGTTCATATATATATATATATAAAATACAGTCTTCTAAGTCCATTTAGTGTTGTCCATATATATATTATTGCCCATATATATAATAAATATATTATATACATATGTTTATAAATGTGTGTGTGTGGTGTGTGTGTGTTTGGACTTAAGGCTGGCCACATGGAATTAGATAACCTATCATGGGTTCATCCCTAGAGAGAACTCATTATCTCCCTCCTTGGAAGCATTAGCTACCAGTAGCTCTTTATCGATAGGTGGACTGTTTTGATATATTGCCCATCTGCTTTGGGAAGTCAGATGGTGTTGTCACCATACTGGTCTTATTTAGACAGACATGTTTTTAAGAAGTAGGCTTCCTGTCACATATAGAAAACATTGTCTTATAGAAGACCTTTATACTCTGGCTTTTACAACTTCTCCATCCTTTCTCTGAGACTTATATATTATTAATTTATATTTAAAACATTACTTTTTGTGTAGATGTACCACAGTTTTTTAATCCATTCTTCAGTTGAGGGACATATGGGTTGTTTCCAGTTTCTACCTATTACAAATAAGGCTGCTATGAACATAGATGAGGAAACTTCCTTGTGATTTGGTGAGGAGTCATTTGGATGTATACCCAGAAGTGGTATGGCTGGGTCCTGAGGCAGAGCTATTCCAAGTTTTATAAGATATCGCCAGACTGACCTCCATAGTGGTTGCACAAGCCTGTACTCCCACCAGCAATGGAGGAGGGTTCCCCTTTCTCCACACCTTCACCAGCATGTGCTGTCACTATGGAATACTACTGAGCTATCAGAAACAATGAAATTATGCAATTTGCAGCCAAATGGATGGAACTAGAGAAGCTCATCCTGAGTGAACTAACCCAGACTCAGAAAGATGCATATGGCATCTATTCACTTATAGTTGGATTTTAGCCATTTAGTACAGGATAACTATACTACAACCAACACACCAAAGGGAACAGAAACATAGACTTTGTTTCCTGTCAATGAGACACTTTGCTCTAGTGGTGCTGCCTTGTAGGCCCCCAGTGTATAAAGAGGCTCTTGGCCCTCATATGACTGCTGAACTGGGGCGGGGGACTGTTATGTAGGGACACTCTACTCCAGAGGAGTGGGATGGAAGGGATAGGGGGTAGAGGGTGGGAGGGCAGGACTGGAAAGGGCAGAAAGAGGACACAATGATGGAGATGTAACCTGAAGTAATAAATAAATACATTTTAAAAAGAAAAAAAAAGAATTTGATGTCTTAAGATCATGAATAGGAATCAAATAATTTCTCAATAAACTTTAGTATTTTGAGCCAAAAAATATTACTTTTTAAAATAATTTTTTCTTTAAAATATGTTTTATTTTGTGGTACTTCTAACAACAGGAGCAAGGACTGTCTTTAACTCTGTTGCTTGCCTTTGAAACCCTCTGCCTTAACTGGGCGCCTTTTCTGGCCTCAGTAGGAGAAGATGCTCCTGCTATTACTGTAACTTGATTTGCCAAGGCTGGCTGATATCCATGGGAGGCCTCCCAGTCTCTGAAGAGAACAGGAGGAGGAGCTGAGGGAAGAAACAGGGGAAGGGACTAGGGTGAGAGGAGGGAGGCGAAACTGCAGTTTGGATGTAAAGTTAATCAATTACTTAATTAAAAAAAATAAAAATACATTTTATTTGAAACAGAATTACACCAATTTCTCCCTCCTTTTTCTCCTTGCAGTAACTCCCAGCTATTCTACCTAACCACCCTCACATCTTGCCCATAATCAAACGTAGAGCCTTTTTGTAATATTTATAATTACAGTACTATCCCAAACTAGCAGCAGAATTCCACAGTGTCATCCACGTGCCTTACAAGGCACAAAGAAAGCAATAGGGAGCTGATCATGTGCTCTTCCATTATGGTTTCAGAGAGCTGCTGAGTTCAGGCACCTTGTGGCATAGTAGTCCTTCTGTGAAGGTCCTCAGGGGGTAAGATGCTAACTGTGAAAAGCCATTATGTAAAGCTGAGAAAATGGAGCCTGGATCGCAATGGAGAACTCAGGATGATGGGAAGGATGTCATGAGTTATCCACCAAGGAGAGCTTCACACAGGGAGTAGACCAAGCCCCAGAGAGAGAGAGAGAGAGAGAGAGAGAGAGAGAGAGAGAGAGAGAGA
>CAJQZJ010004763.1:12620208-12650975 GCA_907164525.1 Lophiomys imhausi
AGAGAGAGAGAGAGAGAGAGAGAGAGAGAGAGAGAGAGAGAGAGAGAGAGAGAGAGAGATACATACAGAGACACACAGATAGATAGGTAGATAGATGATAAATAGATAGATAGATAGATAGATAGATAGATAGATAGATAGATGTTATAGGCAGCAAAGCTGGAGTTGGAAGGGCCATCTAAATCCTTTGACACTGGAGTTACAGGATTTGGAGGCTTCCCTGCTGAGTTCTAGTCTTGCATGGTTTCAGTATTTTCTCATTATACCCAATTCCTCTCTTTTGGAATTTTAATGTATATTCAGTGTCGTTGTATGTTGGGAATATGTATTTTGGTTTTTATTTTGATTTTACAGGGGGTTAGAAGTAAGAGATTGCCTTGAGTCTCACAAAAGACATTGGATTTTAAACTGTGGAAGACTATGGAGGCTTTGAAATTGGACTGAATGTGTTTTGCATTACGATAAGGCCATGATCTTATGGGTGTCAGAAAGTAGAATTCCATGGTTTAATAGACTATGTTACCCATAGTGTCCTTTATTTGAACATTTGGCTTCCAGTTGGACGTGCTGTTTGGAGAGGTGTTGATTTGTTGGAGGAAGCATATCTTGAAAGTTATGCTTTGAGAGTTTTCTAGCTTTGTTTTCTCTGCTTTGTGCTGCAGTTTAAGATGTGAGCTCTCAGTTTCCTGATCTCGTTGCCATGCCTACTACCGGCTGCTATGCCATTCCTTGTCATTATTTAATCTAATCCTTTGTCCATATAAACTCCTATATAAGTTGCCTTTGCTGTGGTATTTTTCACAGCAACAGAAAAGTAACTAATAAGATATTAATCCCTAAATTATGTTGTAGTTTGTAGAAATGGTTGGTTTTGATGATTCATACAATACTGTGAATGACACCAATACATTTAAAAAGGTCAGTTGCCTTAATAATTTCTACATAGATATGTGTGACAAAAATCTGTATGAATGCTCCAAAGTTTAGGTATAATTTGAGTATGTGGAAAAAAATAAAATTGTTTTCTGAGCCAATGTTCAAAATTGTGGGAAGCACTTTTGTTTTCTACTTGGACAAAAGAAAGGAGTACCAGAGAAATCTATAGGTTTAGAAATAAATAAAATAGCAGAATCAATTGAAAGACAAGATCTTAGATTTTAGCTGGTGCTCTCTGACTTGAAGTTGTGATTATAAGAGAGGGAGGAGGAATAGAGATACCTGGAGAGGGGCAAGAACAACACATGAAGATCAACAGAACCAATCAGCCTAGGACTCTAGAGGCTTATAGAGACTGAAACACTAACCAAAAAAAAAAAAAAAAAAAAAAGAAAGAAAGAAAGAAAAAGAAGAAAAGAAAAAGTATATATAAACTAGACCCTATACTTATATAGATGATCAACAACTTGGTCTTCATACAGATTTCTTAGCAGGTAGAGGGGTGGTGATCTCTGTGATAGACTTTGTTGCCTGTTAGTGGGAAACTTACCCTTGCTGGGCTGCCATGTTGGGTCCCAGAGCAAGAGGAATCTCTTAGCTCTCATGGTGAACTGAGGGCAGTAGATATGTGGGACCCCCCACACACACAAGGAGAAGGAAAGGAGAGAGAGAGGGAAGAAAGTAGGAGAGTGGGACCAGGAGAGGAGGACAGAGGTGACTGTGATCAAGATGTAACTTGAATAAATAAATAAATAAATAAGTGTTAAAAAAATAAACTTATCTTTCAATTTTGTCACTTTCCTTCCATTTAAGTATCCTCAAATCTTACTTATTTTTCAGAACAAAGAAGCTTAAAACTATCTGGGAAATTAGCAGCAGCCAGCATAAAGAAAGTATGGCAGAGCCTTAGGGCCTGATCGCAGGATGAAATTCCTAAAAGAAATTTCTTGCCAAAATATATAGACAAGAGATAGTTTTCATTTAGGTGTATTGTATTCTTCCAGTTGGTTAAAGGACAGTTGTATTTTTCTTTAGTAATCAGTGAAACTACAGAAGTGTGTGAGATCTAACACAACATTTGTGCAATGTAATATGTTGGATTTCACATTTAAAGGAGCTGATTTGAAATGGTAATATATAGTTGAGAGAGCATTGAGATTTTTAAGTAAACTAACAAACTTTAAGAGAAGTCAGTATTTTAGTGAATATGTGCAATGGCAGGGTTAGTAACTTTCAGCATTCCCTGAAGATGAGCAAGTTCACTGCTTGGACTGCTAAGTAGAAATTCAGGGCTTCTGCTTGGGCTCCTTAATCCCTCCCACACACCCCTTCCTCCTCTCTCTCATCTTCCCTTCAACCCTTCATTTGCCTATATTTTCACATGATTGCAAATTGAGAAAAGCAACAACAGTGGTATTTGTCTTCTTTGACTTTTCTATTTTGAACACTGTTTTCAGTGTCTCTTATATTGCCGTACTGCTAATAGTGTCATTACAAGTTACTGCACAAGGAAGAATTCTGTCCGAGGTTAGTTAGGACTGGTTCGATTACAATCTGGAAGGCAGGAGGACTATTGCCAAAGGCCACACATCAGAAGCAAGCATTCTGCTGGAAGCAGTGGAAACCAAAGAAAGAAGTGCTTTTGAGAATGAGACAGTGAAGGGACTTGTGTGTTTCTGAAGAGTGAGAGCTATTAGAAGGTACAGTTCAGGTGACTCCATCATAAAGCATGGATGTTGGGAACATGGACTAGAGAAAAAAATCCTGTGGAATCTTCGAAGAGTTGAAGTCGTAGTAGTTGATCTTAGAGAGAAAAAAAAAACACAATATACTTTTAAAAGAGACATATTACATAAATAGTATATTATAATGCAGGGATCCCCTGACTTTTCCTTAGTTGTTGATGTAAGGAGAGTTTTGTAAAAACTTATGATCCACACACTATATTAAGCATGTTGGTTTGTTTCAGCCAAATTTCGTGATTGACATGAGGTGCTGAAAGTTAAAGTAAAGGGCAGGGATGGGGTCGGACTTGATGTTTCTTAGTCAGTCATCACAGAGCACTTTGTTTCATGATAAAATGAGTTCTTTTCATTGCTTTGTTGAGTGGTGCGTGTGTGTGTGTGTGTGTGTGTGTGTGTGTATGTCAGAGAGAGAGAGAGAGAGAGAGAGAACAGAAGGGGTGGGGCTCTGAGTCTTTCTTGTGCTTTGATTACAGCAATTAAAGCAACTAAACCACTGACTGCTTCCTCACTTGCCAGAAGAAAATTATTAATAAGCATGACATTGCTCTGAGGAAACATTAAACATAGTATCATTATCATCCACACTTATACACTCTCAAAAAGAATAGGGAGTTTGTTCAACTTTCCAGTATCGGTAAGTGACAGAGTCTGGCTTCAAATCTCTCAGTGTGGATCCAAATTTTTAACTGCCAACATGTACATTTCATTTCAGGAAAAGATACATGATATCATTTTAAAATGTCACAACATGGATTTTCTTTTTACTTTTCTTCCTTCAAGTTGTGCGGAGTGTAGACTTTACTTAAATGAACAGTAAAGACACATTACAAAATCTTCAGTTAATGTACATAGACACTGGATCTGTGAAGACCAATATGACAACGTTTACTCTGGTTGTAAGAGTATATCATGGAGACTGCATAGCTCCTGTGTGTTTGATCAGAAATCTTGAAGTCTATCATTCTTAAGGTGTAGTGCTCACTGTTTTGTGAGTTTGTACAGATAATTAAGTGTTTTCTTCATAATTCCTCTCTATATTGATATTAGACATGGGCTGCACTTTATTTCTCTATATGATGAATTCTAATCATTTGACCGAATAATTTCAGAGATTCAGTTTCCAGGGTCTGCATAAACCTCTTGCATTATGTCACTTTCAAGTAATGAGCTCTTGAGGGGATCATACTGTCTCATATTCCCAAATACTTGGTGCCTGGTGGGGAGGAGTTAAAGACACTTGAGTTGATGACTAAATGTCAAGTAGATATATTTTGGAAACTTCTGTGAGCATTTGGGATGTGAGTTTGACAGCCATTGTTCTAAGGGGCACAGGTGATATGAGGAAGTCCCGAGATACTGTAGAGATTTAGAAAGTAAAGGATTTAATTTATGGACCAACTGACTCTGTGAAAGTAATTTCACTTGAAAATTGTAATTGACCATGTTTGTAAAAATACGACTGTTGGTGGTGCTTTCTGAAATATTTTTTTTTTCTTTTCTCAACTCTGAATCTATTTTTCATTGCCCTGGGTATCATTCAGAGTTGAGTGTCCAATTATATTTAATTGTATCACTTTTCACAGTTAAAATTTCTACCATGACCAATTTTCTCTGTTTCTGGATAGGTTTATGAATAATCTATTATTTTTTATTTTTTTAATTTCCAATTTGAAATAACTGTGTGCTCAATTTTCTTCTTCTGTGTGTCTAAATATATGACTCTGAGTATCAGTTGCTTTTATGCAGTTTAGCAAAATTGTTCAATTCACTTTAATTATAAATCTACTTTTTTGCACAGATCAATCACACCGTAAGAGTCTATAGTTTTCTCTGCAATAACTATTAGATTTTTCAAATGGCAAGTTATTTTTTCCAGAGCAATTGAGCGACTTGCGATAGTTTTGGAGATAATGGACTCAAATCAAAGGTTTACTTGGTACAGAAAAGTGACGTAATTGTCTTTTTTGTATCTTGTACAATGTGTGTTTTATATATACTAACAGAAAAGATGAAAAGAAGTATTTTCCTTAACTTCATATTTTAAATAATGGATTCATTGTTGCTTCTATACCGTCAGTAGAATCATCTTCTCTCAGTGGAATTACTTCCTTAGCACAGAAAGAGCTCCTCAGCTCAGTGTATTCTAAGTGAGGACAGAGGTGGCCTTGCTTAACAATGAAAGTGAGCGAAGCATGAACGTAGGAGCTAGAAGTGCAGGTTGAGCAGCTTGAGGTAGAGTGTTCCCATTGAGTGTGCTTTTCTTTTCCTTTTTCTTAAGTCTGTCAATCGCATGGTACATTATAATGATTTGTACCAACTGTCTTAAGCATTTCATAACTTCAGCTAAATGTCCGGCATTATAGCTGCCTGTGGAAGGCTGGGAAGTGAGAAGGGTTGGTGTAGAGGGCTCCTGGGCAACTTCCTGTCTAGAAAGATAGTGCTCATCAAGCCAGTTAATGCAGGTTGATATTTGCTGTTAGGGAGACCTTGAGAGAGCAATTGGAAGTCATTGAGAATGGACAATGAAGGGTCACAATGGGAAAGGGCAAAATTAGGCTTTAATTGTCTGTATCAAAGTGAGGATGAACATGGAAAATTCTAACCTATTACTTGAGATAAGCAAAAGACACAGAGGTTTCAATAAATCTATAGAGTGTACAGAAGGCTAAAGGGTAATTCCCTACTTTCAGCATTTGCATTAAATGGCAATTCCTGAGCCTCATTTTTTGTCTCATTTTTAAAGTCCAGAAACATAACTCCCAATGTCATAAAGAATGAATTAATATATTCAACTTAGAATTGTATTCAATAAATGACACCGATTTACTTTAGCCAGCCTCTGCCTCTGGACTTTCCAATAATGCAAGACAAAGTGAAAAATTAAGTTTGAAAATAGATATTGTTCTATTCCTTGTATTCTTGAATTCACATGTAGAATCTATGTTTGGTCATCTCTATAGCGCAAATGCATAGAAAGCCAAGGAACAGCTTGAAGGAGAATATTAATCGTGATGGCCTCCCTGCATTCCTCTTCTCTTTCTGTCCGACTTCCTGTCCTCTTCCTTCCCTCCCTGATCCATTCCACCCCACCTCTGCCTCTCCCTTGTAACTCTAGCCCTTGCTCTTTTCTTAACATTTCTGTCTCCACTTGCAGGTATAAGCTATTGGCATTATTATTCTCATTTATTCCTTTTTGGGAGAGGGAGGTGATTATAGCAATGAAATGGAGAAGGAAGCAGCTGTTTGTATTTTAACTTCTAACACAAATAAGAAAAGAAAGGTACTTATTTATTAGAATACCTATTTATTAGGAATCAGAGAAAATTTAACTCTAAGCCTTCCAAATAACAAGTTTTCCGGTTGCTAGAACACCTAGAGAACATCACAAAACAAACTAATCAGAAACTGCAGAATAAGGGGCAAACCCCCAGTGAACACAACCACTAGGCATCTTGTAACAAACCCAAACTACTTGTCACAGCAAGCAAGCTGGTCTATTAGGAGAAGTGAAAGCTTGTATCTCTAGTATATCTAGATAAATTATTTTTGCTGGAGTAACTTGGTCTTTTTTCTAAGATTTCCTACAGTATTTGTTTTATTGAAGTAGTGTATTAATTTTGAGCAAAGAAAAAAAAAGCTTAACATGTGAGCAATTCTTTTAAAATATTTTCTGTGCCTTCAAAGGAGACCACACCTTGCCCATGTCTGATTTAATATTTCCAAGACTATCTTTTGTATTATTGTCTGATATTATACTATAATTACATCATTCCCCCTTTTCCCTTTCTGCTGTCCAACTACTCCTATGTATATTGCATTGTTCTCTCTTTTTAAAAAAGACCATGAATTTTAAGTGGAAAAATATGCTAATATTTCAATTATTCTCTGGTCTTCACGTTTTTCTTCTCTTTAATGGGATCTTCAGACAAATATTACCCTCCATGGGCCTTCAAAATATTTAATCTGTAAATCCTTATTCAATTTTCTGTGTCCACTAGGAAGGGATTTGGGGTTTGTCACTAGAGAAGAGGGATTACTAAATGACATTTTCAATTTTTACACTTCTCTTTGAGATAGAGACGTTGAATTTAGTGGGTTCAGTTTTAATCTGTTCTACAATAAGATGTCACTTCATAGCCTTTGAAAAATATACTTCTTCAGTTGGGGCTCAAAACATAAAGGCATATATGTCTCTTAACTTTCCAATTTATTCCCTAGGATAGAAACAAACACACTGCCTTGTCTTGTTGTACCACACCTTGTTGTTTTTTTTTTTTCTACAGTATGCATCCAACATTAATTCCAATGATGTTTGCAAATCAAATGCTTTGCCTAGGCACATACCAGTATGCCTGCTGCTTCAATATCATGTTCTATGAAGAAAAACATTTAGTATTTGCATTAAAGGTGATATTTGCATGGGGTAAATGAGATATGTTTTCATTTCCAAATAAAACAGTTTTTTAATATGAAAAAAGTTCATCTAAAGTTGATTGATGAGAAGTGAAAATTCCTTAGCATTATGAGTGTATGTAACTCTACTGCTTTTTAAGACTGGATACCTAATGTAAATAGAATGCACAGCATCATATCCCAGTGGTAGTAGTCAAGACCTGGAAACCATGCACTAAACATAGAAATGCGAAGCCTTTGCTGACTCTGCTGAGTATAAAATGAAAAACAAAGCAAGGAATCATAGGAATAATATTCTACCCAGGTAGTGTCTTATTTTCATTTTGTCTGCAATTTTCTTAAAATCTAAATGTATTTCCCCCTACAGGATTAAAGCTTATGGAGTAAAATTAAAGATTCTAAAATGTTCTTGTTATTGTTAGTTATTAGAGTTGTTTCCTCAAGGAATTGTAATCAGTTTGCTTTTAAAGAGTACATGACATTTGAAAGAGGGTGACAGGCAGAAAATTTAAAGTTAAATGATCATAAAATAAAATGTAATTTAAGAATTGTTTTATCTTATTTAGCCAATTAGCCTGAAATCAGATTTAAACCTGTGCTGTTAGATATACCAAATCCGTGTATACACCAAAAATGAAATTAATGAGATGATGTGTAAGACAAATGTGTGTATACTTCAAAAACTATGCCTGGAAAGGGGGAAGGAGTGCAGAATGGATTTGTTTAAAACACCTTATATGCATGCATGAAATTCTCAAACAAAAAATTAAAAAAATACATGCTTTTGAATGATAAACAAGACACTTAGAGACTAGCCTTCCCAAATGACCTCATTTATAGCTAACAGATATTGTACAGAAGCTACATGTCTCTTTCCAGCTATGCTTGCTCTAAATGCACAGATGAAGAATGACCATTGATCAAATCTGTGCTGTCAGGTCCGTGAAAAGCATGGCTTTACTATACCGATGGCTTCTGCAGCAACAAAGGGAAACAAAAAAAAAAAATATATATATATATATATATATGTACATTTAAATATTTTCAAAATGATTAAGATCACTTAGAAACTGAATATAATAATGAAAATCACCTCAATTTCATATGCTTAAGTAGAATATTTTTCCCTCTTGTATATAGTGGCTTTTCATATCTATATGAAGAATTTGTATGTATTTATTTTTCAGTATGCACATTTCCACATTGCTCTAAGTGAGGCAATCCAATTTAAACAGAACTATTTCCTCCACTATTTATAAAACTTACTTTTTCTGACTTTGGTGCATCAATGAAATGTTACTTCTGTCAAACTCTTTGAAGTCAAAGTCATCATTTAAAAGAACATATTTTTCTGGCTTGTTTACTACTGTCATTTTGTCCCCAAAAGTTTTGATTCAATAATCTCTGAATGTCCCCATAAATTCTAAGGCGATTTTGAAGATATGACTACAAGTTCTGTTTGTGTCCTCTAAAAACATTAAAAACAAACTAAGGCATGTGACTTATAACTTTGAGCTGTCTACCTAAGAATATAGACAGAAGTTGCCTGTAAGGTGCTTATTAAAAGCTCACTCCACCCATCCTCTCTGCAGATGGCATTCTACCCTCACCCTCACCAAAGTAGATGTGGAGCCTGCAAAAAAGAGAGTTAGTTCAGTCAGATAAAGAAGATAGGTAGAAAGGACATGAGAAAGGGTATCTACATATATTCCATACCCTCTTTGGTGAATTCTTCCTCTATACTGTTGCTAAGAGTGTGAAAGGAAGTTGTGTCTTATGCTTATATATTTGTGTATGTGTGTGGGGGGTATGCATATGTGGAATGAAGTCTGCTGTGATTCTTCAAGCACTTTGTCTGCCTTTATTCTGAGACAATGTGTATCACTGAGATCTGAGGCTCAGAGTTTAGCCTAGGCTGGCTGGCTAAGGAGCTGCAGAGATTCACCTATTTCCATCTCCTAGACTTCAGGATTATGCTTTTTATTTTTTAAACATGGGATTAATTTGTGTACTCATATAGCAAGGAAAGTACTTTTCTGACTGAGCTATTTCCCCAGCTCCAGGGATTTTTTTTTTAAGAATAGAATTTCATAGGGGCATACTGAAATAATATTACTACCTAACACAAATTTACTTCAGCAAAATATTAATATTCTTGAGCCATCTTTCTCTCTCAGTAGTGTGAGTTCTAGGATCCATTAATGACATTAATGAGGGGGTTGGTTCTCTCCTTCTACCAGGTTGGGCCTGAGAATCAAAGTTGGGCCTTCAGTGTTGATAGCAAGCACCTTTACCTGCTGACCACTGGTCTCTGTTGATGACTTCTAATTACATTAGACTCCATGTTCTATAAAAAGCCATTTTGAACTCTGTTCTGTGATGGAACCCCAGCATGAGAGAATTGGTGCATTTATGTTGGTCATGCTTACATATCATTAGTCACATGATTGTAAGAATATGAAAAGTAGTAGATTATATTTTTGTAGACTATTTCTGTGTAGACAATTTACTTCTTATCTCATTGGTTCCATTTTATAAATGGTAGGCATGTGCGTGTGTAGTTCTTTTTTTACCTTAAGAAGCCTTTGAGGGATTGGAGGCACATTACTGAGTTTTTATAGAGTCAGTGCCAAGACTTGGATTCAGATAAATTAAAATCATTGAAATTAAAACACATTTGAAAAATAGGTGTATCTATCTGTATAAATAAATATATTACATATATGTTACATGTATAAACTGTGTATATATCGATAATAAGTAATTGTAAGACTTGCTTAGTATTAAAACACTATTCTAACTTGTGGCACTTTTAAGTAATGTTTTCCATCATAAGGATAACAAATGCATTTTTCTATTCCTAGAAAATGAGTTTTTGGTGTGATAAGAGTTTGGCACCAAGATTTTGCCCCTTTCAGATATGGTATGCATATGGAAACTCCATGAATTTTAGGTGATGTCACTTGTGTATGGAATGAAGATATTCTTTGTGATGGAGAAGGAAAGAATCATTTGATAACCAGAAGGATGGACTGGGGCAGAGACTGACTAGCTGGTTTCTAAACTATTTCTGTCTACTGGGGGACCAACAGAGAGTAATGTAAGGGATTTGGGTTAAAGTATGAACCATAAAGACATTCCCATCAGCTATTCACTTGTGTAATGGAGATCACTTTATGAAGGTAAAGGAGAGGAGATACATAAGATATAAGAACTTTAATGTATAATCTCTGTAGCCACCTGCAGTCTAACATTCTAATCTGAAATTAGGGCCATTTTCCTTTCATGCCAGTAAGGCAATTATACCTTTGGTAAATTATAGTTTGAAAATTTTATATTGTATTTTTATTATAGCAGCTTAAAAGTTTTTTTTTTTTTGTAGAGGTATAGGCTATTTCCATGGTTTGGCATTAAAAAGTAGGTAACAGGTTTAAAACACTGTAAATAAATTAAAGGTGACAGCTGTTCAACCTGGTTTTACAGACCTCCAAGAGTTGAAAAAACTTAGAGCTAAGGTAAAATAATGCATGGTGTTAGCCCATGCCTTTACCTCCAGTAGAGACAGGAGGATCACTATAGAGTTAGTTGTCTTATAAATTCTAGAGTTACAAGAAACAGGGTGGTGATGGTGCATACCCTTAGTCCCATCATTGGGGAAGAATACACCCTTAATCCCAACACACTAGAGACAGAAACAGGCAGATCTCAGAGCTCAAGGACACCTGATAAAAAACAAGCTCTAAACTTTGATCCAGGGGTGGTGGAGCACATCTTTAAACCCATCAGTTGGGAACCACATGCCTTTGATCCCAAAACTTAGAATGCAGAGACAGGCACATAGGATTTGGAAAGATTTAAGTTTAAAAGCTACTTACAAAAGGCAGGCTGCAATTCAAACAAATTGTCCTTTGAGAGCTCAAAATATATACACTAAAGTTTTGTTTAGCTCCAAAATATCAAAATAATTTCTTCTTTACTCCGGATTGAAAGGTAATACTTTATATTGTCAAAAAACCAAATTAGCTCCAGGAAAAATATTACCTGACCCTCCCCCCCCCAAAAAAAAGGGTAATTGTCCCAGAGTTAGGATTAGGGCAGGGCTCTGTTCTTATCTTTCCAGGAGATTTAAAGCATCCATTCAAGGAATCCAGGGACAACTGGACAATGGAAACAACAGCAGAAAACAGATCAGACACCAAAGAAGACGAGTGGCCCAGATGATCCAGCCTTGCAGACTTCTTCAATAGCAGTTTCCTCAAAAGTCTACAACCACAACAACTCAAAATCGCTAAGATCGGTCAGCTCCACAGACTGCTCCAGCCAGAACTTCAGTAAAGCTCTGAAGATCAGCTTCTGTCTATGAACTTCTTAGGACATCTAAGTAGCTGAGCACAAAGGGACTGAACATCAAATGACTCTACTAACATTTTAACCATTTTTCCATTCTTATTTGGGCCCCAAACAGGTTTACTACATCCCAAATCAGCAGGAAGTCATTTTAAGAGAACAACGTCCCATCCCCAGAAGGTGGGGAGGGTGTCTCCCCCCCCCTTTGGTTATTTGATAGATAATAGAAAATTTTGTTATTTAGGGGAAAAGACTACAAGCTGTTACATGGTCATGTTAAATGGGTTTTGGAGGTTAGACCCAGGGACTTCTCTCTTTTTCTTTTCTGTATCCTTCTTTCTCTCCTATATAGGAGTGAACAGACTTGAGAAAAATGGGACATAGACATAGTATAGGAAAGATCAAAAAAAGGACAGATTATTGAATATTGCCTTATACCTTTGTATACTGATACAAAATTAATATTATATTTGGCTAAATTGATATTGATCATTGTATATTAATGCAAAATTAAGATTGTATAGGGCTACCAAGTTTTGTCCTTTTTGGACAGCAGTCTGTCTGCAGTTGAAGCAAGGAGTTTTTACATGCCAAGAGATAGGCTTGCCACTAATTCAACCACCTCACACTGGAGATTCGTCGATGCTTTTCTTCTACTTGGAGTAGAACAGGGAGTGCTGTCAGGAGCTGATATGTCACGATATCAAAAAAAAATCTTAATTTAAGACCACATCTTTGAATGCCATATTCTGCAGATCTCTTGGGGTTTTTGAAGATGCCCTATCTATCTCTTGTATTTAGATAAGCAAATGTTGCTTGTCTCTTAACAACTTGATTACTGAGTAGCTTAGAGAATATCTGTGATAGACTGTCTTAGTAGCTAACAAGGTGACATGCATGCATGACTAGGAGTTTGTTTTTCTTAACTATCCTAAACAGTTTAAGATGGTTGGTATCAAGAGGCCAGAGCTTCACATTTCATTTTTAAGTATCTCTAGGTACGATACCATTAGGAAGCATTACCTTAAATTTTGTATCAATATACAAAGATCTATTCAAATGTGGCTAAATATACTCTTAATTTTGTATCAATATACAAAGATCAATGCCTATGCGGCCCAATACAAACTTAATATTGCATCCATATACAAGGGTCAATACCATTGTGGCCAACCTAGCTCTGCCAAGACAGGGTAGGTTAGTCCTTCACAATCCCTGCTCTACAATAAATGTCTGTCAGAGAAACAGGACCAAAAGGCTGAAGACTGATGCTGGAGTGTATGGAGAGAAAATGGGAACTGTCCAGGTAGTCACTGGTTTGTCATTTCTTAGTATTGGAAGCTGCAGGCCCTGCACTTCCTATATAATCAGATATATTTATCCTTCTCAGCTCTCTGAGGCGGTTGAAGAATAGACAGCTTGAGTCTCATAGCTAAATTTTGAGTTGTTTAGGAATCAAGAGGGCGTTCTAGATCTAAGAAGATGGTTATAATAGTGATGCAAGTTAGTATGAAAACTAAGTCAGTTATAGAACTTTAAACTCATGGAGATGGTGAGAAGGTAGAAGGTTAAAGTCAGGGGCCAAATATGTATGAACTGGACATTGGGAAGGTATACTGGGCCATTTAACTCTCATAAATGTGGCATAGTTAATTCTGCTGTTTTGTATAGAATTTACTGTTATAAGAGAAAGAACCATTTGTTGGAATGAAAAGAGAAGCTGTTGTGGGGGGGGGAAGAGGGTGGAAGGGTGGGACAGGAAGGGGGAATAGGGAAGGGTTTGCGACTGAGATGTAACTTGAAAAAAAATAAAGTACTTATAAAAAAAAGATTGTATAGAGCTACATCGGTTTTGATCTTTGTATATTGATACAAAATTAAGATTATATTTGGCCACATTGGTATTGATCTTTGTATATTGATACAAAATTAAGGGTAACGCTTCTTAAAGGTATTGTTTGTAGTAACACTTAAAAATGAAGTGTCAAGTTTTGACCTCTTGCTACCAACCGACATAAACTGTTTAGGATAATTAAGAAACAGAAACTAATAGTCATGAAAACGTGTCATTTTGTTAGTTACTATGACAGTCTATCACAGTTATTTTCTAAGCTACTCAGAAAACAAGTTGCTAAGAGACAAGCAATATTTGCTTATCTAAATATGAGATAGATAGGGCATTTTCTAAACCTCAAGAGATCTGCAGAATATGGCATTCAAAGATGTTTTCTTAACTTAAGATTTTTTGATATCGAGACATGTCAGCTCCTGACAGCACCTCCTATTCTACTCCAAGTAGAAGATGAGCATCGAAAAAAATCTCCAGTGGGAGATGATTGAATTGGTGGTAAGCCTTTCTCTTGGCAAGAAAAACCCTTTGCTTCAACTGTAGACAGACTTCTGTCCAAAAAGGACAAAACTTGGAAGCAGATAAGTCGACAGCCTAGCTTTGCCAAGACAGGGTAGGTAAGTCCTTCATAATTCCTGCTCTACAGTCAATGTCTGTCAGAGAAACGGGGCCAAATGGCTGAAGTTTGATGCTGTAATGTATGGAGAGAAAATGGGAACTGTCCAGGCAGCCACTGGTATGTCATTTCTTAGTTTGGGAAGCTGCAGGCCCTGCACTTCCTGTATAATCAGATATATTTATCCCTCTCAGGTCTCTGAGGTGGTTGAAAAATAGATAGCTAGAGTCTCATAGCTAAATTTTGAGTTGTTTAGGAATCAAGAGGATGTTCTGGATCTAAGAAGATATTTTTAAAATTATGAGGCAAGTTAGTATGAAAGCTGAGTTAGATATAGAACTTTAAACTCGTGGAGATGGTTAGATAGTAGAATATTAAAGTCAGGGGCCAAATACATATGGACTGGACATTGGGAATGTATGCTAAGCCATATAACTCTTATAATTGTGGCCTATTTATTTCTGTTGTTTTGTATTGTATTTATAGTTATAAGAAAAAGGAACCATTTTTTGGACTGAAAGCAAGAGCTGTTGGGGGGAAAAAGAAATACCTTAAACTAAAAAAAAAAAAAAATGAAGGGAAGAGGATGGGGGGTTGAGGGGGAGGAGGGTGGAAGGGTGGGACTGGAGGGGGGAGTAGGGAGGGGATTGTGATTGAGATATAACTTGAAGAAATAAAAAACAAATTGTTAAAAAAATATGAGAAGAACTTTAATGTACATTGAGTTCTGCATATTGTGACATGACACTCCCTCTTGGAAATACCATCACCAAATGATTCACAATGAGGTATTGTACAGATAATTGGACATTTTTTTTTTTTTTTAGTCACAAGCCACTAGAACCTAGAGGAATTTTATTTTTGTTTTAATGCTTAATCAACTTTTTCAATACAGGGATGAAAATATCAGGAAATGAATTCAGTAATTAGGTCTCAGTCAGACAAGAATACAGGCTGGACTTATGGCTCTCAGCAACAGCAGCCTACCTCTCTTGCACTAAGCATGCTTCCTGTGATGGAGCTCCTGTTTCTGGTAAATATCAGCTCCAAATTACACTCTTCTTCAAGTGGCTCAAAGCTAATCAGTATTCTAGATGAATTAGTTAGCTGTAGTCAGGGGAAAAGAGCCATCCTTGGAACATAGATAACATCTATGTAGTTGGGGCTTCCCTTCTCCATTACAGCCAGTCTTTTCTTGTTGTATATCAATTATTGCTGTTATAGTTTACAGTGATTTTATATAAAATACCTCACAGTTAGGAGAGTAGAAGATAAAGAAATAAGTATATAAATGACAAATAAACCAAGGATGCTAATTTTTTATACTTTTAATATTAGCAGTGATGTTTATTTTTTCCAAAATCCTTTGACACCATTCATATTCTTCAAAGGATTCTAACCATAGTTCACTGATCTCATTTGCACCTCTTCCCTATATTGTGAGATATAATTATCCTCTCACCACGAGAATATAATTTATTTACAAGAGTCTTTTACAAGCTCCCTTCTCATAGTTTTTATTTCCTTCTTACCATGTGTGCCATCTTTCTCCTTAAAAAGGAAGAGAGAAACATGACAATCAACAAAATGTGACACATGTCCTTCCACAGGACAAAATGGGCTGGTAAAAACATGCCTTTGCAATTCATCTTCTTTCTTTGAGTTTAACAAAGTGTGTGTGTGGGGGGGGGAGGGAGATATTGTTGTTCAGGGCAACACCTTAGAACATCACCTATTGGAAGTGTTGATACATGGTGTGAAATTTATTCTAATATGATGCTTTCTTATGGATCTTAGAGCATTCTCACCACATTTGTATTTGAATTTTAAGTTGTAGGTTCATCAGAGCATAGTATGTCATTCTAAAGGCATTCTTTGTACTTTTTTTTTATCTTTCTCAATGGGATCACTTATAATTGAAAAGATAAAGATTACATTTCTGAGACTCCCTAAGCTACCTTCTATGGCAGAGTTTCATATCATGAAATCAATATCATATCTTTTCTAAATGTTTGGGTTCCTGCCTTCAAGGATACATGTCTTCATTTCTCAGTTATTATAAACTCTGAAATGAAATGTTTTCTTTCTCCTTGTATCATTTTAGCAATAAGAAGGAATAGTGTTCTGTGAGAACGGTTAACTAACATCAAAAGGAGTGATGGATGGGCACATTGTCAGTTTTGTCCTCACATTTTCTACCTTGGAAACATAATTTTAAATATATGCAGACTCACTAGTCTAGCTGAAAAGATAGCTGGAAGCATCAGAAAATAAAACAGAAATCAAGAATTACAACTAAGAATTCATGGCTCGTAGAAAAATAACCACCAAGATACCTTGCATCCAGCAGCTCAATGTTAATGAAATCTCAAATTGTAATGTGAAATCATGGAACCAGGTTAGTGGAAATCAGTTAG
This sequence comes from Lophiomys imhausi, assembly GCA_907164525.1. Classification (NCBI taxonomy): domain Eukaryota; kingdom Metazoa; phylum Chordata; class Mammalia; order Rodentia; family Muridae; genus Lophiomys; species Lophiomys imhausi. The sequence goes on from CAJQZJ010004763.1 coordinate 12,636,532, forward strand.
ATTTTAGTCATTAGGATCATCACTCTGTGCCTAGCTCATGTACATCTACCAAGAAGTAAGTGTGGGATACTTCTCACCTTGGCATTTAACATCCCCTGTTTCCATGGCTATGCTGGTGGGATTATTAATTTTATGGTCATAGTTTACCCTTATACTTTCATTTGTTAATTATAAAAATAAGTTCTAAAACCTAATTCTATTCACAAGGAGACATTTAAATTGAAAGAATTTTCACTATTAGTTAAATGTCCTAATTTTGCTGAAGCAGATTCCTGTTTTGAATAAAATTGTAGATGAAATTTCCAAAGTTCACTGAGAATATTTCTCCCATAATAATCACTATGGTCTACCTAAGCTTTCTAATTCACTGCAGCAGTTCTGGCCATAAGACCAAAACATGCCTTCCATTCAATAATATAGTCCTATTTTCATTGTCAATTGTATAGAGTAGATTTTTATCAACTGTGCCATCTCATTTAATCTGAACAGACTGTGTCTATAAGTACTTATTTTTCTAATAATACTAAATTTCTCTCCAGTTATCCTACTAATCAAATGGCATTAGGTTAACTGCAAAATTTAATTTTTAATCCAAAATTTGTTTCAATAAGATTTCTTCATAAAACTTTAACTGCATAACAATAGAAAAGTGTCTGTATAATTTCACAATTCCTGAGGTAAATTGACCTGCCTTTGTGGTAATGTGTATACACTAATGTACTCTATAAATACAATGTGATTTTTCCTCGTTTTTTTTATAACTTCATCCACTCTGCAAATTTCACTTCAACATGAATTAATACTGAGTTCTAACAGTGACGTCTTTTTTAATAGATATTTCTTCAGTAAAATTTAAAAAATTAAAGGCTGTTATCATGTAAGTGAACTTGCATAACAGCCTCAATGAATTCGCTAATTTTGAGTAGATAAGATGGCCAAATGTTATTATGTCATCTCTTCATTTCTGCTCATCTATTTGTTGCTAACACAGTTTTCAAGTACAACTTTTTCATGTTGTTAAATGTCTTCTTCAGATACTATTTTCAACTTGAAACTGATCTCTTAAATATGGAACAAACGTTTATTGCTCTAGTTCTGTTTTATAATCTACCACAAATCTCAGTAAAATCAAGGAATTCTATTTTCTGCCCTACATCTACAATTCACTTTTCCTAATCTTGTGCTGCCTGACAAAGCTTGCCAGGCTCTTCTGGATTGCCTTTCCTGGATTCAAGACAACTCTGTGTAAGCACATCTTGCTTGGCTGCTTTCACATCATAGTGAATCAAAGAATTTCTAGGTGAATAATCTTTATGCAGGGAAGAAAAAAATAGCTGTGTCTACAATAATCCCTTTTCTTTTCCCATGTCTCCCTTTTAATCTCTGTTTGGTAAATAATATAGGTGACAAAAAGCTAGATGCGACCACAGTTATAATTTAGCAGTCAGGAAGAAACTAAATATGCTAGGAAGACCCAAACAATGTGGCAGATATTGGGTTGTGGTACTAACAGAATAGAGCTCTAATCTCACAGATTAAGACACCATCCGTCTCCATTCTTTAACAAATGGCCAAATCTTAAAGCATAAGTAATGGTGACTATTGTCAGTGGCATGGAAAATTCTAACTAAATTTACCTGTTATTTGTGTAGGCATGCAAGACTTTAAAGGGGCACTAAATTCTCTCTGCTTTTTGAACCTGTTAAGAATGGGCATATATTTATTTTTATACATTTAGTTATTGTCTGACAGAATCAATGTATGCAATATATTGGAAATGACTGGAAGCAAAGCACAAGATTATGCAAGCACTATGCCATGAAGTCATCCTTTAAGTGCTGTGGGGAGGAGAGGTTGGTATCAGAGGGTTTTGAACGAGAAATTTTGTTAAATTGGAGTGTGTCAACATCTATGTTGAATTCTAGTTTATGATAGGACTTTATTTTGAGACAGAAACTTGTATGGACAATTGAGGTCTAATGAGATCATAAAGGATAGGCCATATCCTATATTCTTGATATTCATGAAATAAGATTGTGAAATACCAAGGAGATCTGGGTACTCCTCCATTGCTGGTGGGAGTGCAAACTTGTACAACCACTATGGAAATCAGCCTGGCAATATCTTAGAAAACTTGGAATAGTTCTGCCTCAAGACCCAGCCATACCACTTCTGGGTATACATCCAAACGATTCCTTGCAAAACCACAAGGATGTTTCCTCATCTATGTTCATAGCAGCTTTATTTGTAATAGCTAGAAACTGGAAACAACCCAGATGTCCCTCAATGGAAGAATGGATTTTTAAAAACTGTGGTACATATACACAATGGAATACTACTCAGCTATCAGAAACAATGAAATCATGCAATTTTCAGCCAAATGGATGCAACTGGAAAAGCTCATCCTGAGTGAGCTTACCCAGACTCAGAAAGATACACATGCCATGTATTTACTTATAACTGGATTTTAGCCAGGATGGCTATACTACAATCAACAGACTCAAGGGAGAAGGAACATGGACTTTGCTACCTGTTAGTGGGACACTTCACTCTAGTGGATCTACCATGTAGACCCCCCAGTACAAGAGGAAACCCTTAGCCCTCATGTGACTGATGAACTGATGTTGACTGATAGGTGGGGACACTGTACACCAGAGGAGGGGGATGGGTGAGAGATGAGGTAGAGGGTAGAAGGGTGGGACCAGGAGGGTGGAGGGAGGGGGCTATGATGGAGACATATTGAATTAATAAATAAACATTTAGGTTAAAAAGCTAATTTTTAAAAAGAACAGAGAGAGAGAGAGAGAGAGAGAGAGAGAGAGAGAGAGAGAGAAAGGCACAGGCAATCATAAAGAGTAGATACAACTACAAGTCAGGGAAAGAGACACCAAGAGAAACTACGTCAGCTGACTCATTTACCTTGGACACAGAGCCTCAAGATTTGGAAGATACTAGCTACTGTTGCTTAAGTCATTCAGTATGTGACATGTATTATGACCTCATTACCATCCTAATACAAAGGTCATAATAAGATTGTAGTTTCACAAAATTCATTCTGAGTTTAATTTGAAGACTAGATTGGATTGGTATTGGAAGAAAGATATGTGACACTTGGAGGCAGCCTATTGTTACAATACAGAAATAAGTTTTAAATAACTAGAAATTGGAGAGTGGGGACTAGCACTTTAAAGAGTCAGAACGAACTTTTTATTACAGACTATTAGAAGTTGGAGACCAGGGAAATGAAGACACAGTAGACTGCTTATTAATTTGTGCTCTGGTAACTGGGATATTCTAGTTACCAGGCTGAGGAACAGGGAAAATAGATCTGGAGTAATAGCAAGGGCTTTGTTGGGGGCATGAGTTGATGTAAGGTATCTATAAGATAGTAAGATTGCATTCTCAAGAGGTATTGGATCCATGTATTTGAAAAATAAAAAAATTACAGCAAATTTATGTATATTTCTGGCCATGTAAACCTAACTTCTTGGTGACCTAATTCTGTAAGGTTAACTCCTATTATTCTTTATCATGCATATCTGTCTTCAGCCACACTTGTCTCTGTGGCTGTTCATGGAAGTGCTGAGAACACTCTTATCAAATTTGCCCCTGATATCCTTTATGCCTGAAATGTCAGGCATACTCTTCCTAATGTGCTTCCTATAAATGTCTCTTGCTTTGGTTCCTATTTAAGGCGGCCATGCTTGTTTTTCATCACATATCACTGTATTCTTCCACCTTTTTCCTATCCCTTTCTCTTTTTGGGTACTTGGAGCTGCTGAATGATAAAAATCCTGGTATCTTCCAAATGCACAGGATATTTAAGAAGTTTAAAGTAGCTATCACTACATGGCTTGAGTCACAAGCTACTCTGTCTTTAACTGACAGACATGACCTCTTTCAGAAACATGCTTTTAGAATGAAATGCTCATGGATAGGTAGGATCAACACAATAAAAATGGCCATCCTACAAAAGCAATATACAGATTCAATGCAATTTCTATCAAAATACCACCACAATTCTTTATAGACTTAGAAAAGACAATTCTCAACTTCAAAAGAATAAAAAAAAAAAACAGAATAGCTAAATCAATCCTGTACAATAAAAAAAATCTGGCAGTATCACCATCCCAGATTTCAAGCCATACTACAGAGCAATAGTAATGAAAACAGCATGGTACTGGTATAGAAACAGACCAGTGGATCATTGGTATCAAATTGAAGACTCAGAAACAAACCCACACATCTATGGTCACTTAATTTTTGACAAAGAAGCCAAAACCATAAAATGGAAAAAGTACAGCATCTTCAACAATTGTTGCTGGTCCAACTGGATGTCGACATGTAAAAAAAAAAGAAAAAGAAATTAGACCGTTACTTATCACCTTGTACAAAACTTAAGTACAGTGGATCCAAGACCTTAACATAAGGCCAGGCACACTATATCTACTTGAAGAGAAAGTGGGGAAAACCCTTGAACTCATGGGCACATTTGATAATGTCCTGAACAGAACACCAACAGCTCAGAATCTAAGACAAACAATCAATAAATGGGTATTGTAAGTCTTAATTTGTACTGGTATTCCCCATAATAGCTATTACTTCTAATAAATGTGTCATTTCAGAATCAACCTTTTCAGAACTAAAAGCAGTTGCCCATTGAAATACTATATATATGTTTATGGTATGGTGTATATACTTTTAATTTTCCAAACTCTGAAAAATGAAGCGTATCCATTTGCCAAATTTAATTTTTTGAATACCTTTTGATTTACTTCCTGCACATAATGGAGTTTGGTTATACAAAGAACAAGTAAGACATTGTCTTATAATTTCCTTGGTTTGTTGTCAAATGATGGGGTGATGCTTAAATGCTAATTAAATTATCCTACTTGCTGTCTGTTACTTTGTTTTCTAATCATTCTCTCTGATTGGTTTAATAAATGCTGAGGCCTGAGATTGGGCAAAGAGTAGGTGTGATGAAGGTGCAGGCTTCTAAGCAGAGAGCATGATGGTAGAAAAGCCTCCAAGACAAGCAGCTGGAGCAGGAAAAAGGACACACACAATGGGTTAGAGAAAAGAAAATTATTCCACATGTCGTGGAACATCAGCATAGTGTGTGGAATAACAACCCAGGGGACATATGTATATATGGGTCATATTCGGGGAGTAGAATTATGAGCTAGCTTAGATGGGCTAAGATTGCACTATCCAGACCAAGGCTTGTTAAAATCCTTCAGGTGTCTCTGTGTGCTCATTTATAATGGCGGGTTAAGGATTAACACTGCTGACCAATAAACCATAATATAAATACAAGTAAATAATTTAACTAGCCATTTTCTACAAATGGCACCCAATGTAATTTAATTATTTTTTCTACAGTCAAGTGCCAGAAAAATCTTTCTTTAAACCTTTGTTGTTAACATGGTGTTTCTTATGAAATTCTGAGGCTTCTAGCACATTTTCTCTTAACAAGTAATTAATTTTATCATTACCTAGTCCTAGGAGTCCTGATAGACCCCGATATGTGTAATGTACACTGGATGATTTCTATATATGGTAGATATGATATCTGTTATATATTCTGGATGATTTATATTTCTAATTACTTATTGTAGATGAATAAGTAGCAAAATTAATTCTGAATCATCTGAAATAAGTTCAGCAGTTTCAACATATAAAACAATTCTTTCTGCTTATTGAAAGTCCATAACTATATTAAGAAATTCATTAAAATCACATAATACCATAAGAATGACATGCATCTCTGATTTTTAAAGTGAATCATAAGGGCTCTGAACCACTTTATTCATTTTTCCTGACGTATAACCCATCTTTCCTGATTTATTTGTATCCGTATATAAGTACTTATATAAGTACTCCAGAATTGGTGTCCCTTTTACCATATGAGGGAGAATCCAATTAATTCCTTTTATAAATTAAAATCTCTTACTTTTGGGATATTTGTTGTTAATCTTTCCCAAAAGAAAAACCACTGTAAGGTCTTTGCCAGTGTTCATTTTCTGCCTATAATGAAGCAATATCTGCATTAGTTAAAGTTTTTATTTTTCTGGGTTTTTTTTCCTTTCAGAATCAATTCAGAAAACTTTTCTACATAGGTCTTTAATTATTTACTCTGTTTGTGTGTTAAAAATATCCATTCTAAGATATTGTCTTATCTCTCCATAAAAATTTCTGTGGGAGAATGAATAGAAGGTAAAATAATCAAAATACCTTTGGATCCAAACAGTTCATATGTGCATCCTGTCATTTCTTTTCTGCCAGAGCCAAATCTCTCTCAGCCACAGCTGATAATTTTCTTGAACTATTTAAGTCCTTATAATTTTTTAAAGTTTGAAATAAATTTCTTAGCTCTTGAATAGTTAATCCAATTGTAGACTGTAGCCAGTTTATATCAAAGTAATTTTTAAAAATCATTAAGATTTTGTAATAGTCTCACCTCATTGATACTTTCTATGGTTGAATTTTCTGTAAACCTATCTTATATCCTAGTGAAATGATAGAATCTCCACTTTGGTTTTTTGTTTTGTTTTTCGGTTTGTTTGTTTGTTTGTTTGTTTGTTTCAGTAGTAATTTGTAATCTCCAGCAAGGCAAAATTCTATACTTTATCAAACCATTCTTTAAATGTTTATTTATTACTTCAAGTTACATCTCCATCACCATCTCCACCATCCACCCCCTATCCCCACCCTCGGCCCCTTTTTCTAGAGCTCATAATTCTTTTTTGAATAATTAGGCCACAATTATAAAAATTATAAGGTATAACATACTTTCCCAATGTCCAGTCCATACATATTTGGCAACTGATATTAATATTCTATTATCTATCTATCTCTATGAGTTTAAAGTTCTATACCTAACTCATTTTTCATCCTAACTTGCATTACCAACTTAAAAACATCTTCTTAGACTAGAACATCCTTTTAATTCCTAAACAACTTAAAATTTAACTGTAAGACTATAATTATCTAGTCTTCAACCACATCAGAGACCTAAGAAGGATAAATATATCTGAATATACAGGAAGTGCAGACCTATCAGCTTCCAAAACTAAGAAATGACAGACAACTGGCTGCCTGGACAGTTCCCAATTTCTCTGCATACAGCGTTGGCCCATTGATAGCAACTGTCACAAACTGTTTAGGATAATTAAGAGATGCAAACTGATAGGCATTCAAACATGTCATATGGTTAGGTACTAGTATAGTTTATCACAGACATTTTCTAAGTTAACTGGAAATCCAGTTGCTAAGAGACAAGCAACATTTGTTTATTCAAATATATGGAGATAGAGAGGTGGTCTTCAAAAACCTCAAGAGACCTGTAGAATTTGGCATTAAAAGAAAGTTTCTTAAGTTAAGATTTTTTGATATTCGGACATGTCGGCTCCTGAAAGCACCCCCTGTTCTACTCCAAGTAGAGGATGAACATCAAAGAATCTCCATTTGGAGATGGTTGCATTAGTGGCAAGCCTGTCACTGGGCAAGAAAAATCCCTTGCTTCAACTGTAGACAGAATGCTTTCTGAAAAGGACAAAACTTGGAAGCAGGTAAGTTGCCAGTCTAGCTCTGCCAAGAAAGGGTATGCAAGTCCTTCCTAATTACTGCTTTACAATTAATGTCTGCCAGAGATACTGGGACAAGAGGCTGAAGATAGATGCTATAATGTATAGAGACAAACAGTTTTTTTTTTTTCCTAAGGTATCTGCATCTAAATCAACCAGTAAGATATCATCCATATAATGAAAAATTTTAGACTGATGAAACTGTTTACAAATTATTTGTAATGCCAGATATAAAAAATATTGGCACAAGGTAGGACAGTTTAACATTTTGTATGGTAAAACTTTCTAATGATATCTCTTTATTGAACAACTATCCTTATAAATGGTACTGAGAAAGCAAATTTTTTCCTATCATGTTCATGCAATGGGATTGTAAAAATCCATTCTTTTAAATAAATTACTATCAAAGGCCATGACTTAGGAAATAAAGAAGGCAATGGGATTCCAAGCTTTAAAGGGCCCATTGGCTGAATCATCTTATTTGTGGCTCTTAAATCGGTTACCATACTCCATTTTCCCGATTTCTTTTTTTTTTTTAATGATAAACACAGGGAAAGTCAATGGGTTGATAAATTCTTCTATGTGTTGAGCTCTTAGCTGCTCCTGTACAAGCTATTCTAGCACTTGTAATTTTTGTTTTGTCATAAGCCATTGATCTTCCCATACAGGTTTGTCATTTCAACATTTTTAAGTTAGGGCAGTTGGTACCTTTGAAAGACCAATACCTGGTGTGTCCTGTTTATGGAAAATCTGGACAGTCTGTGACTATTCTCAATAAAAGTTTTAACATTTTTCTCAGAAGCGTATTTTATATTAGCCATATATGGTTTTAATTTTCCTATTTGTCCTTCTGTCTCTATACATTTGACACATATTGTGATTTCTTTTACCTGATATAAAGTTCTAATCTCTAGAAGCAGGATAAATACTTCCTGAAGAGGCCAATCTGATTGCCAAGATTTTGGTGAAATTATTCTTACATCTGCTCCTGTGCCTACTCAGGCCTTCAATTTTAATACCATTTATTTGCATTTTCAACTTTGCTGTCTGATAATTTAGAGTAGTTTGCCAAAATGTGTTGTTGTGTCTCTGAATTTTGTGTTCTATTTATTGAAGCTCTTCTGTCCTAGATTACATTCAAAACAGATTTCTTTTTAGAAACAGGCATCAAATCTTTTAATTGTTCCGTGGATGAGTTGACATGGGATGTTGACGGGAATGATTGAATAACATTTGATGTTGGGGCCTGTGGGAGACCCCTTTGGGCATTTCATGATAGCAAATGGTTACCTTGCCTATCCTTTGTTGATCTGCATTCATCAGTCCAATGATGGCCTTTGACACACTTTTTGCACATTCCAGAAGACTGAAGCCTATTTTTAGAATATTTCTAGAAGACAAATATTGTTTCTAGGAACTCCTTTTCAAATGACATTGCTTAGCAAAATTTAAACATCTGTCATTTAGATTTTTCTTAATATTTTTAGAAATTACTTCTATTAATTAGCTTTGTAAATGTGAGATCCAATTAGAGATCCTGAATCTTTAATACATCTTGCTTTAAAGGTCTAGTCACCCTTTTGGATTCTGAATTAGCATTTTCAAAAGCTAAAGAATCAGTATTTTTCTGACTTTGTATATATATATATATGTATATATATACATATATATGTATATATATATATTTACATTGTAATCCCCATCTTCCTCCATCCCTTCCTCCCAGCCCCACCCTCACACCCACTTCCCTCTTAACCTCCCCACTACCCAGTATCAACCTACCCTGTAACATCAAGCGGCATCAGGACTAAGTTCCTCCTCTTCCACTGAAGCAAGATAAGTCAGCTCTGTGAGGAAAATGAGCTCCTGAGGGAGGCAACATCATCTAAGTCTGGGATAGACCCTGTTCCCATTGTTAAGGGATCCCCTTGAGAACCAAGCAGCCTGCCAGCTTCATATATGTAATGGGCCTAGGGCCAGTCCTTGCAAGCTCTTTACATGGTGGTTCAGTCTCTTTGAGCCCCCTTTTATATGAGTTAATTGTCTATGTGGGTCTTCTTTTGGAGTCCTTGGTCCTTCTAGCTTCTTCATACCTTCTCCTAACTTTTCCTCAAGACTCCCTGATTTTTGCCTAATTATCTGGTGGATAAGGTTTCTCAGATGGCAGTAATGTTAGGTTATTGTCCAGATCCCTCTCTCCCTTCACTTCTGACATCTATTTTATCACCCCTATTTAGAGAGATTCAAGTATCATCTCTTGAGTTCTCCTTGTTACTTAGTTTCTTTGGATTTGTGGATTGTAAGCTGATGATACTGTATGTATTGGCTAATATCTGCTTATGAGTGAATAAATTCCCTGTGTGTCTTTTGGGGTCTGTGTTAGCTCACTCAGGATGGTCTTTTCTGGCTCCATCCATTTGCCTTGAAATTTCATAATAGCCTTGTTTGTTTTTGATAGCTGAGTAGTATTCCATTGTGTAGATGTACCACAATTTCTTCATCCATTACTCAGTTGAGGGACATCTGGGTTGTCTTCAATTTCTGGCTATTAAGAATGAAACTGCTATTAACAAAGTTGAGCTGATGTCCTCATGGTTTGGTGATGCATATTTGGGGTATATGCCCAGGAGTAGTATAGCTGAATATTGAGGTAGAATTATTCCCAGTTTTCTTAGAAAGCATCACACTGATATCCAGAGTGGTTGTGAAAGTTTTTACACCCACCAACAATGGAGGAGTGTTCCCCTTTCTCCACATCCTCACCAGCATGTTCAGTCACTTGAGTCTTCTACCTTAGCCATTCTAAAGGGTGTAAGATGGAATCTCAGAATCGCTTTGATTTGCATTTTCCTTATGACTAAGAATGTTGAGCATTTCTTTAAGTATTTCTCAGCCATTAGAGTTTCCTCTTTAGTTAATTCTTGGTTTAGCTCTGTACTCCCCATTTTTATTGGATCATTTGGTTACTTGCTGTTTAATTTCTTGAGTTCTTTATATATTTTGGATATTAGCCCTCTGTCAGATGTGGAATTCGTGAATATCTTTTTCCAATCTGTAGGCTGCTGTTTTGTTCTAATAACAGCATCCTTTGCATCACAGAAGCTTTTCAGTTTCTTGAGGTCCCATTTATTAATAATTTTTTGTTTGTTTGTTTGAAGTTTTAATACAGTCAGATAACATCTCTAATAACTTGCTTACTTTAAACAACAAATATTTGAAAAGGGCAATAGGATTGAAAGTCTAAATCAAGGAACAGATTGTTAAGAAAGTAATATTCAGGGCATTAATTACTTGTTAAAAAAAACAAGCTATTTATACTTGAACTATTGGTGTTCTGTTCAGGAAGTTGTCTTGTGCCAATAAGTTCTTAATCTGATATTATTCGATTTACAGCTGAAATCAATCTTTGCATAAAATCATTGAAGGTTTCTTTTGGTCCTTGTATACTTTTAGTAAATGACTCATACCTTTTTTCTAATTCTTTAAACTTATCCCAAGCATTTAAAGCTGCCAAATGCGATAGTGCCAAAAGTGTGGTCATCAAGTTCAAGCTCCCTTTGTAAATTCACCTAGCAACTGATCCTGGGAAATATCAAACCTCTGATCTGATTTTGTTGTTCTATGGCCTTAGATCCTTCTTTCCTCCATGATTACCATTGTAACTGAGGGCCACGTTTCAATATTGCTGTTACCAGATCTTTCCAGTATTTCAGGACAATCTTGTTCTGAGTTTTCCATGAATTTAGAATCTGCTTCACATAGGATGAATGAATACCATAGGAGATGATGGATACAGTATGTCTATTGATCCCATTTAATTTTATTATAATCTTGGGGGTACCTATTATCTTTTGGTATATCATGCATAGTCACTGGAGAAACTAAGGTTGATTTTCTAACAACCTTAGGTTGCTCCTTTCAGTTTCATTATGTGGTGACAGACATGGTAGGCTCTTGTCTGAAATTCTCTGTTTCTGAGAATTTTTCTTGGGCCTTTCTAAGACTAGTCTAAATTTCTCTGTCTGTGTCTGAGTATTTTTCTTATTTTCATTTATAGACCTTTCTAAGGTTTGTCTAAACTCCTCTGTAAGTCTTTCTGAGGGTTGTATCTTATCAAAACACTTTTCATACTTTCCTTTTTCTTGTATCTCTGAAGCCTTTTTCTTTGAGTGGGTACAGAAAGCCTAGTAAGGATAAAATATAAAATACCAAAACAATAATAATCATAATTGGTTTTGGGACAATTTCAGATAAGCCATTTAGCTTTTCATTTTCAGTTTCTATTTCAAGCCATCTAGAGTAGCACTACACAGGATTCTAAAGCCTTCTAATATGGTTCCTATCCTTAAATCTCTTCTTAAGGATTTCCCAGTTGACTTACCAAATGGTACAGCTTCTCAAGTTGTTAGAAGCTGGAGTGATCTAACATATGGGTCCTGCCATATGTTGAAGCACCAAATGTTGTTTTAAAAAAATAAAATATCTTGCCATTCAATTTTACCAATGATGACACAAGAGCCAAATACTGGGATAAAAATCTGCTAGGTCAGTGAGACAGAGAGAGCACCCAGCTGATTTTCCTATTTCACCAAAGCCAAGAGCCCAAAGCTCGAAGCCAAAAGACCAAAGCTAAAGAGCCAAAAGCTCAAATTTAAAAAGCAAAAAAGCTGCTACTCCTTCCCCGTGTTGTCTTAAATACCCTTCAGCTCCATGTCTCTCCTTTCTGTATAGTTCCTGTTAGCTGGCTTCTTGCTTTGTTTCTTGACTTTATTTAATCATGTGAACAGAAAACTCTTGGATTAAAGGTGTGTGATAGGGCAGATCCACATGATAAATACTTGTTTACAGTAATCAGAAAGCTCTAGGATTAAAGGCTAAGCCATTTCAAAATTGAAACAAATTTTTACATTTAAATTTTGGAGTTCACAATGTGATCAAGTATTCTGCAACATTTGGAGATCTGATATCTTCTTCACTTTATTTCTTCTGAGACTTGAAGTTCTTGTCATACAGGTCTTTCTCTTGCTTGGTTAGAGTTACATCAACATATTTTATATTTATTTATGGTTATTGTAAAGGGTGTTGTTTTCATAATTTCTTTCCAAGCCTATTTATTGTCTGTATAAAGAAGGACTACTCACTTTTTTGAGTTAATTTTGTATCCAGCCACATTGCTGAAGGTATTTATCAGCTGTAGGATTCCTAAGGTTGAATTTGGGGCATCCCTTTTGTATATTATCATATCATCTGCTAATATCAATACTTTGACTTCTCCCTTTCCAATTTGTATCCTTTCAGTCTTCTTTAGTTATCTTACTACTCTAGATAGAACTTCAAGTATTATATGTAATAAATAAGGAGAGAGTAGACAGCCTTGTCTTGTCCCTGATTTTAGCAGAATTGCTTTATGTTTCATTCTAATTAATTTGATGTTGGCTATTGGCTTGCTGTATTTTTTTAAATGTTTATTTATTACTTCAAGTTACATCTCCATCACAGTCACCTCCCACCACCCCTCCAAGCCCCTCCCTTCCACCCTCACCCCTTCTCCCAGAATTCATAATTCTATTTTTTTAATAACTAGGCCTCAATTATGAAAATTATAAGGTATAACATACATACCTAATGTCCAGTTTATACATATTTGGCAACTGATATTAATATTCTATTATCCATCTATCTCTATGAGTTTAAAGTTCTAGACCTAACTCATATATGCCTGGTATTCCTGATCTCTCCAAGACTTACATCATGAAGACATGTTGGATTTTGTCAAAGGCTTTTTCACAACTTAATGAGATGATCATGTGGTTTTTTTTTAAATGTTTATATGGGGGATTACATTAATAGATTTTCCTATATTGAACCATCCCAGATTGAAGCCTACTTGATCATGGTGTAAAATATTTTTGATGTGTTCTTGGCTTCAGTTTGTAAGTATTTTAATTGTTTTTGCATCAATGTTCATATTGAAAATTGATGTGAAATACTCTTTCTTTGTTGAGTCTTTGGGTGGTTAAGGTATCAGGATAACTGTGGCCTCATAGAATGGGTTTGGCAATGTTCCTTCTGTTTCTAATTTGTGGAACATTTTGACAATTATTGGTATTAGCTCTTGTTGAATGTTGGGTATAATTCTGCACTAAAACCATCTGGACCTGGGCTTTTTTAAGTTTGGAGACTTTTAATGAATGCTTCTATTTTCTTAGCAATTATAGGACAATTTAAATTGTTTACCTGATCTTTATTTAACTTTGGTAAGTGTTATCTATCAAGAAAATAGTCCATTACCTTCAGAATTTCCAATTTTGTGGCACATAGGCTTTTGAAGTCAGACCTAATGATTAATTGGATTTTGTTCATGTCTGTTGTTATGTCTTCCTTCTCATTTCTGATTTTGTTAATTTGTATGCTGTCTCTCTGTCTTTTAGTTAGTTTGGCTAAGAGTTTTTCCTATATTGTTGATTTTCTCAAAGAATAAGTTCTTGGTTTCATTGATTCTTTCCATTGTTCTCTTCATTTCTAATTTATTGATCAGTTCTGAGTTTGAGTATTTCCTGCTGTCTACTTCTCTTAGGTATGTCTGTTTCTTTTTCTTCTAGGGCTTACAGGTGTGCTTTTAAATTGCTAGTATGAGATCTCTGTAATTTCTTGAAGGCACTTAGTGCTATGAACTTTCCTCTTACCACTGCTTTCATTGTATCCTATAAGTCAGAGTATGTTGTGCCTTCATTTTCATCGAATTCTAGGAAGTCTTTAATTTCTCTTTCTTTCTGCCTTCCTTCCTTCCTTCCTTCCTTCCTTCCTTCCTTTCTTTCTTTCTTTCTTTCTTTCTTTCTTTCTTTCTTTCTTTCTTTC
>CAJQZJ010004763.1:12650985-12718073 GCA_907164525.1 Lophiomys imhausi
TTCTTTCTTTCTTTCTTTCTTTCTTTCTTTCTTTCTTTCTTTCTTTCCTTCTTTCCTGACCCAGTGGTAATTAAGTAGAAAGTTGTTCAAATTCCATAACTTTGTAGGCTTTCTGTTGTTTCTGTGTTTTGAAGTCCAGTTTCAATCCTTGGTGCTCTGATAAGATACAAGGAGTTATTTCTATTTTCTCATATCTGTTGAGGCTTGATATGAGACTGACTATATTGTCAGTTTTGAAGGTGGTTCTTTTATATTTGGTCTAAATATTCTGTAGATATAAGTTATGTCCATTTGATTTATAACATCAATTAGTTTCATTAATTCTCTGTTTACTTTCTGTCTTTCTTACCTGCCATTTGCTTAAATGAGTTGTAGAAATCTCCCACTATTAATGTGTAGGTTTCAATGTGTGATTTAAGCTTTTATAATGTTTATTTAACAAATGTTAATACCCTTGCATTTGGGGCATAGATGTTCAGAATTGAGATGTCACCTTGTTGGATTTTTCCTTTGATGAGTATGAAGTTTCTTTCCCCAACTCTTTGATTAATTTTAGTTGAAAGTCTATTTTATTAGATATTAAAATGGTTATTCCAGCTTGTTTGGTCTGTTTTCTTGGAAAACATTTTCAGCCGTTTACTCTGATAGTAACAAAGATAGGAATGTCTATCTCTGTTGCTGTGATGTGTTTCTTGTATGCAACAGAATTAGGGATCCTGTTTTTTTTTTTTTTAACCATTTGGTTAATCCTTGTCTTTTGGGGGAGAATTGAGTCCTTTGGTGTTAAGAGATTTAATAGCCAATAATTGTAAATTATAATTATTTTATGGTGTTGGTGGTAGAGTGTGTGTGTGTGTGTGTGTGTGTGTGTGTGTGTGTGTGCCTTTCCCTTCTTTTGGTTTTGCTGGTGTGAGGTTACATATTTCCTGTGTTTTCTTTGGTGTAATTATCATCCTTGAGTCATAGTTTTCCTTCTAGTATATATTGTAGGGCTTGATTTGTGTATATATATTGTTCAAATTTTGTTTTTGTTTTTTTGTGAGTGGAATATCTTGTTTTCTCCATCTATGGTATTAAAAGTTTTGCTGGGTATAGTAGTCTGGACTGACATCTGTGGTCTCTTAGAATCCTCAAATATATCTGCCCAGGCGCTTCTGGTTTGTAGAGTCTCTATGGAGACATCAGATGTAATACTCATAGGTCTGCATTTATATGTTACTTTGCCTTTTCCCTTGCAGCTTTTAATATTCTTTCTTTATTCTGTACATTTAGTGTTTTGGTTATTATGTGGTGGGAGTATTTTCTATCTTGTCCAATCTATTTGGTGTTGTTTTTTATGTTTATTTATTACTACAAATTACATCTCCATCACAGTCCCCTCCCTCCACTGCTCCTGGTCTCACCTTCCAATCTTCTCCTCCTTCTCCCACCTGTCCTACCCCTCTGGTGTGGGGTGCCCCTAACATATTAGCCTACCTCAGTTCAACAGTCATATGAGAGCTAAGAGCTTCTTCTTGCACTGGGGGCATACATAGTGCCCACTACCAGGTAAAAAAGTCTGTGTACCTGTTCCTTTTGGTCTGTTCATTATAGAATAGTTATCCTTTACTATATGGCTAAAATCCAGTTATGAGTGAATAGAAGCCATGTCCATCTTTCTGGGTCTGGGCTAGCTCACTAAGGATGAGCTTTTCTAGTTCCATCCATTTGACCGCAAATTGGATGATTTCCTTTTTTTCTGATGGCTGAATAGTATTCCATTGTGAATGCACCACAGTTTTTTTTTTTTAATTCATTCCTCAGTTGAGTACATGTGGGTTATTTCCAGTTTCTAGCTATTACAAATAAAGTTATTACCTTGCACAAAATTTAAGTTCAAGCAGATCAAAGACCTTAACATAAAGCAGGACACACTAAATTTAATAGAAGAGAAAGTGGGAAAAGCCTCAAACTCATTGGCGCAGGTGACAACTTCATGAACAGAATACCAACAGCTTAGGCTTTAAGACCAACAATCAATAATTGGGACTTCATGAAACTGAAAAGCTTCTGTAAGGCAAGAGACACTGTCATTAGAACAAAATACCAGCCTACAGATTGGGGAAAGTTCTTCACCAACCCCACATCTGACTGAAGACTAATATCCAAAATTGACAAAGAACTCAAGAAATTAAATGCCAAGAAACCAAATAATCCAATCAAAAAATGGGGAACAGAGCTAAACAGAATTCACAAAGGGGGAATCCCTAATGGCTGAGGGACACTTGAAGAAATGCTCAGCATCCTTAACCATCAGAGGAATGCAACTCAAGATGACTCAGAGATTCCATCTCACACCTCTCAGAATGGCTAAGAGCTCCTGTATTTATTTAAGGGATTTATTTGTTTGCTCTTTAAAGGCCTCTATTATTCTTTTGGGATTGGATTTACAGTCATCGTTTTGTACTTTAGCTGTGTTAGGATATCCAGGGCTTGCTGTGGTAGGATAGCTGGGCCCTGGTGGTGCCATATATGCCTGGCTCTTATTGATTGTTTTCTTATGCTGGCTTTTATTCATTTGGTTGCCCCTGGTGTTGGCTGTATAGTTCTGATACTGGCAGGACTCTTAGTGGAGGCACGGAGAGCCTTTGGCCTCATAAATGAGCTTAGGGAAAAGCATGCTGCTCAACTCTGCTGGCTGTGCCCCAGGTGTCTATAATAAGTTCTTTAAGACTTTATTTTTGGTTCAAATTCTCTCTCTCTCTCTCTCTCTCTCTCTCTCTCTCTCTCTCTCTCGTGTGTGTGTGTGTGTGTGTGTGTGTACTTTTGAGTATGTGCATGTGCTTCTGAGTTTCTGCAGAGGTCAGAAGTTTATTGAATACTCCAGAGCTGCAGTTAAAGGGAGCTATCAGCTGTGTAACATGGGTACAAGAACAAACCTCATGTTGTCTGCAAGTGCAACATATGCTCCTAACCACTGAGCCATATCTGTCTAACTCCATGATGATAAAGACTCATATCCTAATTGTTAATTTTATTTTATTGTGTTACTCAAGGGAAAAGCCAGGGCCTCATACATTATAAGAGAATCATAGAACCTTTCTCCTAATATAGCTAACTATCTTTACATTTTTCTCCTTGCAGAGTGTTATTCAGACTTATTGACAAAAATTATTACTGTAATTATGTTTTAGTTTATTTTGTATATTTAAATTCTGTAGTTTCTTAAAATTCAGTAAAACACCCAACTGGAATCCTGATATTGGATTCTTTAGGGTTTTAGAAAAACTTCCTCTTGCATATGCTCAGTCATTCACTAGTGCTTTGTTGATTTATTTTCTTTTAAAAGATTTATTGCTATTATTTTTAACTGTGTATATTTAAATGTGTTTGTGTATGTGTGTGTGTTTGTATATATGTGTTGTTATGAACATGTGAGTGCAGGTAATCAAGGAGGCCATAGATATGGTTTTTTAACATTATTATATTGCAATGTTAACATGTATGTGATTCCAACCATAAATGAACATGTTATGGTTTAAAGTGATATGATTGTGGCCAGGTTAGCAAGGGGTAGGTTGTCCTGGTTAGTTTTGATAAACTTGACACTTGGGAAGAGAAATCTCAAGTGAGGAATCACCTCTATCAGATGGGCTTTTGGGCATACCTTTGTGGATATTTTCTTAATTGAAGTTCCTCCTTCCCAGGTGACTCTAAATTGTATCATATTAACAAAAATGGATAGCAGATATTTCCTTGAAATATTACTCTAAATCAGAAAAGCATGTTCTTCAAACCTTTAAGATGCTGAACAAGCACTGAAAAATGATAGACTGACAGGATCCCGCAGATCTGTCTCTACCTACCTTTCCCCTTAATCTTTATCTCCTAGCTTTTTTTGCAAAATGGTAAAGGTGCAATTCCTCATATATTGAGGATTAAGCTCTGGTATTATACATTCTTAGCTCCTATGTAGTCACCACCTGCTATTCTGAACCAATCCATTGACATCTAATTTTTTCTGGAGGCAAGAACTCCAGTGCTCTATTCTCTCCAAGCCTAGTTCAATTATAACCCTAAAATTCTATAAATTTATATGGTTTAAACTTTTGTCTTGAAGACTTGAGGATTATAAGACATAAATAAAGAATCAAGATTATTGTTAAACATTTTCTTTTTGTTTTAGTAGTTTTTATTTGTTTATTTATCTCTATTTAATTCATTTATTATTTATTTATTACTGGTGAGCAGGATTTGACCACACCATGGAGTTCAGAGAATAGTATTCAGGAGTTGGCTCTAACCTTTCACCTTGTACAGGTGGCTCTTTCTTGTATCTGTTGTGTTGTGTCTTCACACTTCCTGGCAGTTCTCTAAGCCTCTACCTCCTATCAGACTATAATAGTGCTGAGATGAGTAACACCACACTTGTCCTTTTAATTTGTCTAAAGCTTCAATTTTTTCATTCCATCACCAATAGAATGCACGGTTAATACTCTGTACAATATCACCAGGCCTTCCCTTTGTAACCAAAAGACTTTGAGGAAAATCCACTTCTTGCCACCCATGCATTGAATTACTTGTTTCAAAACCTGTAGAGTACCTACAGTTACAAAAGCATGACATGCTTCATTTTCTTAGATACCTTAAATCTCTTTGATTATGTTATTAATTTTCAATGGTGGATGTTAAAATAAAATCATTTTAACAAATTAACAATTTAACAAACGAAAATATTACTAATACATGTTTGACAAAATATTTTACAAATGCCAAGATACTTATTACCTTGCAAACTGAAACATTGCATACACATGTGTTTATTTTAGATGACTGAAACTTCACAGAATTTAACAGAAAATACATTCTAGACAACTGGTTTCTGTATATTCATTCCACCCATTTCTATTTTACAATATATGACTATCATGACATAGTTCAGCACCAGAAACCCTGTAAAACTTTCTAATCAATTTTCCTACTCATTTGATGTGGTTTGTCTGTTGTTTTTAAAGTTTAAGAAAACATGTTATAAATCCTAATTCCAGATGTGTATTTCTTTGGTATAATCAGACTCATGAAAACTTGGATTACATTTTCTTATTTTATTTCGCGGGCAAAAATAAACAGTACAAATACACACCCATGCACATACACATGTACACGCATGCACACATACACACATATGCACACATGCATGCACACATACACACAGACACACAAGAAAGAGAAACTTTCATGCCATTAATTTAAATTATCAGCATATGAGATACGAAAGTACAAGTAACCCCATAATATCCTTCTTCCTACCATAAATTTTACAAAGAAAGCCCAACTAATGTTTTATTTATCCTTTAAAATATGGTGTCAAGATTGATTGCAGCAAGCTTCCTCACACTAGCTTCAATAACTACCTCAGTGTTGCTGAGCACTGGCCACCAAAAAACTGTTCAGGACACTTATTCTTGCAACTGTGTCCACAGTTGCTAGATGAACCCCATTTTCTTTGACCTAATCCTAACCCTGGTCAATGCAAGAGTCATTCTGCTTAGATGATTCTGGTCAACAGTTCCCACTAATGACTGAGATTTGAAACCATGCTTCACTCAGATCCTAGCCTTTTCACATGGGCTCTGTGGCTCTACCTCAGGTTGTCAGGGTTACACTTCTTGGTCGCATATGTCTTTGTCTGAAGCAGCTAGGACAGATATAACTTTAATTCTTTATGGCATATTTTCATCATTCCGTGAACAGATAAAAACAAAGCAAACAACCAAACCAAACCAAATAAAGATGAATCACAACTACAAAGGAAAGTAACTCAACCCACGAATTTGAGTTGTTCCTGGCTCTGCTTTTCCAGGCGAAAATCTGTATATTTCAGAATAAGCCACATATTTATGACTGTAGTATGAGCATCCAACTACCTTTTAGAATACTTATTTAAAATTTGTTGATATTTCTTTTTGTATATATAATTTGCCTATCAATCACCAGTTCTTCATTATTCTACCAAGTTAATTTAAGATTAAAATAATCTGTAATCCACTTCCAGAAATATTCATTCTGATTGAACCACCAGGGTGGACTTTAAGAAAATTAGAAAAAGTTAAGAATAGCCTTGATCATTTCAAGTCCTCATTCTTTCAAACTTCTACATACTATTTTTGGATTCTTGTCACTTGTTAAATCTTAGAAAACAAAGATTCACAGAAATACAAATGCTGATAAAATACAAGTTGTCAGACAGAATATACAGCTATTGGAAAGAAAAGCAATATATTTCAAAGATCTCTTTAATATGTTGACTTCTGTCAACATTTCAAGAATTATGCAGGGAGTTTCAGTCCTCCAACAATGATATATTTCTAACCTTCATAAAGTTAATTAAAATAGTATGATTTGTTGCAGTTATTTAGATGTTTGAATAAAATAAAATATTACAAATACATGTAAAGCCCTCGGTAACTGTTCAGTGTGTATATTTCATCTGCACATGAGATTTTACTGCGAATGGCTAAAAAAGTATGTCTCTTCTGCAGTCTGATATAATGCTCATAACTTCCTATTACTGATGTTTTCCAAATAATGCTTACCTCAGGATTTTCCATAGCTAATTGCTCAAAGACCCCATGGGTAAAAGGAGGAACTATCTAGTTTGTTAGGACCCCTATGTTTGAATGGCTTACCCATTTTTCAAGATTTAATTATTGCATTAATCACACAAATAGAGAAACTGAGGTGGTAAGGGTTAGTTATTTAAACTGGACCCAGACCATGGAGAAGTAAAATGTCAGTGCTCCGGGTTCATTCATATGAATTTTCTGTTGAGCATGAAATATGATCTCTCTGGAATAATTTCTTACTTAAATTATGTGGCTGTTAATGTTAATATTAATGCTATTAAATGAAATATAACTGTGTAATAAAAGGAGTAGTACTTTGGCAAGTTCATCATCATTATAAAATGTGATTTATAACTGAATTTCCATTTGTAAAATATGCTCATCTCAGGGAGATATCAGCAAAGTGAATTTGATAATGATCAAATCTTATACACTTTACAAACATTTTATTAATTCCTTCATAAAAATAAGAAAAAATCATTATAAGTCAATAGGTACAGGTTGGGGATATACTCAAGGGAATGTATGCAATTCTTACTTAGTAGATGTCAAATAAAAATATTCCTATGCATTAGTTTTAGAAGATAACCTTTTGAATTACTATTATATTGGAGTCTCCTAAAGTTTGAGGTCTATGTGAAAATTAGTTAATTATAATGTGTTTACTATTGCTTCAGGAAGACTATTTGTAGCATTTTTCTGTTGATATTGCCTTTAACGAGTCTAGATAACAACAAATTGTGCTCCAGTGTTTTGATGATATTAAGTACTATGAGCTAATAGCTGATACTCAAAAGAAATTATAATCTTGCACCTAACCTTACTGATGAGCACTGTTGCATTTTCTATCGCTCTCCAGGCTGCTGGAATCTTTCAGCAGCTGTGAGACTAATAAAACATGACATCTGTTTTCTAATATAGAAACATAGCAGTAATTCTGCTAAGCATTATTATAAATTAGGTCAGCACCTGGTAATGTGATCTATAAGAAAAAAATGAGTAAGGCTTCAATTAATGAATAACCTGAAACAAAGTGGAATGAATTATTTTCTTTTCCTCTAATCAATTTTCCTTTTCATAAAACTAAATGCAAAGCATTGCTAAAAGCAACAAAAAATATTATGGCACTGTTATTAGCCTATGCACATTATAAATTGTGTAATGAAGAGTGTTGAGAAGGATAGGCAGGGTCATATTTGTGCATTGTCTGTTCTATTACTTTTTGGAAAAAACTTACTACTTTAAATAAGCTATTACATCTAATCATTACAGAAATCTTTGTGAATTGATGTGTTTATTCCTATTTCATTGATGAAAAACTGTATATATATATATATATATATATATATACATATATATATTTTTTGACTATGGGAAACTTCTTCCCAATTATTTGTATTGCCTGAAAGTGATCAAGAATATTTTGAAGCACAGCTATGTCCTATGCCCTTCGGTTCCTCAAAACCTTTAGAAAGGAATAGATGGAACACAGTGGGCAGATAAGTCCAGTTGTGTTCAGGTTTGGACTGGACTGCCAGGATCCTTCGGACAATTTTGTGAGGTTGTCTCAGCTCTTTTGAGAAGTCAGTCACTCATAGAATATGGAATGGCAATAGAAAAGGCAATAGAAAGGCCCAGTGGAGATTGAGGAAGTTGTCGCTGGTAGAACCCAAGGGACTGAGCCAGGAGTTAGGTCTTCCACTGAAGGCAGGGCCTTGAGTTTCAGGTAGGCAAGGGCTTCAAACAGAATTATATAGCTTAAGAAAAAGTAGTAAAAAATATTTATTTTATGTGAGAAATATTCTGACAGAATGGTAGTTTACAAAGGGAGAGGTGATGATATACAGAGTATAAATAAAGTAATGAAGAGTGTGGGGAGGAAAGGTAAGAGAAACCATGTTCATAGAGAGTCTGTTTATTTTGTATTCCTTGATAAAATACTTGTTGTCTTAATATTTATTAGAATTCCTATTATAATATTCATAATTGTGGACTAATTATTCAAAAAAGAATTATACATAAATGTTCATAGCATCATAATTTAAACAGGTGATAATTTTTTTTTAAATCCATTGGTAAATGAACTAAACATATCATATATGTCCATAGGATAAAATACTAATTTACTATTAAAGCAAAAAAAAATACTGAGAAAGAAAGAAATGAGAAAAGCTGTTTACTGTTCAGCAAAAAATAAATTGTGCAACTTAGGACAGCATTGTTATGTGGGATTCTTAAGGAAAACTAGAAATCTCAAGAAAAACCAACAATCAATAAATGGGACCTCATGAAACTGAAAAGCTTCTGTAAGTCCCAAGACACTGTCATTCGAACAAAACGGCAGCCAACAGACTGGGAGAAAATCTTCACCAACCCCACATCTGACAGAGGACTAATATCCAAAATCTACAAAGAACTCAAGAAATTAAATGCCAAGAAACCAAATAATCCAATCAAAAAATGGGGGACAGAGCTAAATAGAGAATTCACAAAGGAAGAATCCCTAATGGCCGAGAGACACCTGAAGAAATGCTCAACATCCTTAATCATCAGAGAAATGCAACTCAAGATGACTCTGAGATTCCATCTCACACCTGTCAGAATGACTAAGATCAAAAGCTCAAATGACAGCACATGCTGGCGAGGTTGTGGAGAAAGGGGAACCCTCCTCCATTGCTGGTGGGAATGCAGGTTTGTGCAACCATTATGGAGGTCAGTATGGCGATATCTTAGAAAACTTGGAAAAGCTCTGCCTCAAGACCCAGCCATACCACTTCTGAGGATACATCCAAATGACTCCTCACGGGATCATAAGGAAGTTTCCTCATCTATGTTCATAGCAGCCTTATTTGTAATAGCTTGAAACTGGAAACAACCCAGACATCCCTCAACTGAAGAATGGATTAAAAAACTGTGGTACATCTATATGATGGAATATTACTCAGCTATCAGAAACAATGCAATTATGCAATTTGCAGCCAAATGGATGGAACTAGAGAAGCTCATCCTGAGTGAGCTAACCCAGACTCAGAAGGATGCACATGACATCTATTCACTTATAGTAAGATTTTAGCTATATAGTACAGGATATCTATACTACAACCAATGCACCAAAGGGAACATGGACATAGACATTTTATTTTATGCTTTGTTTGTTGGTTTGTTTTTTAGTTTTCCCTCCCTGGCAATGAGACACTTTTCACTGGTGGTGCTGCCTTGTAGGTCCCCAGTGTATGAGGTGGCTCTTGGCCCTCATATGACTTCTGAACTGGGGCAAGGGACAGTTATGTAGGGACACTCCACTCCAGAGGAGTGGGATAGAAGGGTTAGGGGGTAGAGGATTGGAGGGCGGGGCTGGGAAGGGGGTAAAGAGGACAATATGATGGAAATGTAACCTGAAGCAATAAAAAAAAGAAAGAAAGAAAGAAAGAAAGAAAGAAAGAAAGAAAGAAAGAAAGAAAAAGAGAAAAAGGTCATAGAATCTGTACTGCCAAGGGAATCCTAAAAGTGCATACAAGGGAGAGAGGAAGGGCAAAGACTGTAGTCAGAACCAATATGTTCTAGGCTTCAGTCACAGATACCTATGTGACTAATTTGAAAGAAAAAACAGGTCAATGTGAAAGAATGTATAAGAAACTGTGGTAAATACTACTCAGCCTTCAGAAACAAGGAGATCATGCAATTTGCAGCCAAATGGATTGATCTAGAAAAGCTCATTCTCAGTGAGCTAACCCAGACTCAGAAAGATGCACATGGAATGTATTCATTTATAACTGGATTTTAGCTGTATCGTACAGAATAACTATCCTACAACCAACACACCAAAAGGAACAGGAACATAGATCTTGTTACCAGTTAGTGGGACACTTTGCCCTAAATAGAGTTACCATGTAGGCCCCCAGTGCAAAAGAAAGCTCTTAACCCTCATATGACTGTTGAACTTCGGGGGGGGGGGGCTGATATGTAGGGGCAACTCACTCCTGAGGAGTAGGATAGGTGGGAGAGGGAGAAAAGGGTGGGAGGGTTGGACTGGGAAGGGTGGAGAGAGGGGACTGTGATGGAGAGAACTTGAAGTAATAAATAACCATAAAAAATATTACATTTGCTAGTTAATATAGATTCTAGAACAATGGTTTTAAGTGTGAGTTTTCTCTGAATAAAATAAAATCCACAAGCATTTTTTGTCTGAAACAAGTATGTTTGTTTTTCTGCCTGGTATTGACAGTGGCCTGAATATGCATTCTTCATTCCAAGCTACTTTTCTGTAAGTTGGGTGACTGTAGGCTTTAGTTTGCATTTTTCCTATTTCTATAGTCTTTTGTTACTCTTATTTCTACTTATTTTAGATCTTTTTCATTCTGAAAGTGAAATGACGTGAAGATAAAAGGAAATAGCAAAGGTTGATAATACTATCTAAAGAAATATTGCCTGGTCAAAAACAAGTGACAGTTTGAAGGGACACTGAAAAACAGGATAGAGTTCTCTTGTCTCTGCTTATTAACTATTGTATCGTCAGCCCTGATGCCAGTAGATCCCCTGAAATAGCAATCTTGTTGGCACTTTGGCAAACCCTCAGTAAATACGCAGTAAACACAAAGTCGAGGACAAAAGAATTCAATTTTAGTCACATAGAGGTGCACTAGGAATACTTTACACAATAAAGTGAAATTGTTAGAATTAAAAGAGGGTGTTTGGGGCATTTCCTGAACCATTTATGACTTTCTAGTTGAGGTGATTGTCTATCACCTCCAATTCTTTTCAGGGACATTGTTGCATAGTTAGCAGATATTTTCTCTGTTATGCTACTGCTTTTTGAGATATAACTCAAAATATATATATGTGGTAGCATAATTACCAAAAAAAAAATCATGTAAAGACCTACACATTGGATCCCATGATAAGGTCTAAAACAGATTAGAGACTATATTTTGAGAATGAACGCGAACAAAAACTTTTAGTTTGGTTAAAATGTCATCAAAGTGAAGAAAAATGGCTTAGAGAGGAACAGGGCACTTCTGTGAAAGAGACAAAAGCTGATGTTTTTATAGTTTTTCTTGATCCTCATTGCAGTGTCCCTCTTGATCCTGGGACTTAGCAAGCTTAATGTTTCAGAGATGAAGTCATAGCAACACAGAGATGAGATCAAGATACTGAGGAAAAGGCAGGATACACTTGTGCTCCTGGGGAAAAATGATCAGTTAAGGGAAAACAAAATTTGTTTTAAATTTTGTGCTGTAAAGAACAACTGAAATCTGCTGCAGTTAGCAAGAGGATCTCTTTTGAAATTGATGAAGGGAGGAGAGATAATAGGGATGGTTTTCTTCAGAACTTCAGAACAGTAGTTTCAATGAATATCTTGGAGTGTGTTTTGCACTATCATCCTTCCGCACAAATAGTCTTGTAGCTAGACTCCAGGAAAATATCTTCATTGCCTTGTTCTGCTGTTTTCTAATCATGCTCGCATTTGCCCAGTCAACGCTGTTTATGTTACCTTTTTTTGTGGTTCGGTGATTCTGTTCTGTGATGGGAATCGGTTTTGTTTATGTTGCTAAAACCTTTCTTACTGTCTTATTATGGTTACTGTTGCTAGGGTGAGGGCTATCACTGTATACTGGTGGTGGGGAGTGTGAGTTATGAAACAATAGGAAAACAAATTTAACCTATGAAATTACAACTTTATTAGACACAGACCCAAGTACAAACAGTTGTCACCTTTCTGGGATCACAGTCACTTTACTTATAGCCCTCCCATTGTCTAATTGCTAAGAAAGAAAAAGAAGCACATTGTTTTCCCTCAGTATTTTGCCCCTTAGTTGCTTATTTGGAGCAGACCATACTTGCTGTGGTGGACCTTTTGTATTTGACTCTCAACTGCAACTTAGGTAAGTGACTTACTTAGTCATTCTTTCTGAACTTTGGTTTCCCATCCACTGAAGAGATGTGATGTTATTAGTTAGACAATGGACTACAGTGTTGGCTCAGACAATACTTGAGTTTGTGGGGTTTTGTTAGTTGGTTTTTGACAGGTTTTTTTAGTTACTCAATTTTCCCCTTCAATATTACATCAGTTATTGTACTTTGACTCTTTTTAGTTGGATAACTAAAAACCGGTGTTTAAACTCCAAACTATAATTTTGGAAAATTGTTTCTTTTTATCTTTCCTTTTCAGGTGTTTTACATGGGTCCAAGAGTACAAACCTCACTCGCTCTCAAGTAGAAGAGGAGAAAATGAGAATAGCACACACATATTAAAAGATTATGTTTCATCCTGATTTCTACGACAGCACATCAAGACATATGAATTAGCTACCTGTACACATATGCATCTAATTACTGTTATTTTGAATCAAAGAGAAATGAAAGACTGTGGGTTCCACAATAATAGGATAGAAGACTTTGCTGTCAGAAGAAAGGAGAGAAAATGGATGAAGGGGAGATTGACTCAAAAAGCATCACACTTCAGCCTGAAATTATATGTGATCTTATCACATTATACCCAGTGTTACTTTTATAGTTATTCCTTTAAATGTGAAATGTAATGAATGATTTTTAGTTTCCTAAAAATGGGAAATGAATGCAATATAAAATGAATCTGTATTATGCAATTCTGTTTTCAATTGACTTTTCAATGGAAGCAACTACAGAATATGCTTGGTTTAATTTAATGACATTCTCACATAGCTGTCATAATAGACCGTCATTACAGGACAGTGTTTTATCTGTCATTCATTGTCTTTGCTGTTTATGTTTGTCATTCTACTTGCCTTGAATACTGATGTAGAAGGGGGTGTTTTCTTTCCCTGGTCAATGTGCTAAATACTTAAGGTATTTAGAAGAACAGCTACTTAAAGTACATTTTAACATTTACTACTTTTTCCATCCACCAAACTATATTTTGTTAATTTTCTTACAGGTTATTTTAAAAAATAAATCTACTAAAAGTAATTTATGATATCTATAAAAATAATATTTTTTGAAGGAATAAGAAAAGTTTGGTAAATAAAATCTTTGGATCCCTTTCAAATATCATGGACACATGTTCTGTTTAATATTATCTAGCTTTTCTGCACTGCATTTCACCTTTTAATTAGCTCCATAAAGGGGACCCAGAACTGTAGAGGAATTTTAATCCAGCAACATGGCTACTCTGCTTAGAATACAGACACATTTTTAGCACACACCTTTAATCCCTCTGGCTGGAATACAGACACATCATTAGTACACACTCTTAATCTCAAACAATGATACTAAAGTTAGTTTATAGAAGAAGGCACTCATGTTTGAAAGTGATGTCAAATACAGAGGCAGACAAAGTGACAAATTACAGAAAGATTTGATAGAATGAGTCAGACAGGATATGCCCAACTCTCAAGAGAACAACAGGAAAGAGGGGTGATTTAACAGAGAGCTGTGCAGAGGGAGAAAGAGGACATGCAGTTTTGCAGAGACAGGTTGTAGAGAACAAACTAGACACAGGTGAAGACAGGGTAAGCCAGAGGATGAGAAGGACCCAGAAGATTAGAACAAATTGGTACAGTTAATTTGAGGTCAAGCAGAGTAATTCAGTGAGAAGCTGAGAGAAGCCAGTTTGAATCATTTAGCTGAGTTGAACCAGGCAGTCAGAATTCAGAAAGAGCTAGAAAAGGTGAGCTTGTTCAGAATTAAGTCTCAGAGGCTGAACAAATCCTAGGCCTGTATTAGATTTTACAGAGGTTAAAAGCTTCCAGGAGTAGGCCTAGGTGTGCAGAGGGAGGCAGTAAGTCTGAGACATCAATTGCTTCTGGTGAATACAAGATACTTTTACATGAAGCACTACAAAACATTTTCTTTAGTATTAAAACAGCCATCTACAAACATTTTAACAAAGTCTCCTGTAAAGTGATCCAGAATTAACACATCTCCAAGGAATTTCATTTTTAATGCAGATTGTTTATAGATAGATTCAGAAATCACCTTCTGGCAATAATAAACATTGTGCACAGGTTTTGAAAATGTCCCTAGGTGGATAATAACTCAAGTGATGTCTCGCCAAACATTTTTATTTTTAATCAGAAGCGATAATCCTTAGTGCTATCCCACAGCCCCTTAGAAAATCTGGTTAGAGGATATAATGGCAACCAGTACTAGCAGCATGGTTCTGAACCTGAGGACAGAGGTGTGGTGTTGGCGAAACTGAAGACAATTACCTTGACTTTCAATCAAGAGGCCCTGAATAGCTTCAACTGTCCTTATTTATACAATCACAAGTCTTCTCACCTGAGTAATGATATTATAGGTTATTTTTTTAAAGAATTCATAACATCAGCACTATATAAGACCCATCATTACATAAGCCCCCAATAGTTTCCCTTCCTCTTTCCACCCCTCCATTAGGTAAGTTACCACCCACTTCAACCATATTTTGCACTACAAAGCATAATTTTAGGAAGCCAAAATAAATGTCTATCCAGGTATGTCCTGTAGACATGAGCACATACCCAGCTAGTAGCAAATGCAGTTACACAGTTACACAGGGTGAGAGACAAATTAACCATTTGTGAGTATAAGTCCAGTCATCAAATAGCAATTCTTAGTTATAATAATTTTTTGATTACAGTCAGAGATATGCTCATTGTACCAATCAACCTTTCCTGATATATACACATTAATTCCTCATACCGTCTTTCAAAGGACAATGTTTTAAGTTGCTGTTGATCAGACACAGCTTATCCAGAATAGTTATGCAGGCAGGACCCATTGCTCTCCACACTGCTACAGCTTATTGAGTTTCACTGCAGTTGTCCCTCTAAGGACATGGTAACATGTCCCAAAATACCCAGGATTAATGGTCACATCTGGAGGATCCATAGAGGCACAAAGACGAGTGGGGGGTTGTATCCCTCAAAAGAGTTTTGAAAAAATCATCCATGAGGCTTTCAGCCTGTGTGGTCTTTTTGTCTTCAAATGGGTGAAACATCTTTGACATGCCACTGTGGGAGCTCAATTTAAAAAAATAAGTCAATGTTCCAAAACAAGTATTTCAATGTTATAGTCTTTCTGAATGCAGCAATCTGTAAGAACCATTCTAGATCAGAAGTATCGTCTTGTACATCCACAGTGTGGTGATTGTCTTCTCAGTTGGAATAATTTCCTCCAGCGTACTACCAGCCATAACCACTTTGGCTTCTGTCTATACAGACTATAGATTGTCTGTTTCCGTATCTGTATTATTGAGTTCAATTGTCTCTCTTGTATGTCTATAGCCCTAGTCTCTACCACTTCTAGGACATTTACTTATTATTGCCTTATTGTTATCCATTATTACTTTATCGTTATCCCTTATTATTTATTATTATCCTTTACAAAAACCTTCATGAAGCAATCTAACTGTATGTGGAATATTTGGCTCATGGTTTGAGTGGAAGTTTACCAGGGCAAGCACAGACAACTGGTCACATGAGTCAACAGTCATGAGACATGATATATATTGTTGATAAACTTATTTTTCTCCCTTTTAAATTTAATTTTACAATCTGAAAGAGCTTTCAACAAAAATAATCTAATTTATAAAATTCCTCTTAGATAAACCACAGGCTTATTTTTCTTGATGATTCTAGATTTTGTCAAGCTGACAATCAATATTAACATGAGGCCTAAGACAGCATCTGTCTGATAAAGCAGGCCTATTGCTGCCATGCTTCACATGGAAACAGGTACTCGCCATTCTTGACTTACATGACATCCAAGACTTGGTCTTGGTAAAACCCTACTATCTCTGAGTCTCCATCCTTGACTGGTCTTAATAAACATGTTCATCAATGGTGAAGATGGGGACTCCAGAGAAAGTTCCTCTCCTTCAGAGCACATAGCAATTAATTCTAGTCCAGAAATTCAAAAGTACAAGTAAATGTAAATTCAGAGAGACTGAAAACTTCAGGAATTTGAAGAATGTAAATATTTGGAATGTTACAAACAAAAACAAAAAACAGAGAAAAATTAACTGCATTTTTAGGGGTATTTTTCCAAATGTCCAGTAACTCTGAATTTTAAAGTGTGATATTTAAATCATAGTTTAATTTTTGAACTATATATATATATTTATACATATAGAATTATATACAATATTTATATACCTAGTATTTCTAATATATGATATGTAATATATGATATATGATATATAATATATTAATATAATATATGATAATATAATATATGCATATAACGTACAATATATAATATATAAATGTATACTTAAATATGTATGTTTATATATTTCATATATATATATATATATATATATATATACATATAATTGTGTATACCAAACAGGGAACACAATGGTATCCCTAATTTACCAAAGTCATTTGTTTTTAGAGTCATGGACTGAATTGTTTTCTGTAAATTTATATGAGCATATAATATACTTACAAGAATTGGGACATTTAAAATGGTGTGTTGGTTTATGAATATTTGACAATTTGCAATAAACTTTTATATTTTTGCATTTTTTTATCCAAAGGCCTGAAGCTTTAGTCATTTTAGTGTATTCCTTTAAAGTATACACCTGGAAATCAGTAAAGATAGGAAAATTTTAATCTCCTATGGATATGTTTCACTCTTTACATGCCTCAAAGAATCATTAAAATTATAATGGCATTCTGAGTGGCCAAACATCTGGAAGAAAACTGAGTTGGTAAAAATTGCAGTATGTTTGTATTATCCAGACTTATTACAAATGCATCAATTAAAATGCACTTACCATTGCTTAAGTGAATCAATTGTGAAATACAATTTTTTTTAAAGTGCTCTCAGCATGAGATAATGCCACACTCGGGGAGCTCTTGTGGGCCACTGAAGCAGACATTGCTGCAAATGTCGTTTATGATGTTATCCTCACAGTCTTTGATGTCACTTCAAGGAACTTATTGTTCATAAAGAAAAATTTAAAAGCTAATTTGTTTTGAACCACCAGCAAATGTTAGGTTAACATGGAGATGTTCTTTGAGGTTTCATATTTCTGCAACTCTATTTATATCTACAATTAGTTAAACCTCATTTCTGCGTTTGTCTAATGCACACTTGATTTACATAGCATTGCTGTGGTATATTGATGGAAAAAAATTAAAGCTGATTTGGAAATATGAACAATGATCTCTTTTGTACACAAAAATTGCATTCTGAGAAATCAGGGCAAAGTGTAAAGTTTCCAGTTTAAAATTCAATATTATTTAAAAGCACAAACCAATACAATATTGTCTTTTCTGTATTTGACTTCCTTGTGAAATTTTGCGTTATGATTACATGACTAAATCAAAATTATTTCTAGTTAAGTTAAGGTGGTTTAAATATTAAGTATTGTAGTTTCAAAGGTTACTTTATATAAGCTTTGAATCAAAATTTGTTAAATCATGTGCTTGATATGAAAGCTTCTCTTAGCTACTAGATGGATTCAAGAATACTGGCAGATAAGCTGAGAAGAACTCACAGGGAGTTCTAATTCCTTTAGAAATGGTGAAACATTTTAAAGATTCTGCAAACTCAAACCCAGTTTCTTTATCATTTGTTTGAAAAAAAAAACAAATAAAAGTCATAACATTTAATTCATTACTGCTTTATTAGATCACAGAAATATTTGAGACCTAAAATATGTTATAGACAATAAAATTCCTCTGAATGTTATATGTGAAAACAGACTAGTTTCAGTTAAAAAGAAGCCCAACAGAACTTAAAAATAAACACAATATTAAGTTGAATATTCAGTGTATATTTTGATGTCTCTAGTTACATCTTCCTTCTCTTTCATACTGAGTTATTTTCTATTTTCCCATGGAAATATATATGCAATTTTAAAATAATATTAGCATTGAAACTTACAGAATAAATTATAGTTTATGAATATATTAATTCTTAAATACTGTATTGATTGTTAAAATGTTTTTAAAAGAAATAACGAGATTCCTGTGTGCAAATTTTTAGTTAATGAGATAAAAACTTGAAGAGTGGGCAGCTGATTTCTGCCTTGTATTTTGTAATGTTTTGATATATAAGAAATATCTCAATTAATGAGGGAAGTATCTTAGAATATTAGGTATTGAAAGACCCGGGGGAGGGAAGTTCCTCACTCGACACTCAGGATATCACGGCCGCCCCAAAATTCGCAAGAGACCATCTTGATGCAATCGCAAGAGGTTTATTTCGGGGGGGAAGGAGGGGAAAGGGGGGGCTCAGTGCACTGAGGGCGCCACTTGTATCCCACGCAGAGGTAGGAGCTGCAACCATGATTTGGGGGAGAGTAGAGTATTTTATAGGGGAGCACAACAGATTAAGGGAGTGGGGGAAAATTACAGGTGGGAAGTACCAGCCCAGCCCATTGTTTACCACAACCCAAGGGGGAGGCGAAATACAGGTGGAATGTACCAGCCCATTAGTTAGTCAGTGGGAAACATCCTACATCTGTTTTTCTCAGGTATGAATCTAAGCTTGTTTTGTTATCTACTTTGTGGTCAGCCAGTTCCTGAAACCCTGGGGGCCCGAGGCCCAATTGACCTTCATTCTTGGTTTCACCCTTTTTATGGTCAGCTAAGTTCCTGGGACCTGGCAGCTGGCCTGGCCCTACTGCCAACTTAGGGTGTCTCTTAATAATTTTTATTCCCTTCAGTATCACATAATATACCTAAATTAATTACCATGCAACATTAGATTAATATTGCTAGGCCAATTTGTGGGCAGGTAAACCTTATAAAATATGTCACTTCCTATGACTTTGGCCTAAGTCAAAGAACATATTAAAAAAAATCAAAGTATATTTATATCATTTGTAAATATATTATATTTTGATTGGCTTAGCAGTTATTCCTAGAAATATATTTTAAGAGCAGATGAATTAATTATATTTTACTCACTTTAATATTCTAGATTGTAAAATGGATCTTCCTTATAAATTATTATTTTATTGCAATGATCATGAAAGCTTTACTGTTAAGAAACAAAGACCATACACCTGGGCAATAGGTTATCTCATTACTCGAAGTTATGGTCAAATATTACTTTAACACATTTCTTAATACATAGAAATAATTTCATTTGCTGAATATTTAATGAAATGAATGGCAGCATATCTTAGTTTCTTTTCCCATTGTTGTGATAAAATACCAGGACAAAGGAAAATAATTAAAGGAGAAAGAGTTTTTTTTGTTCACAATTCAAGGATACATTTTATCTAGGTGGAAGTGTCAGAGGTCCCAGGAGCTTAGGGCAGTTAGTCACATTGTGTCCAAAATCAGGGGACAGGGAGCTGGGCTCTCCCTTTCCCCTTTAAAAAAAAATAATTTTTATAGTTTCATTCCATTAATATGTTTTATTCCTTTTATACTTTGTTCATATCCCAATCACAGTTACCTGTAACCGTACTTTTTAAGTATTAAACACTTATTTATTAATGACTATATTCACTTATAACAAATACACTTATTTAATTACTATTCCTATAAATTCCTACAACCCCTAAGAATACCTACAACCCCTATAAATGCCTACAACCCCTAAGACCTAAACACTAAACCTACTGATAACTATTACAACTATTTCATAAGGATACAGTCTCTGGGGCAGGTCCTCAGTCGCCAGGAACACAGTCTCCGGGGTAAACCCTTTAATGCACTTAGCAGTCCTTTTTCTGGAATGTCTCAGATGCAGATTTGTCAGGGTAAATTTTCTATGGTGGTTTCACCTTAAAGAAGGCTTGAGGCTTTCTTCTCTCTGGGAGACCTCAGCCATCTGTAGGCCAACTTATTTCCTTTGTATCATCAACTCTGCCGCTCTGCCTCAGTCTTTAAAGCTGGCCACAGTTCTGTTCAGGCTGCTGTTCGGACAGTCAAACCCCTCTAGGCAGAAGCTGAGCCACAGGGTTTAGTCCTTGGCCTTTTGCTGTCTTGCTGAGGCTTTCTCTGCTCACCAGCTTCTTTCTACCTCAGGGAAATCTGGCCATCAGTCCACCAGCACTTTCTTCAGCAGGACTGGCTAGTATCGGGGGCCCTTAGCCCGGGCTCATCCACTTGTCCTTAAATAGGATCGCTCCTTGTTCCACCTGCTTCAGCTTAATTTGGGCTCTGCCCACTTAGCAGCTGAAAACAATGCCAGGTCATAAAGTCTTTGCTTGTTTCACCTGGGTTCATCCTTGTTTTTCAGTCCATAGAGACTCCTCTGTTTCATGTGACTTCATCCACAAGCTGATAAGCTAATTGCTCACAGCCAAGTTGATCTTCATGCCCCGGATTAAGAGATCATATCAGGAACCTAGATATTCACTAAATCTAACTTATACTAATCTATCTCCCTACAGTCACCCTTCTGTCCCTTTCTCCTCTGAGACGGAGAGACCTCCCCTGGACATCCACCCACTTTGGCATATCTAGTTGGAGTAGGACTAGGTATGTCTTCTCCTATAATAGGCGAGGCAGCCCAGTTAGAGGTGAGGGAACCAAGGCAGGCAACAGAGTAGAGACATTCCCTGCTCCTGCTGTTAGGGGTCCCACTCGAAGACCCAACTGTACAACTATTGCATATGTGTAGGGAGTCTAGTGCTGCCCATGCTCTTTGGTTGGTGGTTGAGTCTCTGTGGGCCCAGGTTAGTTGGTTCTATAGGTTTTCCTGTGGTGCACTTGATCTCTCTGGCTCCTTCAATCTATCCTTCTCTGTTCCACAAGATTCCCCTAGCTCTGCCTATGATTTGGAAATGGGTCGGTGTATCTCTTCATCAGTGCTGGGAGAAGCCAGCTGGGTGCTGACTGAGTGCATAGTCCCAGACAGGCCATTTATACCAATCCCTGTAGGGCCCAAGAGCATCAAAGAAAAGGAAGCAGAAAAATGTGAGACCTGGAATCATGTACTCACTGCAGCTATGGCTGCCGGTACCACATCTACAAGAGATAGGACCTGTCAACAGCCACGTGAGGATGGGAAAAGGAGTCAAGGGGTCTCATCCCTGCAGAGGAAGAAGAACTATTATCTTCACATGTATTCCTGTTGGCAATCCCACCAGGCTCCATTGGATAGTTCCATGTCTGTGATCACTTAGAAATACTGCATGATTAAAAAAAAAAAACCAAAAAACAAAAAACATGAACATGGGGAAAAGGCTATAGGGAGCTGTGGATGAATATAGGATTGTCAAGAGGGTACGACACAGTGAGGAGTGAGAATAATCAGAATGCATTATGAACATGTAATAAATTATCAAAAATTTTTAGTTGAAAATATATAAAATTTCATAGCTCTTCTATGGAAGTTTTTTTTTCCTATGATGAAAACTAACTTTTTAAAAATTATACCAGACAAAAGTCCCCCTTTGTGCAAAACTAGTTAAATAGTAAATTACATAGAATGTTGTCAAGATACACAAAATCTTTTTTTTTAAGATTTATTTATTTAACGTAGATGAAAACTCTATCTGCATATACCCCTTCATGCCAGAAGAGGGCATCAGATTCCAGTACAGATGGTTGTGTGCCAACATGTGGTTGCTGGGAATTGAACTCTGAACCTCAGGAAGAGCAGACAGTGCTCTTAACCGCTAAGCCATCTCTCCAGCCCCGATGTACAAAATCTTAAACTGAAAATCTTTCTATAATACACAGATAAGCCAGCCTCAATATACAGAAACATCACGGAAAAACAAAAGCGTCTCTGATGGAGTTTAAATGTTGTAGATAAAAAATAGTTTTGTTATATAGTTCAGTTTCATTGGTATCAGGAAAGAGAGATACTATAAAATTATCAGCATAATGTGTTAGCTTGTTTATATTTTGATGACATCAAACATCTCACTAATTTTTGTACTAGTCTATATTGTTCATTTCAATTATAAAAACTACACTGATTCCCCAATTAAATTCTCATCTTTAAAAACAGTGATGTAAATATATTTATTTATAAATGGAATAGTTTAGTAAATTCTCACCTGTATTTTCACTTGTTTCATTTACATTTAAAATCCATTAAACAAGGCTGTCAGGTGCAAAGCTATTAATTGGTAAATGATGTATGTTAAGTAAGTTCTTCTATATCAATAAAATATCTCATTGATTAATCATGTAGATGGTGTTATTAAATTATTATCACATTTTCTATTTTTCCTTCTTTATCTAAGTGTAAAGCAGAAACTTCTTAGAAGAACTATAATATATCCTTTGGGGAAATTGATGAAAATTGTGTGTCTGAGACTACATGTCAGACCACCAATTCTCTTCATATTTGTCCAGAACAAACAAATAAATAAATCTAATAACTCCATCTAGAATTTAAATGGAAAAAAAAACACAGCATCTTATTTTATAACCCTATTTGGTTTCTTTCCTTGGGCCCTTTGATAAAAACAGGAATGTCTCCTGTTTTCCTGAGAACTGTTTGCCTTCAGGATCCCTTAAGGGCCTGGACATAGATGTTTATGTTTTGGGGAGTGCCCTATTTTCATAACGGCCTGGGCTGATGCTTACTACTTTCTTACTTTTCTTGGTTTTCTTATGGTACAGGCAGTCTATATCAGTGATAACATAGTCCTTAACATGCCCTGAACGACCAGTTTTCTGTGGTGTTAATGTTATTGACTCCATTGTTTTTTGCTTGTTTCTCATATGCTTGTTTCCCCCGACTATCTGTAATTCAGGTAAAACAGATATTAGCAGCTCTGACCTCTAAAAGTGTTACAAAGAAAGCCTAGAAACAATGCAATCAGTACCTCTGTTGGAGCAGTGAACAGGTCTGCAATAAATCCATAGGACTCTTTGAAGCAGGGCAGTTTACTTTCTGGTCTGTAGAGTGTAATTCATTAGAGTCCTGCTATAAAACTTTTATTGGAGAAGTTGGATCATAAAGTCAACTAGAAAGAGAGGATTTGGTAATAAGTGGTATAAGTGCTGTAATAGGAGAAATAAAACGCTACAGAGAAAATAAAGATATTTATTCACTGCTGCTGGGAGTGAAATGGATTGTAAAAGATAACAAGAAGACTTCCTAGGAACAACAGATTCTGTTTTCCAGTCTCCTATGAATTAGGAGAGCACTTTGCATGTTTTGTTCTCCATACCATGTTATCCACATACACCTTTATATGTGGATTCACATGTGCAAGCACATAGTACATGCCCATGGGCTTTCATTCATTTATGTACTTTACAAAGCTGAGAACTGAACCTTGTGTAGACCAGGCAAATATCCTATTGTTGGATTATATCCCCAGAGCCCTCCTGAACTTCCTATGTAAATTTGGGGGAGGTAGAACACTTCCATTCAAAAGCTTCATCCCTTTTTATTTGATTAGAACAAAGCACAAACTATGTACATAGAAACATAATTTCCAGGTAAGCAAACAAATGTGATGACCCAACTTAGCTTCTTTCCCCTTTCCTTACTTCCCTTGGTTCTCATATACTCTGTCATCTTATCTATCTATCTATGATCTATCTATCTATCTATCTATCTATCTATTTATCTATTCCT
Organism: Lophiomys imhausi; assembly: GCA_907164525.1. Taxonomy (NCBI): domain Eukaryota; kingdom Metazoa; phylum Chordata; class Mammalia; order Rodentia; family Muridae; genus Lophiomys; species Lophiomys imhausi. The sequence continues at coordinate 12,675,066 of CAJQZJ010004763.1, forward strand.
TGCTCAGATCTCACTACTGTTACAATATCAATCTATCATCTATTATTATCTTTTCCTCTCCTTTCACTGTTGAATATCATATCCTTTAGAACTGGAGATGAACAAAATTGTGAGATATTATATGTTAGGAATTTCCTATAATGTCCCAATTCATACTGTTCTTGAGTACTCAAAGAATGCAGTAACAACTCATTCCCCAAGTATCTCATAGTTAGCCAATTTACTAGAAAGTTTTCATGCTATGAGGAGAAAGAAAAGCTTCCATTCTTTTGTTTGTTTGGTTTGGTTTTATTAGGTTCTTGAGACAGATAAATTCTTAAAATATTACTCATAGCAAGTCTTTTTCTCCTGTAGAGACTCATTCTCAAAGTGTTTCTTCTTGTTTTACACATATCATAGTTTTTCTGTCAATTTTCATTTTAAAATAATAAAATGTGTCAGAGATCCACATTTTATTATTTTAATGAGTTAAATTAATAATGATTTATTATTTTAATAAATTACTAATAAATAGTTTATTTAATATTTAACAATTAGTTATTATTTTAACAAAACATAGTTTTATTAATATAATGAGTTAAATTCATAATATTAATTTATTAATTTAGCTCAGTAGTTTGCCCTGTACCCAGAGGGCAAAGAGCTGGGGTGGTTTTTTTTTATAGTTTATTGTCTTATCATTATAAACAAACAAACAGACAAACAAAAAAACAAAAGAAAACAAAAAAAAAACTCAAAAAGAACATTCATTTGCAGGTGGCAGAAGGTGACACAGAATAACAAAGTAGAAAACCCATGGAACAGTTTATAGAGCCAGAGTCTAGAAACACATGTCCAACAAGATGATATTTAAGCAAAGACTAAAAGGAAGGAATGATGCAAGTATCTGGGAAGTTATGCTCATGTAGAGAAGACACTGAAAGTTCCGATATAGGATGCTGCTTAGGAAGTTAAGATAAATGTAAGGAGGCTCATTGTGACATATGATGGTGAGGCAGAGGCACGGGATGATAGGGAAGTTAGTCAAATAAATATTTTATGTATTTGGGATTGTTTAAGTGTAACCCTCCCTTATAATTTTTGCTGAGAAGTGATATAAAGAAATGTTAATTCACTCTACATAGAGGTACACAAACAGACCAAGGAAAGATTCAATCTAAATGCAGCCTCATGGATCAATACCTTTATTGGGATTACTTTCAGGAACATGGGAGAATCAGAGGCAGTTAAACCTCTGAGAATATCCCAGGGAAACTTGTGAGCGATAAGTAAACTACTGCAGAATCCCTCGCCAGTCCACTGCTCACCTCTTATGTCACTTTAGGAAAGGAAAGGGTCCTGTGACGTTTGGATAAAGGCTTATGAACCTCATGACTCTTGTAAGTCCCTTCATCAGTATGAAATATTAATAGCTCTGAATCATCAATAATAGGTGAAGCTGTTCTGATTCAGTACAGCAGTGTATAATGGGAAGAGACAGCTCCATTACAGGTCTCCTAGGGCTGTTGTGTTAGCAGCTCAGTATAGTGGAGGTGGCTGGTACTATGGGACTCCTAAGAGATAGGGAAGCTAGTTTATCATTGGGCCATAGTCTTTAGAAGGGACAAGGTAGTTTTCTGAGATGCTAAATTGATTTCTGTTAACAAAGTCATTTTATGCATTCCCACCATATTGTCATCTGTGATGATGGCATCACCAGAGTTGTGATAATGCTGGTACCATCTTGAAGCACAGGAATGGTAGTATTGACTAAGCCTCTCAACTTTATAAGGGACAGAGACTTACACAATATTTCAGTGTAATACAGCTTGGACTAAAACAGCCGAAACAGAACCTAGTTAAAGAAGCTCAAGTAAGAAATTAGAAGTAAGTGACTTTCTTACTTTCTTTTTAAGGAAATGCAGGCTTAAGTTAGAAAGTGGGGATTGGAGTTAGTGGTGAGTTCTCAGAACCTGAGTAGTTTCTGAGAAAGTGATTGCCAGATATGTTGAAAAGTGAAAGTTTGAAAAGGAATGCAAGAGTGGCTAATTGCAGAGATTCTAGCCTACCTTTTTCAGGAAGCACATGACTGCTCTTCTTAGCCATCAAAAGTCTGACTCATTTGTAGGAGCTGTGTGCTCCACTACTGTCTGGCCAGCCAAAAAAATAATAATAATAAATAATGCCCACTGATGCAATAGTGGCAAATTGGTAATGTGGAAATGAGAACCCTGTGATCAGATTTGAGGCCTATTATACATGAGGGGATCCATGCCTGACATGCGGTGCTCAGGCACAAATGAAGTTTCTGTATCAACTCAATTACAGAAGGCACAGTGAAAAGAAGGTAGGACCTGGAAGGAGGAGCCCAGTGCATAAGGCATGCTTGATCCCACAACAGTTAAGATCTATGTTGGATTTGACTGTCCACATTCTGTTATGATTGGAGAGGCAGATGGTGGAACCCCTCCACCAGGATCAGCAGCCATATAATGATATCTAATGGGGCTCACTAAGCCCTGATGGTCCCTGTATATCTGTAAGCAGGTAATGGTCTCTAGCCGAAAGTATAGGTATATACTTCAGTGGTATAGCACGGCTAAGGAGCCCACATTCCTGTAAACAACACCCAGGACCCTGTAAGAAACTCTAGTGAAGCTAACTGATTACCAAAACTAAATGAACAGATAATTGATAGAAAACAAAAAAAAAATGCTCTGAAAAGTGCATAAAATATCTTCAATACCAATAGTGTAAATTTAATGGCAACCTTCACAGCTTTCATTCTGAATGCCAATTCTCTCTGTGAGTTCATTTAGTAGTATATACTTCATGTCTGATTGATTTTGGTGTGTGGTGGGTTTTTTATTTATAATTGTTCTTATAATAAAATGTATAAAAATAAGGAAAACAAATAAATAAAAATGTGAGAGTAGAAGCTAACCTATAGGGAAAGAGGAAGAGGATTGGTGAGAGCTAGAGGACAAAAGAGAGGTTAATTGGGGGTGAATATGATCAAAGTACATTATATACATGTATGAATATGACATAATGAAATCCAATATTGTATATAATTAACATATGCTGATTTAGTCAGTGTTCTGTCTGTGAAGAGACACCATGACAATAGCAACACTTCTAAGGAAACATTTAATTTCCTTAGAAATTAAATGGGGGATAGTGTACAGAGTTCAGAGGTTTAGTCTATTATCATCATGGTAGGAAGCATGGTGGTATGCAGGCAGACATAGTTCTGGAGAGGTAGCTTACAGTTCTACGTCTGGACCCTCAAGCAGCAGGTAGACATAGAGAGCCACTGGACCTGATTTGAGCTTTCTAAATCTCAAAACTCACGCCCAGTGACACAATTCCTCCAGCAAGGCCACACCTACTTCAGTATGTCCACACCTCCAATAATGCTGGTCCCTATGAGCCTATGGGAGCCATTATCATTCAAACCATCATATGCCAATAAAAGTCCTCCTAACACAGATTTACAAGCCATAGGAAGGGGTATTATTGAAAAAGAAGAATACCATCCATCAAGTTCCTTGAGTGAAGATAGAAGCTACCAGGTTTGGGGTGAGTGACACTGCATTGGTAAAGCTGTCATCTATGACAAAGAACAGATCAAATACTCTTAAGATTGTATTTCTATATTACAAGCTGCAAAATCAAATACTTTTATTAATAATGGAGGGTATTACACACAAAAGACAAATGCCACTAGAAATTAGCTATATTGTTGGAAACCTTAAAATGTAGACTCCAAGTGTTTTAAGATTGAGCATTATAGAAGATATGAAATCTGCTAAACCGCAGTGAGGTAAGGTTTAAAGAAACTGAATCACAAAGGCCCACTTAGATTGAGCCTTTTGACAACAGTTAAGATAGAAAAATCACCTTTCTGTTTAAACCTTATACCTCTGTGGTAGCTGTCATTAAATTGAGAGATGAAATAAGAAAGATATGAAACGGAGGAGGAAAAAGTGGTAGTAGAGATTAGGGCAAGAAAATAATGGCAAGAAGCAGATAAAAACATTGACATCTTGGTCACAATCACATTAGCAAGAGGAGCTAATGGAGACATCTATCACATAGATTTAAGAAGTTTTTGACCTAAGTATGATAGCCAAGAAATTATGCATCCAGATTTTAGAAAACAAAATAAAACCAACAGCAACAAAAAAGTGATAGATGGTAAAGAAAAATGTACTTAGCTCATTGGTACACTATTAACTTATCAAAGTCAAGCTCTGTTCTCTACCCCCAATACCCGGTGAGGGGGTGAGGTGTAAGTCAAGACAGAATATGATCAAGAAGAAAGGTTTTTCCCAAGGCTAGCTGTGTTCAGATTTTCTGACAGAAATTCATAATCCTTATTATGAATTGATAGCCCCGTGGCCTCCAGATTCCCCATGTCCAGATGGAATGCTCTCTGTTGTAGTAGTTAGGCCTTTTCAGTGAAATTAGTAGGCAGTTCAGACTAGCATCTGGCAGCACATAAGGAGGAACTTGACATCCCTTTACTTGCTGATATGGACAAAGCCAGTTATGTCTGGACAATATGACCTGTAGAAAGGGCGTGGCTAAAAAAATCCACACAAGCAATGGGACTGCTGGAAAACATGAGAGACTTTGGACCCTCCAGACCACCAAGGATTGTGAGATAATGCCATATATAAGCCAAAGACTCCACACAGGTTGCTCTCTTCCTCCTGCCCTCACCAACTGAGAATTCATGCTGAAGAAGCACACAGCAAGGTATGCCATTAACCGAATTTAGACTGTGATAGAGGCAAAGGCATGGCATAAAGCTTGTTGAGAGAAATTTCCTTTAAGATGTCTGACTTGGTGCTCCAGAGAGCCATAAACCGGCCATAATTTGCTGGCAGAAATAAGTTGGCCTTGTGCACCACCTAAGTAAGGACCAATGGACTTTAAGCTTAAAGATAATGCTACTGGGATTGCCGTAAACCAAGTCACCCTGCATGGATCAACACTAAGAATACTAGCATCCTTCTAAGAAAGTTAAAATAGTGTTAGTTAAGTGTTTTTAGATAGATATTAGAGTGTTCTTAGATACTAGGTTGTTCTTAGATTTTAGATTATAGGTTTTAGGTTACAGGATTTAGGAATTGTATAGATATTTGTTAAATATTAATAAATATAAGTGTTGATAAATAAAAAATATTCTGTTACAGTTCTCTGTGGTCTTCCAGTGCCTGCCCACAACTGTGTGTCTGTCTGGATGTCAAAGGGTGATTTGTGTTGAGATTGACTGAGAGCAGCAGGAACTATCTCTGGTCCTGCTGGACCCTGTGACTCAGATTGTCTACACTGCCTTGAGGACATTGCAGTATCTTCCTTGAGGAAAGGGTACATATGTTCTGTAACAACATAGCTTGCAAGTAGATGGGACAATTATGATGGAGAATTTCTGGCTATTGACCAAACACATCTTTTGTCTTAACATTTCGTTGGACCATCTTTTCCAACCTCATTTCAGTAGAGTCTCCCTCTGCCACCAAATTCTAAGGTGATATGATACATTCATCACTCTAAGACTTGCAGAAAACACTTGTGACTGACCCTCCCCTGTGCTTCAGGCTTAAGGGCTGATGCCTAGTACGAGAATCGAGGCCATCAAAACTTATCTATTACAGAACATTAACCTTAAATTTATTTAAAAATTATACTTTACTAGTAAAATTTTTTGGATTTTTTTTGGATCTAAGAAGCTTATGTTTGGTTATTTTATTCATGCAGAGTCCAGATCATAAGATGATCTGAAATTTGCATCCTTGTCTGGTTTTCCTTTAGAATCTAGCCAAGTGAAAGTAGGGCAAGACAGTTACTCCTAGAATACTCTAACTAACCAACATACCTCACTTAAAGAAAACAAAACCTATTAGCTTGTTCACCCCAAAGAATGAAGTATTTGCTAGTTTACTGAATTTTACTACTTTGTGATTTATATTTCTCCTGTTTATTCATCAAGATATCAAGAGAAATACTCTCTATGACTACTAAAATCTAGATAAGTGTTGTATTGGTTTGCAAAATATTTTGCACCTCCAAAGTCTCTGTACCTAAGTACTCTTCATCATCAGAAGTGTTCCAATGAGCATTGCATTAGAACTGAATGAGGAACTGAGATTATCATCACCTCTTCATTCATTGACTGCACTTTCTGAGAAGACAGACATTGTGTTTGCATCTTTGGCCAGCTTTACAAGCAATCCTTAGGATTTAGCTCTGCTGTTTTACAGTATTTCTTTGATTTGGGATTCTAGCATGCAAAGTCAAGTAATATTGATTCAAAAGTGACTGCCTCTTCAGCTCAAAAGTTGGCAACCTTTTTTTGATAAGGAATCATATAATGAATTTTAGATTTTCTTAGGCCATCTTTGGTCTTCTTGTGGTTTTTGTTATCATTAATTAAACAATTAATTTCTGACAAGATCTTGCTACATAGCTCAGGCTGACCGTGACCTCATAATTCTGCCTCAGCATCCTGGATTCTGGAATGACAGGCATCTGGTAACAGAAATGGTGTATATTCTCTGTAATATATTTTAATAATAATATTTTAAAATAAAAAAAATATTTATTAGCCCTAGGACAGTGTGTATAAAAAGAGTACTTGATACTTAGCACACAATTTATTTCAATGATCTTGCTGTTTAATACATGTGTCTTCTCTCTAGTAATCCATGAACTTTTGCCCTAAAGAGTATTATGAAAGACAAGGTTAAAAAAAAAAAAACAACTGTCTTTAAATAATCTGGGAGAGTGTTATGCATTCCAACAACCTCATGAAAATTTGCAAAGTATATCAATATAGTAGGTTTAATAATTGAAGATTAATGATGTTTGCTCAATTAGTTCTATTTTCAGAAATTCTTCCTGAATATGGAATCTTTTTCTCTAGATTCCTTTTAATGTATTAAGAAATGATTTTCTGTGGGATATTTTATACTACTATTCTAGAATCTTAAATTTTGGCTGTGGATGAACATTGTGAAGTTTGGGAGTTTATAGTTTCTCTAATGCATTTTTCTTCACCCAATTTCATAATCTAAATTAATGTATTATAATCTCCGGTTTCTTCTGGAACTCAGTCTTTCCCTTTGCTCTTCAGGAACAGCTCCTGACAGCTTTATGTCCTCTTCTATAGCCATGATGATGGACTTAGGTCATTTCCTTGGTGTTCTCTATAAATCCTTTCTTGGGGGGGGGTATAATTTAAAGAGAGCAGTTCAGTTTTTCTATGATAACCTTTTATTCATTCATCTTGGATCTTGGTTTCACTTGCCTGTGCAGTATCTTTAGCTTTTTATTTCCATTTCTTTCTTCATGAAGAAATGAGGCTCAGAAGAATTTCAAGCCCAACCAACCACATATGTACATGGTTTTTGACAGAACTAGAACTTATGAATATATAGATGTGGCAAGCTATCACCTTATCATTCAAAATCCCCCAAGTGACTACAGAGTCATAGTTCTTTGAATATGATGAAGTCAACACTTTTAGGATACATTTTAAAAGTACCTATTGTGTGTCTATAAGAGGAAATATAAAATACAAATCATTGTCATGGTGTTGTGAAATGTCACCTGCTGTTCTGGGTGCTTTCAAGCTGTAATTTATAGAAATTTCACAATAGCTCCAGATGTAGCTGATACTATCACTCATAGTATAAATATCAGAAAATCATAGGACAGTAAGGATAAACAAAGGGTTTGGGAACAACGCATAATCAGAAAGTGGCCGTACCCCAATGCAAGCTGTCTCTTTGGCTCCCATACTATTCCTCCTGTTCTCCTGATTGAAAGTATTTTATTTTTTTTTATAAATACTTTATTTTTTTTCTTCAAGTTACATCTCAGTAACAAACCCCTCCCTATTCCCCCTTCCTATCCCGCCCTTCCACCCTCTTCCCCCCAGAAGTTTCCCCTTTCAGTCCAACAGATGGTTCCTTCTCTTATTACAGTAAGTATTATACAAAACAACAGATATAAATATGCCACATTTATGAGAGTTAAATGGCCCAGTATACCTTCCCAATGTCCAGTTTTCAATAGGTTCTTAGTCATGGAAGATGGGATGGGGGGGAGCGAGAAGGTGCTGATATAAGGTGCTTCTTTTCAAGTAACAATACAATAGCTTCTAAGAGCTTGTATTATGCGCATTGATTAAGGGTAGCTGAGGAGAGAGGTGGGTGGGGTTTGCATCCATCATATGTGTGCCACAAGTGACAAGAACATAACTACTTGTCTGTCTGCTTACTGGTTCTTCCATGCTGCCCTGCCCTTAAGTGCCATCTGCAGTTTTAGTAACTTTTGTTTCAATATACATAAAAGTTTTGCATAGGTTTATTTTTTTTTCAATATGATGAAGGCTTCTGGGTAAGAACATTGATTTTTGTGAAATGTTCTGGAGACATTCAAGAGGGGGAAAAAACATTTCCACACTGAGAATTTAGTGCCTAGCTCCTGCTTGAATTTACAAGAAGAAAATTTATGTCCATGCCTTCAGAGTGGAGAGTGTAGACTGCAGGAATTATTTTTAGATAACTTAGACAAATCAGTCTTGGTTTGAACCTCAAAAGCAAGCAGATTAGTCTACCCATCACCATCAACACTCACCACTGCAGTTTATTGATTTTGTGGTCTATCTCCCTCAGCAAGCAGAGAAAAAAAAAATAAAGGGAAATATATCACTGTAATATTCTCTGTCCTGAAACAAGGTCATTTGTACATCTGCAGGTCTTGGTCCTTCTAGTGCCATGGTGCTTCTCTTTCACTGTTAGAAGTAGTTGAGGTTGCTTCCCGATGTTGTGTAACAGTATTTTTCTCTTTTATCCTAAGTGTGATAACTTGTGATGGCCTTTGGCAGCCACTGAATGTTGTCATGATTCTCTTTTATCTTTGCCAACAGCTTTCTGTTTCCTCTTCAGTTGTGTATTCACCCTGCCATGTTAGTATCATATTTCTGGTAGGTTATTTAGATTTCTGAATAGAGCCTTAAATAATTGACAATATTCAAGAAATACTTGTGTTCACATGGATGGACCTGATCATATAGAGATATTTTTAATTCTACTTTAATTTAGATCAAAAAAGATCAGAAAGTGCCCAAAGTTTTGGCATGATTATTTTATTTATACAGATGTGTTAAATATCTCATAAACAATTAATGTTATTGTCTTTGTCAGTGAAAAAGAAATGTAAGACTCATTGACCTCCATGGTCAAGCACCAAGTCACCAATGTCTATCTTCTTCAATAGAGTCAACTTTTGAATTAGAAGCCATGCCTTCATCCCACATGCAGTGTGGTGCAGACAGGCAGCTTGTAGCTTTCTTCTGATTATAAATGGGCAGATCTGTGGGAAGCAATACTGCGAGATATTTAAATAAATATGAAAGAACAACAGTCAGAGCAGTTCAAGTCTTCTATCTAGGGATGTTTAAATTCATCTGTGGGGCTGAGAGAAAATGTGGTTTTAAAAAGCTGGCTACAGATGTAGATCTGCAAACATAAAATTGTATGTAGAGAGCAGGCTAAACTTTTCAACCACAAGCCTTTCAAACATGTGCCCTGGGTCGACGAGCTGCAGAATGAGTTTGTATCTGTACAAATATGTACTCAGAAATTGTATTTCAGTTTTTGCCAGGTAAAAAAGGTAAAAGATAATTCATGACTGCATCTAATGTTATTTATTCTGTGACTTTTTTTTTGTTCTGTACATATGATACACTGATGAAAAGACACATTCATTTATTTTATAGTGTATCATATAGCCCTATATGGAAAATTATAGGATCAAGTACATGTGAGTAGTATGATCTAAAAAGATCAAAGTATCTATATTAATACTCTGGGATTAGTAGCCTTGATGGGGTGATGTTAAGCATTCTAAATATTAATTGGTCCTGTTTGCTGTCTGTTACTTAATTGACTCTAGTTAAATAAATGCTGAGGCCTGGAGATTGGGCAAAGACAGAGGTAGGCAGGACTAAGGTTCGCGGGCTTTTAGAGATACAGAGCATCTTGGGAAGAGGTTGCCAGAGAAGAAGCCAGGAATAAACAAGGAAGACATGCCATGGGGTAGATTAAAGAAGATCCTTCCATGTGGCCTGAAACATCGGCTAGTGTGGAGAATAATAGTCCAAAGGGACGTATGTATATATGGGGTTATATTTGGGGTAATAGAATTATGAGCTAGCTTGGATGGGCTAGGATTGCACAACACAGGCCTAGGCTTGTTAACATCCACCCAGTGTCTGTGTGTATTCATTTATAATGGCGGGTTAAGAATTTACACCGATGAATCAATTAAATATAATATAAATACTGGTTAAATAGTTTAATTAGCCATATTATTTTTTACATAAATCATACTTAAAGAACTAATAGAGTAGTGAAAGACATTCAGGTCAGAAATCCATATCAATTCTTACAGAATTAAGAGACAGTATTGAGTATTCTTTATAGAAAGAAATTAGCAAGGGAAGGAAATGGATCTCCATAGCTATGTTGGTTGCTTAATGTTCAAATATTAAAATGTTAGGGAATCAATGATGTCAACACATCTGATTCTATTAAGAGAGAGACAAAAATAAGTGCTTTAATAGCTTCTGTCTATACAAATGTCTAGAGTCTAAAAATTGTAGTGTAATTGAAAATGCAAATGGATTGTTACTTGAATTTTTAATGTGTAGAAAGAAATGTCTGGAAGGCAAATCCTCAACTTATATTTTAAAAAATTCTCCACAGACCTTGCTATGGACTTTAAAAACTTTTATTTATGGGGATATTTAATATATTAAACTATTAAAATTTTATTCTATTAAAAGTGTAAAAACAGTGAATGATCTGGTTCTAATTTCAAGCTATAAAGCCCATCTCATCTCATCAGTGGTAAAATTTACAAAGAAGTGGATGATCCCAATCAGAGTCTATGGAAATAAGAGAGAAGGTGTTAGCTTATAACAGTGTGCAGCAGTTTGTTATATAGTAGAAAATTAGGCTCCCTATTACGACATTATAAAGATCTGGTAAACTCAGGAGGACATCAGTGGGCCTAACCTCAATTGCCATCTCATCCTACTCTGTGCAAGAGTTTTCTTTGCTCAAATCTACCCAGATTAGATGTATCATGTAGAATCCACTTATCCCTGGTTGTGGGTTTACTGCCCTTTCAGCATACCATCATGTTCAGACAAGTCGCCTATGTCCTCCACCCATGGGAGCTAGAAGTCATCTCTTTGGAACATATTTCCTTCCTACACCCCCCGGATGTTCACTCTGTTCCAATATATGGACCCCTATGAGCTTGTGTCACACACAAAGTCCTGCCTGAGTGTGTTAGTAAACTACTGTTTACTGTGCCTGTCCTGGGTTAGGTGCTACAAGCTCAGTCATTTCATCAAATTCTATGTAGAAATCCCCTTTCCACCCAGAGACTGAATAGTGGGCTACCAAACAAGTGGCAAGTGAGAGCAGAATTTAGATTCGTGCTGCCAAATAGGATAGCTTTGGGTGACATGTGACTCCTGTACATTCAAATCGTATTGTCAAAGGTTTAAGTGTTACAGAGATCAAATGCCAACCAGATTTTGAAGACCCAATACTAACACAGAAATATAAATGTCTCAGCATTTATAATTGTTTGTCTGCCGATATATCTTGGATGTATTATATATTTGTCATGGAAGAGTACAGAACACAATGTTGTTTGATATTTGTAAATACAAAATATATACCTATATATAATAAAGTGTTTTTATCTACAGAAGAATAGCTTTCATTAAATGGATAAAGTTGCAGTTTGTAGAGAATTGCCAGTTGTTTTCTTATAATTTTTAAGTAAAGATTGGTAGCCTTAACTCTTTATCATATTTGCTTTCTTATAATATATTTTCATATATTCTACCATTAAACCTCTCTGTTGAGGAAATTAGAGGTGTCCATGTGAGATTTTTGGCAATGTATCCACTGGGGTAGAAAATAATTACAGAGAGAGACAGAGAGAACAGATAAATTGGAACCAACCAGTGAATAAAAAGGCCTCACTGGGAGGAGGACAGGCAACCTGAAGTGAGAAGGTGCTACCTTGAATGCTAGTCACCAGAGCATCACATAGTCTACTTTGGGATACAGTTAGAAAGATAGTCTCTCATTTGACCGAATACAAGTATATATTTTATTATATGTTTTATTATTAACATGGGTAGAAAACACACATTCTTGTTTGATGGAAGAGAAAAGAGACATGATTAGTTACACAATATTTTTATGAATAACATATTTAAGCACAAATATTTCAGGCGTTGTGCTCTCATCCAAACATATTCTTACTGGGAGGTTTTAATGACCTCATGGGTATTTATTTTATTGTCTTTATTTTACAGGAAAAAAAAGAAGAAGAAGAAGAAGACTGTGGCTCAAGGAAGTTCCACAAATTATCTAAGGCCACACAGCTACTGAGAGGTAGAACAGGGATGAGGGTGCCCATTTTGAAAACCCATTCCCAAATCTGGGGGACAAGCAGTTGATGTTTGACATCCAGGGGGTGTGTATGCAACGATGAAGACAAGGAAAGGAGTAATAAACTAGTGCTTAAAGGCTAGCTTCAGGACCAACAACATCACTCCAACAGCTGAACCAGCAGCAGTGTTTATTCTGAAGAAGAGACAGCCACGGTCTGTTATGGTTTTTCAACGACTATTTTAACACTTTCATATCAGTCAACGCAGAGTTTTCTCTCTGATTATCCAAGGTATATCACTGGCTTACAAAGAAAATTATTTGCGTGGTCAAAAACTCTTTAGGTTTCTCAGACACAACACATTTATATATATTTGCACATTTTGAAGTATGCATATAGTTTTCAGGATTGTATTCCTAAAGTTGATTTTGAAAAAAAAAGATATGTACAGATGACTAGATTAGACAGTCTGCTTTATGAAGTCAATTAGCCAGTGTTATTTTTGAGTCCTTCCACCTATTTCAAGCAAACAGCATTTTATGCCACCACCAGAAATAGAAGGCTTTAATATTATTTCTATATAAATAACTTGTGTTTCCTGTAATTTAAAATAAATCGTTCAATAAGTCTAGAATATAGGTTACTTTGTATTACATTAAAGCAGTAATATTTAAAAAGCAGCACAATACTAAATGCAAGTTGGATTTGTTAAAATTTAGGCATGAAAATATCTCCTATTAGATTGTGTGTGTGTGTGTGTATAAAACCAGTAGTGCTGTTCTTCATCATTTTTAAATTGTGTTTTTGTCATTGTTAAATAGAATCTAAACTTTATTTTAGATAAATTTTTATAATATAGCTTCAGGAGTTAGTATCTGAAACAATTAGATACTAGTTCCCTTTAACAAAATAAAGTAGTTGACAAATATACTTGTAAGTCAGAAAAGGCCCCAAAAGTGTGGAAAAATGTGAGGAGAGCATGCTAGTATGTCAAAGAATATAAAAAATATTCTAATATTTAAATAAATGTATATTGCTTAAAATTGAAGATGTAATTTAAAATTCTAAAGAGTTACACTTTTAAATTTTGAGACAGCATTCCTGAAGTCAGAAGAAATCTAAAAAAGGAAAATATTAAAGCTGAGATTTCCCAGTTACTACAGTGCAGAGTTTCATAGACTCAAATCCTTGAAACCTTTAGATGAAAGTTTGTTAAATAATCAAATACAATTGCTCACTTCACTATCAAAGACAGCAAGGATGGGAATAACCAGAAAAGGAAGAATAGTTAAATTTGGGTGACATTTTACTTTCAGTTATTGGTAGGTGGGTAACTGATATGTACATATTATTAAAGTGTGAGAAAAATCCGTAGAATTCATGCCATTGTTAAATTTGGTGACGATTTGGATGTCCTTGAGTTATATCAATATTATTTGATATGAAAATACCCTCTTCTCGTTCTATAACTACCATTTTAATCCCCTGTGAAGGAAAGATGAATTTTCCTAGGTCAAGAAAATAATAGAGTTGGGCATAGCACTACACACTTGTAATCCCAGGGCTCCATAGGTGAAGCAGGAGGAGTGCACATTTGAAGTCAGGCAGGGTTAGATAGTAATATCCTGTCTCACTCAAAATAAAAGAATGGGCAGACACAATATAATATAAGTGGAAGGAAAATGGTGAATAAATAATAGTGCTCTAAATAAATAATTGTGACTATTATTTCACCATTTTAATAGAATGCATAAAGCTCTTACATAAGTAACAAAGGTGAGAATTTAAATCCCACAGCAAAAAATGAAACTGTGAAGTTATTGTGATATATACCAATAAAGAAGAAAAAAATCTCACATTTTTCTGACAAAGGTCAAGAGCCTTTAGACAGGAGTGCTAAGAAAAACCATAAAATAAAGAGAAACTACAATGAAATATAGATAAGTTGGAATTTTGATATATGAAAATATACCAATGTTCTTTTAGAATAGCTAAATTTGATTTGTTTGCCTAAGTTGTCTCCCACATAGAAAAATTAAAACCAAAACCTATGGGTTTGTTATTGAATTAATGCAAAAATACATTCTCAAACAACAAGGATTTGACATTATTTACAGCTTCCAGAAAAATTGCTCTGGAGGCAGATTTGTGGGTAATATTCCCAAAATCACTTTGATTGAGTCTTTTGTGAAATTTTACCTTCATGTATCACTAATAAGATAAACACCTCTTTACGAAGTCCATCCTAGACAAAGAAGATAAAATTCCAGGCACAATGACTTTATACAGCCTTCAAATGTGAGTTTTATGACTATGAAATTGGGCTCAAGTTAGAGAAGTAGTGATATTCAAATAGGTAAGTTTGGGATATAATTTAAGTTTTAAATATTTTTTAAAGTAGACAGCAAAATTTTATTGTACTAGATGCAGTAGTATAATTGAAATATCACACTTTAAAGAGATGGACATATTTCTTACATAGAAGGCATAATGCCTATTTAGACCTGCGAATACATCTTGGTGTTTACATTTATAGTCAAATAAAACTTTGTTTTCTTCCTATTTAGAATAGTGAACAATGTATATGAATGTTACATCACATCACTTCCAAAGTGGGAACACTTAGATTGGTAATGTAGTAAGATCATGGGCCCATTAAAGATGGCCCCCACCTTCTAGAGTGCTACAATTCAGAATCCCACTCTCCTGTGTTACTGGAGCTCTCAAGAGCCCATGTTGAAGTTTTCTGAGGATGGCATGCCCTTATAATGACATGGACTCTCAGTGAACATGGATCCCCCCCTTACAAGGGGAAGATAGACCAACAGTTAAATGATGCTTAGAAACACTAGCCCTTAATTCAGACATTGGGTTATATCTGAATTCATTTATAGACCCTTTAGTCCTTATCTTTTCCTCAAACTTTTATTTGGTAATTTTCATATAGTCAGAATATTAGTCTAGTGGTGTCCTGAAAGCTAGATAACAGAGAATGGGAGTCGTATAATGATCCCCAGACTAGAAACTGGATATTGCCACAAACCCCATATTTTGTTTTCCAAAAGCCTTAAGTAAGGATTAATGCTAATAATTTTCAATGCGTGCATATATGTTTCATTTGATGAAAAGTATTGAAGGGAATTTATTCACAATCCTCTCTTGACAATCACAGGGGCATGAAAAGGATAAAATTGCATGGTTTGCCTTTTCTGCTTAACAGTGACTCAGTGTCATGTTCCCCTCTGGTGTGCTATCTCACTTTCTGCAGCTCCTGTCTCAGCCACGAGGGCAGAGGCTGCCCCAGCCGGTGCAGCAGCTTCGAGAGCTCCACGTTGTGCTCCCGGTAGTAGCTGGAGAGGAAAGTTCTGGACTGGAAAAAAAAAAAAAAAAGAAGACTTAAAAACCACTCAGCTCATCAAGTATCCACACTTCAGAAGTATTCTATCACAGTGTGCATTTGGGAAATAATATTTTACTATATTTCCTTAATCATTGTATAATTAGAGAAATTCTGACTAGATCATAGATGTAAAATAAAAGAGGTGCAAGTGTGTCCATGGAACATTAACTATCATTTTGCCATTTACACTTTTTGAGATTTACAGAGAGAAAATTACAGTATAATACCAGAGAATGAGGCAGTGTTCATTCATATACAAACAAATATATGGGGATGAGTAAGATAAAATATTCAAATTTCCTTTAAAATTAGTCCTTATAGGAAAAATTTCAAAACTGTAATTGTCTGTAAAGAGTAAAATTAATTATTATAAACATAACTGATGACACTACATGTTTTACATTTTTATTCAGGAATTGTCTCTTTATAAAACATATATATAATATTATATAATATCTTTGAAAATATACACTCACTTATAATTTTAAGTGCCTTATCAACCTAATGAGTTTGATCATTTTTTAAAGATAAACATGGGGGATTTTATATTTTAACACGTTTTTCTTCATTTTTTAAGGTTTATTTTTATTTGTATGTATATATGTGTGTCTCTATGTATTTTCATGTGTGTTCAGGTACCTGCAAATGCTAGAAGGGGACATTGGATATGTTGGAGCTCTGTTGGAATTACAGTAAGTACTCTTAATCAATGAGTTTTCATTCTAGACCCCAGATAAATGTGAATATATGTATTTGAAAATTTGTATGTGTATGTATAGATACATACTATATGTATATAATATGCATACATGTATACATATATGCACGTGTATATATGTATACATGTATGCATATTATATACACATATAGTTACCTATTTGTACATATACATATATAAAAATTATGGAAAACAGAAAGTTGTTAACTTGCTTTTTTTCTGCCACATTCTTCATACACTAATCCAATATAGTTGCTTTGTTTTGCTTTCTGTCTCTTGTAAAACTGATCAATACTTTTATGTATAAATATTTGTAGTGAACAAATATATTTCCCATTGCATAGAAATTTTACCATCTCTTCTAAGCCCTTCTCTTATATTTTTGGCTGTGAGCCTAGCCTTTAATGGC
The DNA here is from genome assembly GCA_907164525.1 of Lophiomys imhausi. Classification (NCBI taxonomy): domain Eukaryota; kingdom Metazoa; phylum Chordata; class Mammalia; order Rodentia; family Muridae; genus Lophiomys; species Lophiomys imhausi. The sequence continues at coordinate 12,692,070 of CAJQZJ010004763.1, forward strand.
TGAGCCATCTAGCCCACCTAAGCCCTTCTCAATAGTTTAACACAAATGAATTTCTTTCTTCATCAAAACTCTCCTAGCAACATTTGTGTATACTGTGGAAATGGATTTAGGACATTTCATCTTGGACCATTCGCCAAACGTTTCATTATGTTTCTTTCCTTAAAGCAGATGGTAAGTACTTCAAATGGGGAATAAGATGTTTACAGTAGTGGGAATGCTACATTGATGTTTTGGGCAGATTAAAGTGATTTCTGAAACCCTTTAGAAATTACTGAGTTCAAAAGTATATTAAGGACATTCTGGCACTTATATCACCATAGCAACACATGAGGAATGCATCCTGCCCTTGCCCATCTTTCCTTAGGAGAATGCTTACAATACCTGGCCAGTTTCCCAGCCATCATTTCTCATATAAGGCATCTTTCTGCATATTTATAATATTAATTTTTTTCTTTTTTGTAGTTTATTATTTTATGCATCTTACTATAATTCAGTGACCCCAAATTAGTTAATCACCCTGTAGTGAATTTCACTTCATAACCATTTATCCTTGTATCTCTTGGATTGCTTGGCTCAATGTCAGACATGTTATTGGTATTGGATGTACATGTGCTGGTTACTTTTTTGTCAGTTTGATACAAACTAGACACATGTGAGAAGAGGGAACATCAACTGAGGACTTAACTCCAATGGGCCTGTGGGCACGTCTATAGGACATTTCCTTGACTTTTAAGAGATGCACGAGTATGCAGCCCATCGTGGGTGATGTCATCCCTACACATTTGGCCAGGCCAGAGTGGTAGCTGAGCAAGCCAATGAAGAGCATTGTTCATGGTCTGCTTCACCTCCCTCCCCACGGCTCGTCCTTTGCCTTCCTCAATGTTGGATTGTTACCTGGAATTTGTGTGCAAAAAAAATAAACTCTTTCCTTGTCAATGTTGGGTTTTAGTCATGCTGCTTATGACAGCAACAGAAAGCAAACTAGAGCAGTATGCGGTGAAGACATATTAGTAATGCTTTATTTTTATACCAATTTTACTAAAAAATGCATTTTAAGTCCCTACCAATGTGGAAAGGTGTTACTTTTCTGTATCTATTTATGTTTGAATTGAAATCCAACAGAGAACAATTTCTAGTGGCGTACATCACTGCTTTCTCTCTAACATCTAAGTATATAAATCTATTGATTGCAAGGAAGTATCAGAAAAAAGAAGCAGGTTTCTCTTCCCAGTTTTCAAATATCAACTTCTACTTGTCAGAGTAATTCAAACCAAGGAAACATTACCTCTGTATCCATGGGTGGGTATTTCCGGCCTTTGCTTTTCCCAAGGCATTTGGTCTTTCCTCCTTCCAGTAATTGACACCAAAAACCCTTTTGGGGATCAAACCTACAATACATAAAACACATAATAATTGCAAATCATATTTAGTAAAGAACCTTACCAGTCAGATAAAGGAGTTACACAGTTTTATACCTGTGGCCTTCATTCATTTCTACAGATGTTCAGTTCATTTGAAAAATGATAATAGACTTTAAAATAGTTATGTTTTACTATATATTTTCAAATAGATCTACTGTATAGGAAAGGCACAGAGACCTTCAAACAATTTTATGTTGAAATTGTTGTGCTCCATATTTTAATTTTGATAAAATAGCAAAGGATTAAACATTAAAATTACAGCGTACATATAAAGGGCCTTTGGATATCTTGTTTTCTTATGACCACATCAAAATACATTGAAAGGTTTCTGTGAAATAATTTAATGAGTTACATTAAAGGAATTAAATCATATATGGGTATACTTGTAAAGTGAGAGTGGCTTCTCAGAGTCAGTACAGGACACACCCAGACACCAAAATCTCAGAACAAAGGAGACTTATTACCCCAGAGAGGCAAGCAGGGTAGGGGAGGAGTATGCATTTGGGTTGGGTTGAGGCAGAGAGCAAGCTGCAGTAGGTTGTTTTTGCTTTTTTTTTTTTTTTTTTGCTTTGTTTTGTTTTGTTTTTGCAGGAGAAGGTTTTTAAGAAGAAACAAAGTAGGCGGGGTTGTGCTAGGAGAGTTCCTAGGTCCTAATTGCACATGTTAGGCAAATAATAAATGTTCCTTTTTGGACTTTGCTGCTGTCTGGAGAATGAGCCAGTGGCGAAATAAGGCACTGGACCGTTGGGACTAACTTCAGGAATGTCATCTAAAGGTTTTTGGAAAAGAAGAGGGAAAGGGGAAAAGGGCAAAACCTGTCAGTGCCATGTTTGCCATTCTCTGGCCTGTTAGAGAGCTCTTTAGTACTATTCTGAGTATAATTACAATATTTTACTATTTAAAAACTTCTGTATTTTATTCTATAGTTAATTTTTTTACAACTTTCAAAGAGTAAATAAAAATGCAACAACATTGTATGAATCTTCATCTAATCCTTCAAATTAATCTGGAGTTTTTTCACAGACCCTACAAAAGCATGGCCTGCTCCTTTCCCTCTGTGCCCAATCTCCTCTCATCCCTTTCTGCCTGCAAGATCCAGGTGGCCATCTGGGTCCCCCCCAGGGGAGCCCCCCACACACACTCCTTTGCCTGCCAGGTGGCACTTCCCTATAGCCCTGAAATCTGCCTGATGCCCTCTGCACAGTATCTTCTGGGCGCCATCTCTGCCTACAATCCCAGTCCCAAACAGTCATCTTGGACCACTAGGTGCCATCTCTGTCTGCAATCCCAGACCCAAGTGGGCATCAGGAACCACCAGACCAATCTTTTATACACTGTTTCTGCCTGCAAACTTACACCCAGGCATCCATCAGTGACCACCAAGTGAGACCCCCCCTCTCCTATACCCTTGTCTGCCAGGTGTAAAACCTTACAATCTTGTGGTCTGCCTCTTTCCCTCTGCACACCATCTCCCTGGCACTATCTCTGTCTGCAACCCCATACCCAGGTGACCATCTGGGACAACCATTTGAGGCTCCTCAACCAACACCTTGCTTGCAAGGCCCCTCAGGCAGGCCCTACAGGAGTGTATTTCTGCCTGCAACCTCAGACCCAGGACTTCATCTGGAACCACCAGGTAAGCAACTTCTTTACCCTTTTGCCTGCTGGGTCCCACACGTAGACCCTACAGCCATGTGGTCTGCCCCATGTGCTCTGAATCCCATCTCCCTGGCACCATCTCTACCTGCAACTACAGACCCAGGTGGCCATCAGGAACCACCAAACCCAGGCTGCCATCGGAAACCAACAGGAGGCCTACTGCTATCCAGAAAAACCAGAGGCCTGCTACCATTATGGCCTACCAGCTCTCCCTGAAATCCCAGAGGCCTACTACCATTGGGGATCACTAGGCCCACCAACACCAGGAACAGCAAGATGGCTAAAGGACAACATAGAAACAGAAACAAAAAACAAAGGGCCATATGGACCACTAGAAACCAGCTATCCTACTACAGCAAGCCCTGGATATCTTAACACACTTGAAGTACAAGAAAACAAACTTAAATCTGATGTTTTGAAGATGATAGAGACTTTAAAAAGTAATGAATAAATCCTTCAGAGAAATGCAGGAAAATACAATCAAACAGATGAAGAAAATGGATAAATCCCTTCAAGAAATACAGGAAAAACCAATCAAAAAGGGAAAGAATGCCCAAGATCTGAAAATGGAAACAGAAACAATGAAGAGACACAAACAGACAATCCTGGAGATGGAAAACCTGGTAAAGAGAACAGGAAATACAGACACCAACAGAATGCAAGAGATAAAAGAGAGAATCTCAGGCCTAGATGATACAAATGTAGAAATTGATACATTGGTCAAAGAAAATGATAAATCTAAAAAGTTCATGATACAAAACATTCAAGAAATATGACATCATTAAAAGACCAAACCTAAGAATAATAGGAGTAGAAAAAAGAGAAGACTCCCAGTTCCAAGGACCAGATAATATATTTTCAACAAAGTCATAGAAGAAAACTTCTCCAACCTAAAGCATGAAAAGCCTATAACCATACAAGAAGCTAACAGAACACCAAATAGATTGGACCAAAAAAGAAATTCCTCCTGCCACATCATAATCAAAGCACTAAATGCACAGAAGAAAGAAAAAATGTTAAAAGCCACAAGGGAGAAAAGCCAAGTAATATATAAAGACAGACCTATCACAATTACACCCAACTTATCAACAGAGACTTTTAAAGCCAGAAATGCCTGGACAGACCCTATGAGACCACAGATGTCAGCCCAAATCACCATACCAAACAAATTTTAATCACCATAGATGAAGAAAACAAGATATCCCATGATAAAATCATATTTAAACACTACCTATTTACAATGCCAGTCCTACAGAAGGTACTAGAAAGAAAACTCCAACCCAAGGAGGATAATTACACCTAGGAAAACACAGGAAATAAATAATCCAAAACATAAAAGAAGGTAAACACTCATGCACACTCTCTACCACTACTAACATTATAATAACAGAAATTAGCAATCATTGGTCTCTAATATCTCTCAACATCAATGGACTCAATTCCCTAAAAGAAAAGACTCTGGCTAACAGAATGGATTTGAAAACATATACATCATTCTGCTGCATACAAGAAACACTCCTCAAGAACAAAGATAGACATTATCTCAAGGTAATGGGCTGGAAAACAGTTTTCCAAGCAAGCAGGAGTAGCCATTCTTGTATCCAATAAAATAAAATTTCAACTAAAACTAATACAAAGAGATGAGGAAATACACTTCATATTATTAAGGAAAAATCCACCATGATGACATCTCAATTCTGAACATTTACGCCCCCAATGCAAGGGCACCCTTATTCATAAAAGAAACACTACTAAAGCTTAAATCACACATTGATCACCACACTTTAATAATGTGAGACTTCAATACTCCACTCTCACCAGTGGACAGATCATTGAGACAGAAATCAAACAGAAAAAAAATGAAACTAAGAGACATCATGAATCAAATGGACCTAACAGATAGCTACAGAACTTTTCATCCAAACACAAAGGACTACATCTTCTTCTTAACACCTCATAGAACCTTGTCCAAAATTGACCATGTACTTGGTCACAAAGCAAGCCTCAACAGATAAAAGAAAGTTGAAATAACACCTTGTATCTTATCAGATCAGCAGGGATTAAAGCTAGACTTTAACAGCAACAGAAATAACAGGAAGTCTACAAACTCATGGAAACTGAACATCTCTTTACTCGAAGACTACAGGATTAGGGAAGAAATAAAGAAATTAAAAAAAATTCTAGAATTAATGAAAATGAAGGCACAATATACCCAAATTTATGGGAGGCCATAAAAGCAGTGCTGAGTGGAAATCTCATAGCACTAAGTGCCTTCATAAAGAAATTGGAGAGATCTCATATTAGTGACTTAAAAGTACATCTAAAAACTCTAGAACAAAATGGAGCAAACACACCCAAGAAGAGTAGACAGCAGGATATAATCAAACACTGGGCTAAAATCAATATATTAGAAACAAAAAGAACAATAGAAAGAATCAATGAAACCAGGAGCTGGTTCTTTGAGAAAATCCACAAGATAGATAAACCGTTAGCCAAACTAACTAAAAGGCAGCAAAACAGTATCCAAATCAATAAAACCAGAAGCAAAAAGGACATAGCAACAGACACTGAGAAAATCCAAAGAATTATAACGTTTTACTTCAAAAGCCTGTACTCCACAAAATTAGAAAATCTAATGAAATGGATGATTTTCTTGATAGATTCCACTTACCAAAGTTAAATCAGGATCAGATGAACAAATTAAACAGTCCCATAACCCCTAAGAAAATAGAAGCAGTATCAAAAGTCTCCTAATCAAAAAAAAAAAAAAAAAAAAAAAAAAAGCCCTGGGCCAGATGGTTTTACCACAGATTTCTATGAGACATTCAAAGCAGAGCTAATACCAATACTGCTCAAACTATCACACAAAATAGAAACAGAAGTAACTTTCCCAAAATCATTCTATGAAGCCACAATCACCTTGATACCTAAACCACACAAAGACCCAACTAAGAAAGAGAACCTCAGACCAATCTCCCTCATGATTGATAATAAAATACTGGCAAACTGAATCCAAGAACACATCAAAAATATCATCCACCACGATCAAGTTGGCTTTATCCAAGGGATGAGGGATGGTTCAAATTATGAAAATCCATCATTTTCCACTATATAAGCAAACTGAAAGAAGAAACCCACATGATTATCTCACTGGATGCTGAAAAAGCCTTCCACAAAATCTAACACCCATTCATGATAGAAGTCTTGGAGAGATAAGATATACAAGGCCCATACCTAAACATAATAAGGGCAATATATAACAAGCTGATAGCCAACCTCAAATTTAATGAAGAGAAACATAAAGCAAGTCCAATAAAATCAGTCACAAGTCAAGACTGTGCACTATCCCCATTTGTCTTCAATATAGTACTTGAAGTTCTAGCTGGAACAATAAGAAACCTAAAGGAGATCAAGTAGATATAAACTGGAGAAAGCAAATTTTTCCTATTTTTCAGATGACGTGATAGTATACATAAGTGATTCCCAAAACTCAAGAAGAGAATTTCTACAGTTGAAAAACACCTTCAGCAAAGTGGCTGGATATAAAATTAACTCAAAAAGTAGCCCTCCTTTACACAAATGATAAATAGGCCGGGAAAGAAATAAGGAAAACAACTTCTTTCACAATAGCTATAAACAATACAAAATACCTTGTTGTAACAATAACCAAGCACATGAAAGACCTGTTTGACAAGAACTTCATGTCCCTGAAAAAGAAATTGAAGAAGATATCAGAAGATGGAAAGACCTTCCATGCTTATAAATTGGCAGGATTAACATAGTAAAAAGGCCACCTTACCAAAAGCAATATAGAGATTCAAAGCAATTTCTATCAAAATACCAACACAATTCTTTACAGACCTTGAAAGAACGTTCTCACCTCTATATAGAAAAACAAACAAACAAACAAACAAACAAACAAAAAACAGGACAGTGAAAACAGTCCTGTACCATAAAAGAACTTCTGGAGATATCTATATCCATGACTTCAAACTGTACTACAAAGCAATAGTAATAAAAAGTGCATGGTATCAACATAAAAACAGACAGGTTGACGAATGGAATCAAACTCCTGGGCGTATACCCCAAGTATGTGTCAGCAAATCACAAGGTCATCTCCTCAACTATGTTCATAGAAGCTTTATTTGTAATAGCCAGAATTTGGAAACAATCCAGATGTCCTTCAACTGAGGAATGGATAAAGAAATTGTGGTACATTTACACAGTGGAATACTACTCCACAATCAGAAACAAGGATATCATGAAATTTGCAGGCAAATGGTTGGAACCATAAAAGATCATCCTGAGTGAGCTAATGCAGACACAAAAAGACGCCCATGGTATTTACTCACTCATAAGTGGAGATTAGCCCTCACGTATAGTACAACCATGCTATAATCCACAGACCGACAGAAACTAAGTAACAAGGATGGCACAAGGGTTGATCCTTGATTATCTCTAAGAAGGGGAAATAAAATGGACATGGGAAGTGGATTAGGGAGGAATCCAGACAGGAATTCGACACTACTGCCACCTGAGAATTTTTATCCAGCAGAAAATGGAAACATGTGCAGTCAAACATTAGATGAAAATCAGGGAGTTTTGAGGAAGAGTCAGGAGAAGGTTTGAGGGAGCCGGAGAGATCAAAGACACGAAAGGGAAACTCCCATAGCCAATTAGCTAGGGCATAGGGGATGCATAGAGACTGAACCAAAAATCAAAGAACATGCATAGACCAGTCCTAGGCACACTATACTTAGGAAGTGGATGGACTGCTTGGTTCTCAAGTGGATCCCCTAACATTTGGAACAGTGACTATCTCTGACTTGGACAAGGATGCCTCCCTCTTGTTCCTATTTTTCCAGCAGAACTAGTGGAAGGAGGGGCAATTAGTCCTGATGTGATTTGATATCCCAGAGTCAGTTGCTACTGGGTTTGTGGGGTTATGGGGGACATGAGAAGTTTCACGAATATTTTTTTCCTGGGTGGAACACTGCACTAATAGCAACCTGTTCAAAAATACTGTCCTTAGAAATAGTCATTAAGAGAGAATTTCAAGTTTATGGAGGAATGTGTTCTGAGTCTATAAAAATCATTCTATGCCAACACAGAATATCTGTGTCACATATCGGCATGTTTCTGATACCATTTCCTTGCAACTACTTGTAAAATTCAACCACTAAACCATTTCCTGAAGAACACCTTGCTGTGATCATTAAAGTCTTCTAGAACTAAGTTATCAATTTATATTCACACCCTCACCACATTAGATCTTTCCTAAAATAGCAATACAATAAAATAAAAAGAAAATAAATGGGAATCTGCATTTTCCACATTGACTTTTGACACAGGAGATGTTATGGCTTCATGGTCTTCATAATCTTCATAATTTTATAGTGGAAACGTTGTATACAGTAGGGTGTGAAATACAAGCTACAGGCAGATGTATACTGAGATGCATGATGCAATCACAATTGGCATTGTAGTGACACACACAGTTTCTCTGAAGGTAAAACTTGACGAGAGGCTGTGGCAGAGAACACTGACCCTGAGTGCAGTTAATCAGAGCTACCATCAAGGTTCAGGACATGCGGCAGGTTTCATTTCTTTTTTTTTTTTTTTTTTTTTTCATGGATCGAAACAGACCATTTCAAAAGATGGAAGAACAAAATACACAATACACAACTCCACTGTTGATAGTGTAATTTTTCAGGTAGTTTTATTGATTAAATGGGAAAATTAACTTAATTAAATCACAGAAAATAAACAAGGTCACAATCAGAAATGTTTCCCCTGGCTTTCTCAGCAAAGGAACAGCCTGCTGGTGATGAGAGGCTCTTTCTGGTTCTTTATCTGATAGTTAGTGGAACGTCAAGACTTTGGCAAACCCAGAGAAGAAACCAATGCCAACAATATGTCTGAAACCTCTCCAGGGTACTGCCTAGCTTTTGAAGCACATGGGGAACACCAGTGCCCACAATCAACTCAGCTGTCCATCTATCCATGTGCCATTTAGGGTTAAAACTTCAGAGCTCACAGCTTATATTCTTGTCACTTCTTGCCCTTGCTATGTTAATGCAGCCAAAGTGCAGAAGCTGAATTTGTAGCTCCTAATTCAATGCTAACCTAGCACAAGGAACAGAAAACTGAGCATGAGATGCAAGCAGGGGCTAATCTCTCTCTCTCTCTCTCTCTCTCTCTCTCTCTCTCTCTCTCTCTCTCACACACACACACACACACACAAACTGCAGCATGAGGAAGATGTTCCCTTCAGTGACCCCTCATAGACTGTTCAGCCACACACCAGTGCCCCAAGCAGCAATTCTGTTTTGCAAAGGATGAACAAAGGAAGAGAGCAAGAGAGAGTTCACAGGCAGTGCCTGATACATGCCAGCCTCCCTGCAAAGCATCTTGACACCTGTGGTTTCAGCCAGATACAGATAAATTGGACCTCGCTGGCAGACAGTGTCCTTGCCTGTGGGACCTGGAAGGGAAGCAGTGCTGTAGTTTTGACCAGATGAGATTCCTAGAGACTCACAGAAAACCTAACGCTATTTTATTCCTACGGTTGCAACTTAGTTACAAGAAAAAGTATGTGAGGCCTAATTGTTTTGTGTAGAGCCAAATATATGAGAATTTCTCTGAACACTAACAAGATAGGAAAAATGAAAGAATGAACCGAATGAGAAGGGGAAATTTAAATTTATCGCTATGGGACTTGCTGCATGCATAAAACATGGAAGAGGTTTGCATTTTTGTTGTTCAGCAGATGTTTTAGAAAGATGAGGCATAATTGACTGCGATGTAAAGTTAATTAGTTGCAGAATATTTTGTTGCCCTGGGCCCATTTCTATAATACTGTTGCACCTGCAGTTTCCCTCTGCACACATGCATACTCTTTTATGGTAACAGGGAACTTTTCTTTAGCTTCCTTCGTGACCTATTGTTTGAAAGACCTATTCCACACTTGCCAGGCTGTTCTCCTACATGTTGCCAATTGAAACCAGATACATCAGTAGTCAAGTGGATAAAAGAAGACAGACTCATATCCAACCTGAGCTTTTCAATCTGCTTCTTGTGTGTCACAGGCCTTCCTCTAGTTTTCATTAATTTTCCAAGAGGAAAAAAAAAAAAAAACAAATTCGGCCTGCTATGCAAAATGAGATGGGGACGTCGGCAGCGCAACAGCCCTAAACAGTATTTTTCTGCCTCAAGATGAGGGTATTTAACTGTGTTAAGGCTAACTACAACACTGCTAACAAACTGAAGTGTCTGGACTCGCGCTGAAGGCATCTTCCCTCTATGGTAGTATGAGGGTCCAGCATAAGCTGTTGGTTAGGTTTCTTGTTCTGCATGGCAGGCATTGTGAGTCAAAACTTTGTTCAGACTGAGGAATGAGCCATCTGAATATTGAAGGTCATTTTTAAGCATATGGTTTTCATAACCCTTACCATTTGGGGTCCTGTTCCATTTACTGCATAGCTAACTTTACAGACTCTAATGGACAGATCTTCTCTAGGTTATATTCATTGTTTTGTGATTTTATTTTAAAAGTCATGAAATTGTGAACGTAATATTCGAGGCCTTCTCAAATAATTACTAAACAACACTTAGAACATGGGTTGGCTGGCTATTGACTTCCTGTATTCCTGTAATCCTGATGTATGCCAATCATCTCTATAGTGGTTATATTTTGTGGTATTTGAGATATATTAAGATCCATATATTTTGCACTTGTTTATAAACTCTTTCATAAGTATGACTTTACAGGTTTATTGAGCCATAAACAACTATTTGCAGAAAACAGGACAGAGCCATTACCTAAGCTCCTGCTAAGAAGGGCAAGATATGCTAACATCAATAACTATTAATACAAAACACATTATGGGAAGCTTTGCCTCCTCAATCAACAGGGGCATGCCTTGTCCTGTTGCTGTTTCCATGTGTAGGTAAGAACTTCATTAGGATTGTTTTAGTGGATAAGGAAAAACCCAATCTCATTACTGCTTTTCCTGTCCCTCCATTACCCTCTTTAATTGTCTAATTGCTGACTCTAATCTGCTGTGAACTGGGAAATTATATAATTAGGCTTATTAGAATTTCATCTAAAACTTAATAGGCTTTATATCAGAGTTAGGCGGGAGACGTCTTTTATGAGTAAAGTACATGCCCTTTTAAAGTGTGTTTCAGCTGCTTGGAGTACTCCTTTTTGTTAATGTGCTTCCCTCATTTTAAAATTACCTGAATAGTTTGTTCTTCTCTCCCAGGATGAGGGCAACATATATGCCATTCCACATGCCCTTTTGTAACACAGCATGTCCCTCCTTGCCAAGACATGGAGTTGCATCTCCATCCCTTGAATTTACAGTTGATTTACTTACTGTTGGGCCAAACAGAATGAATCAAGCCCTGTGCGGTCAAGTCTAGGTCACAGCAGTCATGTGATCTTATACCATGGGGCCCCTCTGCTTTGCATTCTGTTTTAGAACGAACGCAGCCACTGCATTGTAGAGAAGCCAAAGAGAGACAAGTTGCATGGAGAATCTTCATGCAGCTGAATTCAGTCTTTGATTCAGTAGCCAAAGTGAAGAAGCATCTAGATAATGCTCGTCCTTGGCCCTTTCAGCCATATGAAGACACCCAACCCTTCCCAGCAGTGGTCTCACATATCAACGGGTAAAATCAAGCCATTCTAGTGCATTGCTGCCTAACTTCTGACCTACAAAGCCTATGTTATAACAAAAGGACTGCCACCATATGCCACTGGGTTAGCTATGGTTTGTGATGCAGCAATAGATTACTTCACTGCCTGATTCCATTTAGCTATAAAAAATAAAAAATACAAAACAAAGCATTGTTGTGTGATGGTTTCCACCAAGGCTAAAGCTTTCCTTCTTGGAGTCAAACTTTTTTAAACTTCAGATGGGAAAAATAAGGAAAAACAACAGGATATTTTAAGATAAGATGTTTACAGGGAGTTAAAAAAAAACAAAACAAAACAAAAACAAAAACAAAAAACCAAAGTTTCCTAACATAGTGGTTCTCAGACTTCCGAGTGCTGTGACCCTTTAATATAGTTCCTTGTGTGGTGGTGATCTCCCCAACTATAAAATTATGTTCGCTGATACTTCATAACTGCAATTCTGCTACTCTTATGAATCATAATGTAGAAATCTGTGTTTTCCCGTGGTCTAAGGTGACCCCTATGAAAAGATGAAAAGGTCATTCTATCCCCAAAGGGTTCTCACTACACAGGTTGTCAGAACTGTTTTAAAGAGAGGTGAGCATTCAATATTTCAGGGAATCTCCTTAAGACATAGAATGAACAACTCAAAAATAGCTCCAATAAATAAATAAATAGTCCCTAAAACTGACCAGATCCACTAGGCTCCTTTTCATATATATATTAAAAAAAACTTCTGGCAGTCATCCTCAGTGGAGCTTAGATGGTTGAAGGCTCAGACCAAGCAGTCTGGCAGAAGCTGAGAACAATCAAGCAACCCTGAAGAAACAGTATGGAGAGAAGCAACTTGGAACAATTATCACTCAAACTGCCTAATAGAAACAAACAAGACCAGTTGAGTTGCCTGGAGGGGACTTAGACCAACCAAAACACCAGTAAGAAACACCCTCCAACCTACAGAGCTGCCTGCAAGCTGTGGGGTGTGTACCATGTTTCCAGTTTTTGTCATCTGTTTCAGAACAGACTTTTAGTGATACCTATAGATCTCATTGGTTCACCAAAATGGACTTTAATGGTATCTGTAATTTTGTCTGTTGTCAGTTCCATATCTGAGGTAAGTAGATGTTTGCTCATATCTCCCCCAAAAGAATATCACACAACTATAAATTCACATTTCCAAAACAGTGAACTGTCTCACAGGGAATAATGACTTTTTATATTTCCCTTCTAACTTGCACCTAGAAGGCAAATCATTTTCACCTTTGTGAATTCACTCAGTAGGACACTGTGCACAAAGTAGACATATAAAACATATAAAAATGTCTGAGGAAACTTATATTGGAGGACGGCCCAAAAACAATGAGATTTATCATAATATAAAATAGCTATTATACTTTATAATGCAAAGTACTCCTATTGTTTAAAAGAAGACATCTTATGAGTAATGAGAATATTTCTTTGACTATGTCTGAGTAGCAGGATGATGTATAAATTCATAGCTAGTATTAATGATGTTATATACATTTATACCAGTGATAATTTATGAGGGCAAATAATGAAAGTGAAATCAAGCATGAAAATAGACTCACGTTAGTGCTTCAGAGTAATTATAATGAGGTGTAACTCCTAGAAACTTCTGGACTTCATCCATCACAGTAGCCGGGTCAGATCTCAGCTGTTGTCCATCAATAATTAGCAACTGCAAAGCCAAAAATAGTCACTTTATGAAGAACTAAACAATCAAATCAACGAAGCTGCCCTTCTTGACCTGGTATGACATTAATAAGTCACGCTACTTCAAATGAGAAGAAAGCATGCACTACATATAATATATTTAAATGTTTCTCTTCTTGCTTCTCTCACAATTAATAATAATTAATTTTTCCATATGCATGTGTGTGTTAAAAATGAACTCAGTTTATTCTTAAACAGAAATAAACAGAAATGTCTGTTGCTTTGGAATATTAGTAAGAATAGAGGCTTCCCATCTGTAGTGCATAGTACCAGCTACCCATTCAGTCTACTAAATGTTATCGCTAATCTTGGGGCCAATCGCTCAAGAGTCACTACTGAGGGGAAATGATCCCATCTAGTCTTTTTTTTTCCCCATTAATTTACTTACTTATTCATTTTATAGCCTGATAGCAGCCTCCCTCCTTCCTCTCCTCCTAGTCCCACCATTATACTCCTCTCCCCAGTCCCCACTCCACTCCCCTCAGAGAAATGGAGGGCCCCTATCTCTCTCTGGTACATCAGGTCATAGCAGGACTAAGCACATCAACTCCCATTGAGGCCAGACAAAGCAGCCCAGTTATGGGAAAGTGACTCAAAGGCAGAGAAGAGAGTCAGAGACAGTCCCCACTCTAATTGTTAGTGGATCCACATGAAGAACAAGTTGCACATCTGCTACATATGTGTAGGGGTTCTAGGTCCAGTCCACCATGCATGCTCTTTGGTTGATGGTTCAGTCTCTGTGAACCTCCATGGACCCAGTTTAGTTTCCTTGTGGTGTCCTTGACCTCTCCTACTCCCTCAAGACTCCTTGAGCTCTGCTTATTGTTTGACTGTGGGTCTCTGTATCTATTTCCATCAGCTGCTGGATGAAACATCTCAACAAACTGTTTTAGGGATGGGAGGACATTGTGAATTTCTCACCTTGGGTCACTGTTAGGAAAAATCTTAACCAAGGGGATGTTTAAGAAGAGTGCCTTATCAAAGTCCCCTTGGTGCTTAAATTGTATCTTAGGCTGGAATGAAGAACATGGAGGATGTGGATTTAAAAAAAATCAAATCTTACTGTAATTCTATCCCATGCCTGCTGGGCCCTTCTCTTTATAGCCATCAAACTTAAGAATCTCTTCTTTCCTGATAAGGTTCGCAAGTGACAGAGAAACAGCAGTAATCCTCAGAGAGACTTCTACAAAGCCTCTGATGTCTCTACTATTTGTTGAGTATTTGAAAAATTGAATACTATGAGATTAATGCAAACTGTTATCCATGGTGAAGCTCACCATGTTTTCCATTTGTCAGTGCAATGCAATCGTGATATGATAAATGGAACCTAATTTCATGCCATTACCTGGGAAGTAGGAAAGTAGGTCAGCCATCTTTCTATGTGTATTGCATACCACCCAGGTATCAGACATCTTCTCTGCAATGTTTTTAAATCAGGGGGGGCCCAAGGTCCTGTTGTGATAACTTCATAGAAATTGAACCTCAGGGCAGCTGGATCTTCATGAGATCGTTGGTGCTTTAAAGGAAAAGTGAAGTGTAGAATTATATTTCTTGGTTTTGTTTTTTATGTTTGCATAAGTTGCACGTGCAGTTGTGCATTTGGCACATTGATTATTTTAAAGACTTGGCTTTCACTAAATATCAAGTGACATGCAAGTATATTTGGGTTTGTTTTGTTTTTAAAATATTTAGGCAAAAGACAGAATAGAAGAAAAGGATTTTCTACAAGGGGCTGATGAGAAATAAAAGTCCATTACAGACAGAGAAATTAAGCTTGATAAGCAAAAATTTAAATGGACAGGAGTGAGTTCACAGGCCATTTGGCCTACTGTTATCACAGCTCCTTCTGATGGTTTCTCTGTGTGTCATGTCCTATTCAGGCAGACAACTCCTAGTCTGATTTCTAACCATTGTTTAAATGTCCTATTCAAGTTAAGGTTGCCCAAAGTGTTTTTTCCTCTACAGGTCTCCACCAAGTAGTATTTCACTGCCACTTTTCAGTATCAAGGCTTAGGAGACTTTCACACAAAATCCCCATTTGGCAAAATAGCAAAGCCCAACTGCACGAAAGACAAATTTAATAATACAGTTGTTTGAGAATTTATTAGTCTCATCCCTAAAATAAAAAAATAATGATAGATTCAAAATATTAAAAGACATGAAGCATCATTGTTGTCTTTAAGGAAATGAAAGCTAGTAAGGGAGACAGGAAAGTAAAGGTAATAAAAGAAAGTCATATATTAGATCGATATATAAGAAGTTACTTAATGGTGACAGCCAGGACAATAAAGGAGTAATGCAGATTAACAAACAAAGGAAACTTTAATAATGGGTGAAGAGCTAAAATTTAACAAGAAAATTTTCAATAATCAGGGATAAAAAAGCAAAGAGGGAAAATAAGAGTAAATAATACAAGGTAAGTCTGAGTTAAGGTGGATAAGTAAGTGCATTTAAATCAACTGGTTTTGCATATCTAAAAGTTAATATAAAGACAATCTAACCTAAAAGGAGCACAGTAAGATATAGGGCATTGTATATTTGGCAAAAACTGTTTTTAAAAATGTATTTAACACTTCGGTAAGTGTTACAAGTAAAGTAGAAAAAGAAAGATAGTTTAATGAAAGGTCAAAGATCAAGAGTAGTAATTAACTGCCAGATGAGAGAAACCAATAATTTGTTTTAAGGGTGCATGCAGATTCCCTAATGTGTCTAATTATCAAACTATATGTAGGTTCCATAAATTGAAAAATAATTGTAAATATGTGATATATGCATATTGGAAGAGTACAGCAGGGCTACAATATCTGCTCTAAACAGTGACAAGAGTGTGTTCAATCTATTCTTATTGACTTATACAAATTCGGTATTGAATTTTCTTTATATCCTACAACTAAGATTACCATAAATATATGACCAGAAAGTCACAAACGAACATATTTTATGGAAAAATAGCACTTTAGTTCCTCGGTGAGGTACATTATAAAAATGTGAGGTAGAAATTACAATGGCAGATGACATTTGTGGTGGTTTCTCACTTACACCTGCTGAGCTTCAGATTTATAGCTGTTACTGAACAGACAGATCCTCCTAAGTAATAGGCTACATTATTTTGAAATGTAGCACACTTTGGGGCCCTAGCCTCAGCAATACAGGCAATAAAAAGTATTATCAGGAAAAAAAATAATTCCCTTAAACCTGTGTCTTCCAAGAATTTATTTGGAAGGCAATCAGAGATGAGCACTGTATTATGAATATTCTATTTCATTCAAACAGTTTAATCTGTATAGACCATACATTTTAGTCTACCCTAAATAGATTAAACACTCACCATTCTCACAAATATTTGAATTTAAAACTTTTAATTAAAGTATACATCTCAGTGTTCTGATAGTTTTTATGCGATTAACTTTATTATGAAAGCCTTGCAAAAAAAAATTCCACACATCCAAGTAATGAGACCCAAGTTGTATACATCTTAGTGAACTTGTGCACAGTTAGAAGAGGCTTTCGGAAACTTCAGGGCTTTTGCAGTGGGCTTTACATTTTCACTATAGAATATATTTTATGCATTTATCCACCACCAAATTGGAAAAATCCAAGACCAGAGTTAGAAACAGAATACAATTATCTTTATCTCCTCTTTCATAGCTCATATTCATTACCTATATTCAGTTCTTCTATGTCCCCTAATATTTAGCCTTTCTTATTCACTTTTATAGTTGTTAAACAATTATGTTCTGGCTAGTTTTACATCAACCTGACACAGGCTAGAGTCATCTGAAAGGAGGGAACCTCAGTTAAGAAAAAAAATCTAGTTGTAGTGCATTTTCATAATTAATAATTGATGGAGAAGGGTCCAACCCATTGTAGGTGGAGCCATTCCTAGGCTAGTGGTCCTGGGTTCTATTAGAAAACAAGCTAATCCAGCCAGTAAGCAGCACTCCTCCACGGCCTCTGCCTTAGCTCCTACCTCCAGGTTCCTCCCCTGTTTGAGTTCCTGACCTCATTTTCTTCAGTGATGAACAGTGCTCTGGAAGTGTAAGCCAAAGTGTTTTGTTGTAGCAATAGTATTCCTCACTAAGATATAGTTGTATATCATTTTTGATAGTATTTTTCGTAGTGTTTTCCCTTATAAGTCTTCATTTAGTTTTAGCATATATGTATACTTTTTTGCTTCTGTCAGTGAAATACAAATAATGTAACTGTGAGTCAATAAAAAATATTTTCACTATGGGATCACTGTACAATTTTTAAAAAGAAAACCCTTTGTGAAATATCTCTGCTATGTTCTATTCAATTTTGACTGTCTAGGCTGATTCCCCCCCGCTTTTCTTTACAAAAATCAAAGTGTATTAATGCTTGATTATAATTACTTTTAATATTCCTGTAACATTTTAGTAAAATATTTCTTTTTTCCACCCCTCTTACTTCCCAACTCATAGTCCCCGTTGACATTTCCTTTCCAACTTTATGTCTTCTTATATATTGATTGATTGATTGTTTGATTGATTAAGTAACCCACTGTTAGTGCTGCTCATATGCAAATTTGCTAATGTCTTCCACAGGAACATGGACAACTTACCATTGACCACACTCCTAAAGAAAATTGATTTTCCCTTCCCCACCAGTTATCAATTGCCAATAGCTTGCCAGCAAGGGATGGAGCCTAGAGAACCCCTCCTTGATCCATGCTGACATGTTTCACTGCCTTGATCTGTGCAGGTCTCATGCAAGTAGCCGCAGCTACTGGAACCGCATGTGTGCAACAGGTATGCCATGTGCAAAAAAAAAAAAAAAAAAAAAAAAAAAAGACATTTTACACCATTTTCTCTTTTTTGTTTTCTAATTATATTATTAATCTTTATATTTTCAAACTATATTTCTATTTATTGAACTATATCACAAAGATCTCCTCTTGCATTTTTACAGAATTGATTTTCCTGTGTCTTTAATCTTTTCTCTATACAAACTTGTTTTCTCTAAGCCTACTTCTAGGCCTATGTAAAAATGATGCTTTTTGTTTTCTTTTGTCAGTCACACCTTTGAGTCCTTAGCAATGGCTGCCAGAATTTCTTCTTTCCCATTTGTGTATTTCTTAGACACATGCATGATTTTGTTCTTTTAACCCTATTACTAATGTCCACACTTCCCTCCACATCATTTTGTTCAATGAAAATGGCTCAGGCTTATTTTGTGTATTTCTCTAATTTCTTAGCAACTCTTTGGAACTGTAGTCAAAATCTTCATTTGACAGCATTGCATTTTCCTGTACTTAAGAGTCATTATGTTCACAATGGTTTCTGAAATTCATTTTCTGTGCATTTTCATCTCTGAACTCTGTCTGTAGATGACTTCACTATTTCTGTCTTCCAGGCTCCATGTCTCTTATTCACAAATTCCTGTCTGTAGCTCAGATTTCTTCCCCAGAGCTTCATATGGCTGATTCTATTATACAGATTCGCATAGGGAATATATCCCTATACATGATCATCTCCATAACTCTAGCATCCTACCTCTCACCCTCACATGCCTTCCAGCATCCACAATATCTTGTTTCCTACATCAGCATTTCATATTGCATGGGAATATAGATGGATTGTTCAATGTGAAAAAAACTTTGCTTATTCTTGAAATGTTTTCATCAAGCTGTTGATTCTAATCTCTAAGCACATGTACTTTATACTCCCATCAGTGCCTACTTAACAGCTTTATCTACTCTTGATTTCTTAATAGGACTCTTGCAATAGCTTCAACATTGAAATCTCTGAATGGTCCGTTGAAGGACTCTATTTTGTACTTTAAGTAGATTTTATGTTTCCTAAAGAAAATATGGTAGTTTTCAGTTGCTCAGAAGATGACAGCTTTGATGGATTTCAGACTCAACTTTTTAGTCACCACCTGAGTTTTGCTTGGGGCCACAATGGCATTACTGTTAACTTTTTAAATGTGGTAAGAATTTTTATAACCAGAGGACTTTGTTTATAATATTGCTCCTCTGTCCTTGTCTTCTAGTTCACACAGTTGATAGATGCATCTTCAGTTTTATGTCCAGAGTTCACTAGGACTATTGAGAGTGTTCTCAGCATACATTTACAGAATTTCTCAAAGCACCCTAACAAATAAATGCCAATCACCAATAAATATGCATAAAATGAGGATAAAAGTAATTCAGAAATTGAAGAAAATATAAGAAGATAGAAAGATCTCCCATGCTCATGGATAGGCAGGATCAATATAATACAAATAGCCATCCTACCAAATATAATATACGGATTCAATGAAATTCCCATTAAAATATCAATGCAATTCTTTACACATCTTGAAAAAACAATTGTCAAATTCATATGGAAAAAACAAAAAAAGTCAAAATAGCAAAAACAATCCTCTAAAGTAAAAGAATATCTGGAGGTATCACCATCCCTGATTTCAAGCTGTACTACAGAGCAATAATCATAAAAAACATCATGGTACTGGTATAGTAACAGAGCACTAGATCAATGGAATAGAATAGAAGACCCAGAAATAAATTCACAGACCTATAGTCATTTAATTTTTGACAAAGACACAAAAACCATACAATGGAAAAAGGAAAGAATCATCAAGAAATGGTGCTGGTCTACAGGGATGTCAACATGTAGAAAGATGAAAATAAACCCATATTTATAACCCTGAACAAAATTTAAGCCCAAGTGGATCAAAGAACTCAGCATAAAACTGGACACAGTGAATTTAATAGAAGAGAAAGTGAGGAAAAGCCTGGACCTCATTGGTCCAGGTGACAACTATCTGAGCAGAACACCAATAGCTTAGACTATAAGACCAACAATCCATAAATGGGACCTTATGAAATGGAAAAGATTCTGTAAGGCAAAAGACACTGTCATTAGAACAAAATAGCAGCCTACAGATTGGGAAAAGATCTTCACTAACCCCACATACAACAGAGGGCTAATATTCAAAATATAAAAAGAACTCAAAAAATTAAACATCAACAGAACAAATAATCCGCTCAAAAAAATGGGGTACATAGCTAAACAGAGAATTCACAGAAGAGGAATGTCTAATGGCAGAGAGGCACTTGAACAAATGCTCAACATCCTTTGTTATCAGGGAAATGCAACTCAAAACGACTATGAGATTCTATCTCACACCCACAAGAATGGATAAGACCAAAAACTCAAGGGATGCCCCATGCTGGAGAGGATGTGAGAAAAAGGGAACACTCCTCCATTGCTGATGGGAATGAAAACTTATACAACCACTTTGGAACTCAATCTGGTGATATCTTAGAAGATTGGGAATAGTTCTACCTCAGGATCTAGCCATACCACTCCTGGGCATATATCCAAAAGATTATCCACCAAACCATAAGGACATCGCATCAACTGTGCTCTTAATACCTTTATTCATAGTAGCCAGAAATGAAAACAACCCAGATGTCGTTCAACCAAAGAATGGATAAAAAACAAACAAACAAAAATTGTGGTACATTTACACAATGGAATACTACTAAGCTGTCAGAAACAAGGAAATCATGCAGTTTGCAACCGAATGGATGGAACTAGAAAAGTTCATCCTGAGTGAGCTAACCCAGACTCAGAAAGAGACACAAAGTGTGCATTCACTTATAAGTGGATATTACCATATAGCACAAGACAACAGTCTTACAACCCACAGACCCAAATAGACAGGAACCTAGCATAATTATTGTAAGAAAAACTCCGTCCAGCACGACTCATGTACCATGTTGCATGTTAGTGAAACTCCTTAGCCTATCTGGGCTGCCATATCAGACCCCATACAAAAGGAAGCTCTTAGCCCTCATGTGACTGATGAACTGTGGGGGACTGCTAAGTGGGGGCTTCTCTCATCTGAGGAAATGGATAGTAGGAGAGGAGGGATGGGGAAAAGGGAGGAAGGGTAGGACCTCCAGGGAAGGAGGGAGGGGACTTTGATCGAGATGTAACTTGAAAAATAAATTAATAAAAAAGAAAACACTTTCATTTACATATATCATTTGAATATAGCAGCACAATATCAAAATATATATTAGTCATGCTTATTTTTTCTTTTGCTACTATTTTATAGATAGGGATTCAATGAACCTAAACATTTGTCCATTTATTTGAAATTTTTTATTATAAGCAATTCCAGACTCACTAATTACAGTAGAAAGGATTTTCATATACCTAGTCTGTTATTATCAATTATGTTTTCAGGAAATATCCAAATATAATTTTAATGGAATGTTTGAGTCCTTTGTTATTACTTTTTGCCAGCAAAGAAATACAGCACAGGTCTTGTCACTATATAAGCAAATCATGTCATTTAAATTTATATTTTATTGACCTCTATTTAAGTTTGTCATTTTTATATAAACTCTTGAGTAACTGATTAGACTTGCTGTATAGCTGTCTGTTTCATTTCCTCACTTGTTTACTGATAATATTCTTTATTTGACATATTGGAAGCTCTGTGTAAATTAAAGCCCAAAGTAATCTTCCTTGTGTTTTTAAAGATGTACTCTTTAGATACTGACTTTAGTTTTAGTGCATTTTAACAGGCCAGCATTTTACATATTTGTTTGATTTTGGAAATATGTCAATTATTTTTCTGTTATTTTGTTGTTGAAATCCCTTGACCAATTCTGTATGTGTTTAATATATATTGCTCTTTGAAGTTGAATGAAAGGATGCGTGGATGAATGGATAGATGATAGATAGATAGATAGATAGATAGATAGATAGATAGATAGATAGATGATAGATACACAGAGAGATAGCAACATAGTCTTGTTTTAGATTAAGACAATTTTTCATTTGACCATTTGGTGTATCTGGGTTTATTTAATGATTAATTCAAAGCTACAACTGAATGTACTCAGCACTATGCTTCTTCATTCATACCTGGTACCAAGAATATGCCCTGTCCGAAGGATCTATGAGGATAGTAATGATCTTGGCTTTAGGAACAAGAGATGCAGCTCTCTTGGGAGCCTCTTCTGAGTGGAAGTAGTTAGCACTCTTTTCAAATAGGAAATCACTTGTAATGTTGGAAGGAGTAGGGAAAAAGTCCATATACCTGCAGGTAGGGAGAGATAATTAATTAATCTGAGCAATATTTTTTATTGTGTTCTCCTCTGAATAGGAGGAATTTGAACAGGTTTATAGCACATTAATTTGAACTTGATGCAAACAAATGTTTGTTTATACTAATGTGTTATAAAAATCATCCAAATTGGCCGCATGCTGTGTACTTCTCATGTGAAAGCAACCCAGAAGGTTATGTACTTACGACTCCCTTAAGGCACAGGAAAGAGCAACGTAGAATAAGAGAGCTGATAAGGAATGATAGGAAAACACAGTGGATTTGAGGTGATGTTCTCCTCTATCACAAACCTAATCTAAATCTACAGTTTATGCCTGTAAAATACAAAATTGTGTTATCCTTCTTGACTAATACTTTAAATAGTAAACGTGTGTTTGTAAATTTGAATGCTAAGTTTCTTAAGGTTAGGTTAAAGGTCACAAGACAGAAAGACATGTAAGTCAAAACAGCTATTATAAAATTAAACCTATTAAGGCATAGCTGTTCTCCCTTTTAACTTCTACAAAATTTAGTAGTATATGCAGCAATATCAGCACATTGTAATTTGTCTAGAGTAATTAAAGGGATATTTCCTGCCAATTGATCCAGCAATGCCTCCATAGGTTCACTCCTCCATATGCTGTCAGAACATTCCTCTGCATGTATATTATGGAAACAATAGGTTCTAAAGCTAATCAGTACAAGGCTTTAATTATGTGTGTAACCCTCTTTACAGCTCATCACTTCTCTCTCCCTCAAATGTTCTCAAAAAATAATGAGAGTAATTAAGAATTCATATAAGACACTTATTTTCCTCTTTGACATTTGTTATTACATTTCCCAAATGAAGGGTACTGAAGAACCTGATCTGCATTCTTGCTTAAAAGATTGTGTTTCATTTGAGCTCAGAGATAAGAGAAAATTGCTTTTCTTTAATAATTTTCATGCAATTCAAAAATGTAAATGTAGGATAGGGTAGTAACATCTTAAACGAAAAGTGAGCACAGTTTCCCTCAGGATGAGAAGGGAATTTGTTCACTGGCATTGCCTTTGACAGCCCTTAATTGCAGAAGGTTCACATGTTGTGTAACACACAAAATTATGTGCTATAATTTGTGCACTGAAAGGAATTTTCTCACGTGAGATTTTCTTATATGCCCAGGGAATAGAAATAACAACAATGATCATAATTTCTTGGAAAATTGGGATCCAGCCAGAAAAAAAATTTCAAAGAGTGAATACTATCTCCAATATTAAGTTTATTAATTTTAGCTTATGGGAAGTATTGTAATTTTAAGTGATTTCCATCATTTATCAAGTGCTAATTAATGTTTCTTCTGTGTGTGTGAGAGTGGAATTGATACAGTTTATGAAAATCTTTATTATAATTTTCATGACAAATATTGCCTACATTGCAATACAACATGCACAGCTCATGTGGTTAATGAAGACACATGTCCCAGAATAGAAAATAAAGCAACCTCAGGCACCACAGTGAAGACAAATTATGTGTTTAATAAAATAAATGAAGGAACTGTAAAATAAGAGTATGCTTAAAGAGAATTTTAAATATCCTTATAAATAATTCTGAAGAAAAATACCCAGCAATGTTCTTTATTCAATCATATTAACTTACCAGAAAAATATTATCATTATTGCACTATCCAAATCAAATTATAAGCAACACTGATTAAACATATCATCATTATAAATTAATTTCTAATTCTCTGTGGTAGAATTGAGCATAACAAATTTATTCTGTAATTATGCAGATGCCATGCACACATCTGTAATTGCTCTGCAATGATGGAGCATGTGTTAATATTGGAGTTATTTTTTGTTGTTATTCTTACCACTCAATTCCCTTGTGATAGTTGTTGCCATTAAAAAATTGAACTTCTTCAAAGGTTTTTGGACTAGGGAGATTGCTGATGATGGAAGGGTGCATAAGAAGAAATAAATAAAGTGCAGTTGTTCCTATTGCAAAGAAAAGAAGATATGCATTAAGACGTAGTAAAGGAGAGATTAAAATACCAATGTCATATTTTAACCAAAAATAATATTTAGTAGACCAATTCTTTCCAGTGTTTTCTTACCATTGACTAGATTACATCATTGTAATGACAATCCAATTGTGGTTTTATTAGTCTTTGTGAATCTATTTATCTAAGTATCTGATTTTATATTGCTACATAAATAGACAAAGTAAAGTGGACAGAAGATCCAGTCAAGGTAGAATTTCAGAAACCTGGGTTCAATTGACCTCTGGAGCCAGGTGTCACAGGTATAGAAAGCCTCTTTTTTTTTGTACCTAAATCTGGTGAATCACTGATTGATGTTTAATTCCAGTCAAGTAGATCAATATACTCAATAGAAGCTGATAAGTTATTTATTACATATTTATAACATATATGCCACAAGTATATAATATCACATGTGGTGGTAATACTTAATTTAAAAAATCATATGGACTGACCTTAATAAACTTAAACTCACGTGTGTACTTGAGTCAAGTACATAAGTGATAGAAGGAGTGAACACAGGCTTGGACAGCTTAAGAAAGGCACTAATAATGGATCTAAGGGATCCGTCACTTTGCATGGAAGGTGTGTTAAACATACAGGATATTAAATATTAAACATGTGGCTGTAAGTTTGATTGGCTGAATTAAATAAGGAATACAACAATCCTTTAAAGGGCATGTAGATTTTTTTTAAGCAATGTTAAATACAGTTGAAGGTTTTAAACTCCTGGGTCTTTTTTTTATAAGTATCCTTTAATTAAATAGTTAATCTGAAAAAATGAAATTAAAGAGAAATGCCATTTGATGTTTTGAATGATACATCCCGTCCCTATGTCTGAGTGTCTTGCATAGGGAGCTGTCAGCCAAGGTACCTCTTCTTTGGCAAGGGTTCTAAGGCAACCTGATGCTGGGCTGGATATTTTTTTAATAAAATTTAAAAGAAAAACAAAACTGAACTAAACTAAATTCAAGTTAGAAATACCTGGAAAGAGACAAACTAAACTGAGAAGTCATTTCTGTCAGGTTAGCCTGTAAGCTACCCCTGGTCAGGTGGTCTTTGGAATTAAGCTGTAAGAAACATATAAATGTGAGTTTGGAAGCAAGGCAGTAAGCAACATCTCATGGTTTCTTCTTCAGGTCTCGACTCCAGGTTTCTTTCTTGAGTACCTGGCCTGAGTTCCCTCAGTGATGGACACTGATCTGGGCATGTAAGCCTAATAAAACCCTTTCTTCCAACTTGCTTTTGGCCATGGTGCTCATCACAGGAATAGAAAGCAAAGTAGGGAATACATTAAAAGATTAGTTGCTGGCCAAGCTAAACCTGGGTAAAATTTCTCATCTCTCTCTCTCTCTCTCTCTCTCTCTCTCTCTCTCTCTCTCTCTCTCTCTCTCTCTCT
>CAJQZJ010004763.1:12718083-12731752 GCA_907164525.1 Lophiomys imhausi
TCTCTCTCTCTCTCTCTCTCTCTCTCTCTCTCTCTCTCTCTCTCTCTGTCTGTCTTAAATGCTGAAGGTATGGGTTTAAGCAAGCCAAAGTTTGTAAACTTTAGATGCATTTGCTTTATCTGAAGCTATTCCCATTTAGGAAGTGCCTCTCAACTGATTTGCCGAAGAGTTCCCAGTTGGTATAACACAGAGCTTGTGATTGATTCCTAGGTAGGGCTTGTGGTTGGTGGTGCTAGAAGCCATGCACATACATATACTAATTAAATTAAACTTATTCACAAATGTGATTTATTTATTGTTCGGCAATAAAAGTAGGCTATTTTTCAGTCTTGGGTTAGTTGTGGAAGCTGTTTCTTCTATGTATCACTTTTTGTGCTGCAACACAGGGCCAAAAATGTTTTATTTTAACCTTTCAACAATATTTATTTTTATTGCAATTTTATTAGTTCTTTGAGAACTTCATATTTGATCATATTCTTCACTTCTTCCTTATTCCTGTCTGTCTTCCATAACCACTCAACTTTATGTACTCTTTTTTATTGTAGGCTATCAAATCTAATTGTGCTACTCATATGCTTTTGAATATATGATATTCTATACATTCTAATCTCTGTGTACTGGGGTAGAGGGTTTGATGTAGATGCCTAATTTAGGTCTGGACATTCCACAGTACTCATTATCTACACCTTGAAAAGTTGAGGGTCTGTCTGTTAAATTCCATATATTGCCAAAAAAGAGCTTCTTAATTTATGGACATAATAAAGAGCCACTAGAGATAGTTAACTCTTATTCTCATTTGCAAAGAAATAGTAGTAATTTCTACTGTAAGGTCCATAGCCTGTCAAGCTACATATTCAGAGTCCAGATCATGTTGCTAGATATGGATTTCATCTTGAAGAGAAGCTCTTAGTTCCAATCAGAAAGAAGTTGCTTACTCCCATAATGTTCATGCCACTACTGCACCAGTGTTTATATAGGTTTTGCCAGGCATTTATTATTGTAGTACTCAGAATGCAGAGCTGGATAAAATTGATGTTTGTTTTTCTCCTCCCTTAGTTGCATGGATAACAGTATTCATAATTATGAAAACTAACCAGCATGGATGAAGTTTCAGATCAGTACCAGCTTGATCAAGCATGTAGTATCTTCAGTAATGTAGTCTTACTATCAAATTATATAAGGTAACTAATAACATTGGAAATAACTTGTAATGTTTGATTGATGAGACCTTACTTGCCAATAGCTCCAAAGATGGTAACTATGTCTGGCAATGAATATTTTTCACCTGGGTAGCAGGGAATTGGTTGCTCCATTTTAGGATAACTACACATAAACATTTTTTAAAAGCATGCATCTAGGGAGTTTCAACAGTAATGGAGTTTTATATAATCTTTGAGATAAATATTTGTTATTTATCCCTCTTAGTATTCCATACATTGCCCCCTCCCAATCTAACCCTTCCTGTTCTATTATTCTCCTTTGATCTTTAATAGCATTGCACATTATTTCACAACTGTTGAATGCTTATCCAATCAGCCCTTGGCTAATTCCTGACCTCTATAGGTATCCCAAATGAAACATAAATATCTGAAGATTCAAAGACATTTGTTTCCTGACTTCTTTCTCAGTATATTTGCTCTTTATTAATAGAAAGGATACCAACTATTGTGTATTAATTTTTCATTCTTCTATTTTACTGAATCAATTGTGGTCTTCTTGTACAATCTTTAGGTTTTTTATGTTGAAAGCAATATCTTAAAATACTATGACTTCTTCCTTTCCTATTTGCATCCCCTTTATGTCTTCATTTATCTTATTGATCTAGCTGAGACTAAATATTATATTGAAGGCAAAGGTGTACAGTGGACAATCTTATTTTTTCCTGATTTCAGTGAAAATTATTTGAGTTTTTCCTCATTTAAAAAGATATTGGACTCATTTGGTACAATATATTTAAGATTTATGTATGTTGGGCACTATCTGGAATGAAGCAACTTGATAATTTTAGATAATCTTATTGATGTGGTCTTAAACTTACTTTGCAAGTGTATTGCATTGAAAGGCATAGCACCCGTGTTCAGCAGCAAAATTGACCTATAATGTTCTATTTAAAATGGATCTTTGTCAAATTTCAATTCAGGGTGATACTGGCTTTATAAAAGGAATGTAGAAATCTTCCTTCCTTTTTATTATATAAAATAGTATGAGAAATTAGTGCTAGTTCTTTATTAAGTTTATGTAGAATTCTATATAAAACTCAACCAAGCATTACTTGTTTTAGTTGAAAATTTTTAATTTACCACTTCCATAGCATTGCATACTAGAATATTTAAGTTATTTATTTTATATTTATTTAGCTTTGGTAGGTGTGTGTGTGTGTACACATATTTCTTTTAGATGTCCCAGTTTGTTGAAATATAAATATTTAAAGTATGTTTATGATTGTTTGATTTTCCTCAGGCTCTGTGGAAATCTCTTCCCTTTTATCTCCAATTTTGTTAAATTAGATGATTTCCTTATTTGTTTTGGTGGATCTGACTAAAATTGTGTCAATTTTGTTACTCCTTTCAAAGTATCAACTTTACTTCATTGATCCTTTGTAATATTTAGAATTTCTATTTTTAGTAATTTTAGCCCTGATTTTGATTATATCTTCTCTCCTATTTCTGGACATTGCATTAGTTTTTGTAAGACATTAGTAGGCATCATTAAGTTTTTGATTTGTGAGTTTTCATATTTATGTTATAGGCACATAATACTATAAGCTTTGTTTTGTTCCATATACTTTGGTATTTATGTTTTCATTTTCATTAAATTCTAGGATTTTAAAAACGTTATTCTTGATTTCTTCCTTAAAACAAATGTAATTAACATTCAGGAGGGTATTGTTTTGTTCTCATGAGTTCATTTACTTTCTGTCATTTCTATTGCTCTTGATACATAGTTTTATTGAAGTGTGGCCAGATAGAGCACATATTGTTATTTCCATTTTTGTACATGAGTTGGGACTTTTTTTTTGCATTTTTTTAATAATTTATTTTTTATTTCTTCAAGTTACATCTCAATCACAATCCCCTCCCTACTCCCCCCTCCAGTCCCACCCTTCCACCCTCCTCCCCCTCAACCCCCCCATCCTCTTCCCTTCTTTTTTTTTTTTTTTTTTTAGTTTGAGTTGGGACTTTTTTATGTTTTAATATGTGTTTAATTTTCTAGAAAGTTTGATATGCTGTTGAAAAAAATGTGTATTCTTCAGTGTTTAGATAAAATGTTCTGTAGATATCACATAGGTGTACTTGACTTATGATATCATCAAATTCCAGAGTTTTTCACTGCTAAGGAAACTTGTTCTAAGCTCCTAGTACATAGTGATGATGACAAAAGACTGTGTCTTATAAACAGAAGACATGGGATAGAGATTGTAACCTTAAATGCCAGATAAACAAAAGAAATAAATATTTAATCCTACTATGAAATAGTACCTTTCTGAACATTGTAAACAATAACATTTGATAATTTCACATAAACCTTTAAAGCTGGAAAGACATATTCTGAGCCCTAAAAATCCACAACTATCAACCCAGACTATTATACCCAGCAAAACTGTATGCTAAAATTAAAAGAGAAGTAAAGTGAAAACCAGATAAAGGAATTTTTGACTACTATGCCAGCTCTGCATACTAGAAGAAATATGTCAATCTGAATAGGAGAAACACATTAAAGAAGTCACAAGGAACAAAGTTTGGATTGGTTCTTGGTCTCAAAGATAGGGTAACTAGATGGTCTCAGTCAGGCTGTTGGCAGGCTCTAGGTATCATTGTTACAGTGTCATGGCTAGAGAGTTCCCAGTGGGGAGCAAACTTGGATCTGCTTCTCCACAGCATTTGACCAAGTTCCTAAGTTGTCTTTCATTGACCAAGTTGTCTTTATGATGATTACTAGTGGCTGAAACAGTAACACAAAAAACTGGTGGGATTCTGGGTTTCCTGTTCTAGACACCAGTATCTAGGCACAGTCCAGGCAGTGGCTCTGGAGGCTATTATCTGATGTTTCTAACACTCAAAGTTTGGAAACCACAACAGTAGCTACAGAGTACAGAAGGAGCTACTGACTTTGAAAGCCCACTGCTTGCTTATTCAGCTACCAGGATGTAGCTGAACTACTCCAAGCAATGACTGACAGCAGATACCCTGGAGACTACAATGATTGTGGAAATATTAGAAAGCAACTGGAGGAGAAGGTATAAGGCCTGAGAACAGAAGGCTACAAAGAACTACATCACTGAAACAATGAATCTCCTTGATTTTGAAGTTCCAAAAGGGCTTCAAATGTGGAGAATCCTGACTTTGGAAGCTGTGGCCTACAACAGTAGAGTGCAAGGCTCTGAGTTTTTAAGATTCACTGCTTCCTCAGACCTGAGAAGCTAGTGAAGTAAGTTCCTAGCAGTGAAAGCTTGGAGCTGTGAGTCTTCACTGTTGAGTGTCTAGAATTATAATTTTCAGAGGTGTGCAGGTGTGGAGCACAGGATCAAATGGCTGCTACACTGGGGAAACTACCTTCTATTTCTATCCTAATGAAGTGAAAGAACCCAAGCCAACTGTTTTATGACAGAATTTCAAAGAGTTAAAACGGTCCTTGTGCAAATCTAATGCCCATTTTAAAACTTATTATTTAAGAAATATTCAGTAAAGGAGAAAGAGTATGGGAGAGAAATGGCTAAGAACTGAGTACAACTGAATAGAAGCTGAATGTTAGGCAGAAGAAGCATTTCAAATACAGTTAAAACTACAGTTATTAAAGTTATGAGAATAGTCTTAAAAAACTAATCTGACTTGCTCCTGAAAACAAGAGATCACAAAGGAGAAACTGTCAGAATGACCACAAATTCCAGAGAAAAGTTGGTTAGAGACAGAACGGAAAGTGGAAGGGGACATGGAATCCAAGGAGCTCCTTAATTGTTGTTTCAGATTTGCAAAAAAAAAAAAAAAAAAAAAAAAATTAAACAATGAAGAGGGAAAAGAAAGAGGAAGGGTGCAAAAAGGCTTGATATTTTTAAGACCTACAAGAGAGCTGAGAAAGTTGATAACTTAATATCTATATGTGTTTGGACAGGGTTGGATCAGGGCACAGATAAATGAATGCTTTTAAGTTATTGCTGAATATCCAATAGTAGATATTTTATGACCTCGCTCAGTATAAAGAATGTTTAATCACCGAGTGGCTGTGGTATTATTCTTAGATCTGAGAAATAGAAAGAGTCTTTGCAATCTGAGCCCTACATCTTCATGCCATCAGGAGCTGGAAGATGTGAGGTGTCCTCTTGTCCTTTGGTAGCAAGGAGAGAGAGAGAGAGAGAGAGAGAGAGAGAGAGAGAGAGAGAGAGAACTGTTCCAGGGAGGAGAGACCCATGCCTTGTTGTTCTTATAATAGGTCACATATTCTATGTCCCCTACCATGAAACTGTCTCTATTTTGCCCTCTGTTTTTATCATTGTTACCAGTCATTTGTTATACAATCTTTTCAATGCACTTGCTTTGTAGAACTAGTAGAAAGACTTTTGTTTTGGTAATACTCAAGAAAATATTATATTTTTGCACAAAACCCCTTACTTTTATTGTGCCAGACTAAGACAGGCAAATTATGAGAAATTAATACTAAACAAATGGCACTCAGAATTATCTGCTCAATGTGACACTATTACAACACTTCTTTCACACTGATAGCATGACTTCTGAGTGATAAGGGTGCAGAATATTTTTGAAGAAGCTAGAAACAAATCGTGAACTGCCTTAAGTCTCAGGCTGTTCTGTCTCCCATCCATTGTCATTCTCTTGCTCATCACAGCAGAAGATCTGACACAAGAGTCAGAGGTGGCAAAATAGCATATCACATCCTTCTAGTCTTAAAACTGAAAAATAAAGGTTTTTAGGATTCTTTTTGTACCTCATGATTATTGTAAGTTTATTATAAGGGGTGAATGTATCATGTTTAAGTTGCTGAAAATCAAGTGTGCTCAGGAGTGGGTAGTTAGCAGATACCTGTGACTTCCTTTAAGAAAATTCACAACCTCTTGACTGCAGTGGGAGTTTTGCTAATATCAAGAAGCAAAGTGGTTGGATTTCTCAAAATTATTAGAACCAGTTTCATATTAGAATATTATATTCAGGCAATTCCTTTGTTTTAGTTTCTCACTTGATTTGAGAAAGTCAAAAAAAAAGAACAGCTAAAACTTTTATCATTGCTACATGGATAGGGTACATATTAAAATCTACAGGTATAACATATTAGTTTTATAAATACAAATAATAAGGAGGAAAAAAGATTTATGGTTAATAATGTGTAGTCTTCTAGCACAACTAAGCAATAATAATACTCAATGACAAATGATAGAGGGTCTGTCTGTCTTTAAATTAAATTTTTAACAAAATTTTACAACACACGGATGTTTTATTTCTTTACTATTTATCCTCGAGTTAGTAGTGCTGTAGAGAGTTGCAGGAAGTTAATGAATATTTTAAACAACAAAAACGTGATATATCTGAAAATATGTGCTGTATTTCCACCCTCCCCACACATGTGCTAACTTGCTGTAATACAATTTATATCCCTGGAAGAAGAAAGATTTCAGCAACCAATATCTAGTAGTTGAGAAATTTTGCCCACAACCTTTAAAATGATCTACTTGCTTGTATTACAAATATCTTCATGGCAGCAGACTTATTTACTGTGACTGTTTGTTTTGTGTTATGGCTTGTGCTCTCCCTGATGAAGGTGCTTCAAGTCCAAGTCATGAATTCAGAATACAGCAACTCAATAAAAACTTTAATTAATCGGGATATAAGCAAAGTATATAAAACTGTCACATGCTGAAGAAAGTATAAAATATTCTAATTGAAAGTGTCATCTCATTGGTAAAATACTTTCACTCTCTTTTATTACATCCTTACACAGTTGTCCTTCAGTGCAAGAGAAAATACACAGGGAGAAATGCCTGGGGAAACTGGGGTATAGCAGAAAACACATCTACAACACATTAATACTTAATGATTATTTTTAACAACACACATATAAAATAATTTGCGAGTAATAACAACCATAGTTCTGAACAGAAATCAATAGAAAGCTGATGTACAGTGTAAAACAGTCTGAGTCTGAATAATAAATCACCCTTTTATTACTTAACACATGTAAAGTGTAACACCTCAATTAAAAAAATATCAAAACCTTGATGCATATATTAAACAGTTTTAAACCCCATATCTAAAACATTTAGAGTTCAAGTCTAACTAATGGCAAAAAATAATGTCCTTTTGAGGCTTTCAAGTTAAAAGATGTGCCATGAAGAGGTACAAGAGTCCAGCAATGAACTTGGATAGCTCACAAAATAGAACCCATACTTAATGTCACAAGTATAATGACAAGGCAAGAAGCTCTGCTGCCTGGCCTTACCTGTTTTCTGTGGCCCAATTACAAGGAATTTTGGTAAATGATCACAAGTTTTCTCCCTGGACCAGATGTCTTTGTGTCGTTTATCATCACATGGATTCTGCAAGAAAGAATAACACAGATCACTGAGTGCTGAATCCTGAATCCTGGCTTCTATGTCTTAACAATGCCTCAAATAAGGCAGGGTGAGATTCTTGCCTTATCTAGAGCTGAACATTGCATCTTGTTGTGGTTCTTTTATTTCTAGATCTTTTCCTTTTGCAGTGACTAGCTGGTTCCCATACCTAAGACTGGATAGACTAAAATCAGTCGCCCTGTGATATTCATGTGACCTCTGACAGATAGTAATGGAGACCCTACTCTCTCTGTGGCTTGTGTTTTATGTCTGTGTATCAAAGAGGCTTCAACTTGACTGAGACTCATGTGACTATAATGTCACAGCTTATTTTCCTTTTTTTCCCCCAGAATTGACATATGTGTATATTAGAGGCTGAGTACTGTATTTCCAATTCAAGATGACTTTCTTTGGGAACTGTTTCTGAAGATAATACCACTGAGATGAGTTATTTTGAATTATGATTCTTCTTACCAATCTGACAAATATAGGTAAAAAAATCTTAGTTTTCAATATTCCATTTTAGGATAGAATGGATGTTTTATTCAATTACTGATGCTATATCTGTCAAGAAATGTTTACACAAATGAGCCTCCATTTTTCAATTAAAGAATGCAAAACTGAAAACTTTTATGTCATTTTACCATTATTAGTTAATTTATTTAATCTCGCAGATTTAAATTTTGATTTAAAAAATTAGAGGGTAAAAGTCCTAATATAGAGAATATATTATTTCAAGGAGGTACTTTTTCTTTAAAAGATCATTTATTTACTTTTTTATTTGGGGTATGACTGGCCTCAAACTCTTGAGCCCAAGTGCTCTTCTTGCCTTGACCTCCCAAATACTTGGGATTACAAATACATATCACTATGGTTTTAAGTCATTTCTTTTTATAAATGTTTAAAATTCATTTGGTAAAAATTATTTTCTCAAAATTACATTTTGGTGTATTTTTCAAAAATGTTTCAAGCTCATTCATTGTAATGACTCATGGGTCTCACAAAATGTCATTGGCCTATTAGCACTCTCCTTACTCTCTGGCTGCCTGGCTAAGAAGCATGCACATGAGAGGACGGAATCTGGGATAATCTAATATACCAGGTACCTCAGGGAGCAGTAATGGAACTGGAAAGAAAGATCATGAGTTCAAGACTAGCTGGAAAATGAAGTGAAGACTGCGTAAAACCAGTTCAAATCAAAGAAAGACACAACTGGGTTCAAGTATTCAAAGTCTGAAGAGTTACACATAGTTCTTAGAGGTGCAGATATCTGAAGCATGCCAGGACATCCTGTCTGTGGTAAAAGGTGAGTGTTACCTATTCAACCCTTACTGCTGAAATAAAAGCTTAGTGTCTCACAAAGTAAGGTATCTTTGCTGTGGCACTGCCTTTTTCTGACAGAACGCCTGGAGAAACACACAAGAGGACAGCCAGTGGAGTAGAAGATAGCTATAGTCCTGATACAGTGCTAGAGGAGTTCTAGTAATCAAAGAGTGAGGCCAAATCGTGGCGACCCAGAATAGAAGACAAAGATGGAGGGGAACGTATAACTACTTCTTTGGCAACAATTGTAGCAACTGGGTTAAATTCTCATAGCAAATATCTTTAAGGTTTCCTAAGAAGTATGTTCTTGGAAATACTGTAAAAAAACTGCCCACCTGAAGTGACCCACTGCAAGAAAATTGTCCTTGGATGGATGGTGAGTGCCATCTGACTGGCAGGTCACACTGTGCTTCTCCCTCCTCTTCCCCAGAGGTGGCCCATATCTAATGCTTGATGTGACGTCATAAGAGGACCCGCTCCTGTCAAGTGGCTCAAATGTCTATGTGACTAATTCTCCATAGAGGGCAAAGGAAGACTATTCTTTGTTGAGGTCACATTGTCACTCAGATATTTTCCTTTTTTCTGTCCATGATTTCCCTTATGAATTTTCTTCAATAGTGTTTTCTTTGTAACTCCTTCTAATGGATACTATTTTTGGCAGGTGCTCTTCATACCTCATACAGCTTGAAAATGTACACGATCAAAAAGTACTTTACATCCCTACCTCCCATTGAGACTACCTTGAAGCATAAATATGAAAATACCAGCAATTTTTCTCTTTGTTATTGTTTGAGAATCCATATATTCATGTTATGTGTACTTTGATCAAATTCACCCCCACATCCTATCCTATAATTCCTCATTACCACTTTTCTCTCCCAACTTGACATGATCTATTTTTTAAGCCCACTGAGTTCATTGAATGTTCCTTGTATGTACCTGGGTTCAGAACCATCTACTGGGACATGTTTAGCCTCTTTTAGTCTGGATCCTTGAAAAAAGATTCTATTAGCAGTCATCAATTGCAATAGCTCCTCAACTACAGTGAGACTTCATTACTACTTCCCGGATCCATGCTAGGATTTTGTCTGGCTTGCTCTTGAACAGATCTTGTATATGCTGTCATAAGTACTGTGAACTCCTGTCTGCAACTGAGAGTTGTAGCTAGAGAACAGTTTTATGATAGTAGCCCATTGCCTCTGGCTCTTACAAACTTGCTCTCCTCTCTTGCTCCATTATTTCTGAGCCTTGGAAGGGGAGATGTGATATAGATGTCACATTTGGGGTTAAAGATCAGTAATTATTTTTGGGGGGTTGTAACAGTAAATTTTTATTTAGGAAACATATATTTACTAATACTTAACAATTACCTATAAAAGTTCCTATATCCTAAAACCCAAACCCTAACTCTAAAACCTAATCTAAAACACCTTAATACCTACCTATAAAACAATCACTTAACACTAACCTAAAGTTTCTTTTTTAAAAAATATTTATTTATTACTTCAGGTTACATCTCCATCACAGTGTCCTCTTTCCACCCCTTCCAGTCCAGCCCTCCCACCCTCTACCCCCTATCCCTTCCATCCCACTCCTCTGGAGTGGAGTGTCCCTACATAACAGTCCCCACCCCAATTCAGCAGTCACATGAGGGCCAAGAGCCTCCTCATACACTGGGGGCCTACAAGGGAGCACCACTAGGGTAAAGTGTCTCATTGACAGGAAAAAAGTCTATGTCCATGTTCTCTTTGGTACATTGGTTGTAGTACAGATATCCTGGACTATGTGGTTAAAATCCAACTATAAGTGAATAGATGCCATGTGCATCCTTCTGAGTCTGGGTTAGCTCACTCAGAATGAGCTTTTCTAACTCCATCCATTTGGCTGCAAATTGTATAATTTCCTTATTTCTGATAGCTGTGGAGTATTCCATTGTGGAGATGTACCACAGTTTTTTATTCCATTCTTTGGTTGAGGCACATCTGGGTTGTTTCCAGTTTCTAGCTATTACAAATAATGATGCTATGAGCACAGATGAGGAAACTTCCTTGTGATTTGGTGAGGAATCATTTGGATGTATACCCAGAAGTGGTATGTCTGGGTCCCAAGGCAGAGCTATTCCAAGTTTTCTAAGATCTTCCTAGACTGACCTCCATAGTGGTTGCACAAGCCTGAACTCCCACCAGCAATGGAGGAGGGTTCCCCTTTCTCCACACCCTTGCCAGCATGTGCTGTCATTTGAGCTTTTGAAGATCAATAATTCTTAAAGACCACTGAAGGATGTGATAATTTGCCTTGGAAAATATTAAGTTATATTTCTTGAAATTTTCCAGTAAACTTGTCATTAAAGAGTCCTCCAAAGATGGAGTTAAAGGCAACCTGATAATATCACCATTCCTTCTTTTAAAATGTAAAAACAGAAATTCCATTTTACATAGAACATACTCATTTCTGAAAACATTTCTCTTCATTGTGCAATCTCCTCTCCCCTCCCCCGTAGTCTAGGGTTAGTTCAACTCTCTGGCCATGCTTTCTGCATTGGCAAAGAGCGCTGGGCTGGCGTCTTTTATTCAGCTTTCATGTTTTTAGTTAATAATGGAACATTCCTCATTTGACGTAGTGCACAGGCCTCCTAACTAGAGATTATGCCCCACAATCTCTCTTGACTCTGTCTTCTGATGAAAAAGTGGTCTTTAATTGAAAGTGAGACAAAAATGATATGAAGTCTCTTTTTAAGGTGAAAGCCACTCTTTCTGGCTTTCCTCCATTTCAATTACTGTTGGCTATGAAATGGCTATAGTTGAATGATAAGCCTGCCTTACACTCAGAGTTGGAAACCATAGGTAGAAGAACTTACTGGCCCAAGGCACTAGATGACTGTATGAAACAGATCTGTCTATTTCCCTACAATGCTCCCTTTATGATAGTTTCAGGAGTGAGAATCACATTTATATTTTGTTTCAGTCAAGGTATATTTTTAATGTAACTGTGTAGCATCACCTACCATCTCACATAATGTGTTTTAGTGTTCTCTTCTTTGATAAATTAAGGAGCCTGATACAAAATGTGGATCAATGCATTCCTTTCTTCACCTGGAATATTCTGCTCTGTGTTGTAGTAAAATACAGCTAAAACAACCAGTGTTCTGCAGGGAATATAGTTAATTTACTTTTTGCATATGCTTCTTCTCTCACTGGTGTATCAGGAAAAAATGGTTTAAGGCTGCTCATGGACCACACTGAGGAGCGCGTTCTGAATTACCATTACTCATACCACCTGGTCTCACTACATTTTCTATCATAGAAATAGGAGAGTCTGTTTCAGACTTATTGAATAATTTATTTTCATGTTCAATGCCCAAATTTTTAGGCAGTTCATAGTCAAAGTTTTGCCAATTTTTCAAGCTTATGCTAATACCCACTGTGAACTTCCCTTAGCCCAGTCAGCAAGAACATGAGCCCAGGGGTCTTTCTATGCTTTAATCAATATTCTTAAATCCCTGGTCCTTAGTTTCTTTATTTGTAAAACAATGACTAATAGTTTCTACCAGATATAGTTTTTGTACTCGTTAAATTCATTACTAGTTTTGAAATAATAAAAGCATGCTGTACATAAGAGAGTGCTTATTATTTTATTTCATACCAGCCTTTTCATTCCTTTTGCCATATTAATAAGATGGCTTGAACAAAGAGAGTTTAATTTAACCAATGGATTATAATATTAGGAGCAAATATGAATAGGTCCGTTGCCTTCCCTGGTGAACATATCCAGATCTTGCTCTCTGTTTTGACTATACTTTTGTGTCATATTTTCTTCACATTCCAACACTTAAAATTATTTTGTTCATGCATGCAATAATTTTATACAGTTAAATTATAGCTGCAATATATCATAAATCCATACACAAGATTGTAAGTTCTCTGACAGTGAGGTCTGTCTGTGGTCCTCATTGCTACAATCTAAAATATGAGATGCTTAATAAATGCTTTCTGACTGAATAGCTAATATATCCACTACCGGGAGTCACAGAAAACATTGTGTAACACAGAGAGACAGATTCTGACACATTCTTGAAATGTAGTATAATATGAACGATGCAGACATTTATTTCCATAACTTTGAGAGAAACAAACAGACAAAAATCTTTACCATTCTAATGTATTTTTGTCTCTCTTGGCATCCCTGAAACTGAGATCTTATTATGTGCCTGTATAGTCCACTTTAGAAGTTACCCTTCCTTTTCCTTGTATGATAATATACCTGCTTTCTTTGTACATATTAGTCCCTCGGCTATACTTTTAGCAATAAGGAAGAAATGTTCCAGACCTGTGGCTACAGAATTTCTCCACACACAACTCAACAAAGAACCAGCTTCAGGGCTGGTGCTCTATTGCTCAAATGTAGGTTTCTTAATGATGAGCAAATACAGGAGAGCAAATGAATGCATTATTGAATGCCACCGTAGAGAGTCTATTGTCAATCTGTGTGAGTCTTCTCGGTCCTTATATGTTCAAGGAGTCTACTTGGGCTCATTTCTCATGGTGCCTATCTTTCTTGCTTGTATTTCTCCTTTAAAACTGAGGGAATGAAAGCTTTCTAAGCCAGAAAAATGGCTCAGTGGGCAAAGGGGCTTGCCATCAATCCTAACAACCTAAGTTACATTTTCCAGAATCTTTATAGAAGGAGAGATGTGACTCTCTGCAGGTTGTCCTGTTCCCTCCATATGTGCTGTGACATATGAATGAATGCACACACACACACACACACACACACACACACACACACACA
>CAJQZJ010004763.1:12732152-12766527 GCA_907164525.1 Lophiomys imhausi
TCTCACTCACACACACTCACACACACACTCACACACACTCTCACACATACACTCACACACACACTCACACACACACACACACACACACTCTCACACACACACTCTCACACACACTCACACACACACACACACACAGACACACACGGGGCGGGGAGATAGAGAGGCAGATAAACACCCCCCAGTTGTTGAACAACAATACCGTTTAATTTAATGCACTTCTCAGATATTGCACCAACAGATACAGGCTATGCATGCGATTGTCTATGTCGAGAGACTGTAGCGTGCCCACTGTTCCAAGGGCTTCGTTAGAATTAACAGCTGACATCATTTCAGATCTTCCCACAGGTTTGTTACTGTTCTGGTCCTGGCCCAGTGCTCAAATCTCAGCAGAGTGCCTTTCTTTATGGCTGCGTTCTATCTCCATTCTAACTACCTTGGGGCTTTCCAGCTGCCTGTATTTCTGCTGTCGCCTCTTCCCTGGCGTATCCCCCCCACTCCCCTTGCCTGTTAATTATAACTGTATTGACAAAGCATTTGCATTTTCTATTTTATATTCTGGTAGTGGTTGTTTATACTTTCCCTATGCTGAGCTTCAAGATATTGTCTGATTATTTCAATGCCAATGAATATAATAACCAACTTTTATTGATCACCCTCAGCATTCCGGGCGTTTGCTTGACATAGATTATTTCTAATCCTCAAAGTAACTTGGCAAGACAGATTTTTATTATTCCTTCTTTATAGCAGGGGTAGGTGAGATGCAAAAGATTTTATTTTGATCTTACTGAAAGGTCACACAGCAAGTTAGCTCATATTTAGAATCTGAAGTTGATGTTGTTTCTGCAGTTACATTGTGTGGATGATGAGGGCGAGGTGAGGACAGAGACAGAGAGACTTTGCCAGTGAGACTACAATTTACAGATACTTTCCCAGGGCAGGGAGAGAGGCGGTTTCTTCACTTTTATGCTTTGTTTACTACTGCTATGATTTAATTTTAAAAGTCAGAACATGAAGTACATTTATGTAGATCCCTTCTCATTCTGCAATATGCCTGTTCCCCTTGTAATTGAAATAAAGAGATAACAACAGTTCACAATAAACAGCCTTATGTATCTAGCAGTATACATTTCTTCCTTGCACACATCTCTAAAGAGCTGTTACCAAGGCTTCACCGTGGCACAGTGGTGTGACTTCCAACTTTCTGTCTGTCACTGTCACTTATGCCTAACACAAGCCACGTGCACTGACAAGATACTTTAATAAGATAAGGATGTTTATTCTCAGTGTCTCAATCAACAAAACCTCAGGGTACATCCGTGAAACAGACCCCATCTCAGATTCTGATCCTGCTAGTGCTTCTCAAACCCCTCTTGAGTCCCTCGATGATGGCTCAGGAGAGCACAGCCTTCCTGAGATCACTGAGCTATAAGAACTCTCATCACACATATCCTGTGGCACCTGCTGGTCTGTTTACTTTTCAGAGTTCACTATTAAATCATAGAAAAACAGAGGAGTATAAGAGCCAGCCTGTAGACTAGGACTGATAGACAAGAGCCTTGGTTCTGTTTGTGTGACTGGGGTAGCTCAAAATCCTATCAATGCTACTATAAACACATGGCATCTCCAATTTATCCAAAACACCTAAATGTTGATTACTATATTAGACCTGTATTTATTCAAGTGAGTGGTTCTCTTAGTATTTCCCCATAGGAATGCCCAGAAGGATTTTATTTGTTCTATAGCTCCCACTGTAAACAAATGACTGCAAGCCTTCTCACACAATACGTTATGCTACTATTTGCACATTTATGAATACCCTACAGGAAATAGATACTCAACTCAAAAAACCAGGTCTTTGTACTCCCATGAGTCAGTTGGTTTAACAAAGGATTATTCATTCGGTGTAACATTCATGTTACTAGAAGTTTCTATAAAGCCTACACAAAATAAGTTTCTTTGTTGTTGTTGTTAGTGCTTTAGTGTAATTTATGATTATTTTAGTTCTTAAAATAGGAAAATATTATACATATATTAGATCTTTGTGAGTTTTTTTTTATTGACTATGCCCTAGGAAGTATTTCTGTGGTAAGTTTGGCCCTGAATAAGGATATATCTGAAAATGATTGATAGGAAATGAAAAACCCAAGCTTTCTGTCTTCCTCCTCAGTTTTTACTGTCTCTGACAGCTTGCAGAATCAAAATGGTGATGTGCTTCACTAAAAATTAAGCAATCAAGACCGGAAAGAATTATTTCTGTATTTGAGAAGCTTTCCTGAGACTATAAGAAATGGTGATGTGGAGTAAGGAGAAGAGAGTTGGGA
Organism: Lophiomys imhausi; assembly: GCA_907164525.1. NCBI lineage: Eukaryota > Metazoa > Chordata > Mammalia > Rodentia > Muridae > Lophiomys > Lophiomys imhausi. The sequence continues at coordinate 12,734,474 of CAJQZJ010004763.1, forward strand.
TGTTATTACACAGACAACTTTTCACTGGAAAAAAATAAACTGTCTTAATTATAAAGATGTCTTTAATTAATTTTTTAAAATATGATGTCTTTATCATAACTACCTTGGCTACTTCACTAGAAAGGCTAAAAGATAGATAGGCCAGAGCTTTAAAAATATTGTTCTCCTCTTGAAGAGGTGTAATTAGTTTCTAATAATCCTTTCTTTAGTTTCACTTACAAACAACTTTTGCCTCGTGCCTTTGAAGGCATTGCTGTCACTGCCAGAAAACCATTCTGAGCGTCCCTCTTTCAAGGATAGACAAATTTCCGAACTTTGTATCTTCCTATTCTTTGTTGCCATGTAAAAAGGGTTTCTGGTATTCTTTCTGTAACGCAAAAATCTATCTTTCTTAAGTTCCTTCCTCCCCTTTTCAGTTTGCTGAGATAGCAATCTCAGTGGATCTAGAAGCATGTAGAAGGTTGAGATACTCCCTCCTCTAAAGCATATGTATAAAGATATTGCTAAGTTATCTGACTGAGGAGGGAAGAGCCACCCTGAATGTTATCATCCCATGGCTGACGGGCCAAGATGAATATAAAGTGAAAGAAGAAGATATTTCCCACTCGTCTGTCTCGTGGCACATCATGGTGTGCACTGCTTGGCTTCACCGTGCCCTCACTGTCTTGACAGGGTGAATTCTCATACATGAACAGTGCAATTTTTGTCATTGTTGTTGTGTTGTTTTGCTAACACTTACCATGTAACCCAGGCTGGCTTTGAAGTTGTGATATTTATTTCTACCTCGGCTCTCTGCAGTACTAAGATCATAAGTGTGGACTACCACAATTGGCCCATTTACTTCCTACCCTCAGAGCTCATCTCTAATTGTTCTTTATTGCAAATCAAACTCAAATTCATGAGCAGTTTCTAAGTTTCCTTGAGGACTTCAACCTCATCCTAGGTTCTCCTACCATTACACCTGCCTCTTCATCTAAGAAACTACTCTGCTGCTTTTGTTATTCTCTATGCACCTCTGCCTTTGTGTAACTGTTGTGAGATTTTAATGAAAGTGACTCTTGTACGATTAGGTTCTAGCTTGTAAATATATATATAAATATAAGGTTTGCATGTTAAGCAATATAGGCATGTGTCTGAAATTTTGGGTGGATGTAACCAAATTATAAGTAATTTAATAAAGTGGTAATGAGAGTAAAAATATGAAACCAAATTTACAATGGTACTCTTTTTTGTAACACAATGTAGAACTGCTGCAGTTTGTAAATCTCATGGTAATAAAACTTTCTTTTGTTATGTAACTATTTCTGAAGTGTAGTTTTAGCAAATTCCCACTGAAGCCATCATCAGATTCTTCCGTGCTTCAAGAGAGAACCCATGATGGAAGGAGACTTGTCTTTCTGAGCATAAAATCACCAAACTGCATCTGAAACAGGAGTAAGAAATCCTGGACTTAGTCCAAGCTCATCTCTAATAAGCTAAGGGACTTATTTCAGTTCCCATGACTGAGTTAAATATCCCTCACTTGTTTTGATCGTATCACCTATAACTCCATGTCAGCATTCATTTGTTACTTCAACAGACAAATATTAATAGCAAGGACAGTGTTGATTGTGATTTGTTTATGTTGCTGATATTCAAATCTCATCATTTCTAACTAGAACCCAATGCTCTGATATCTAGAATCAATCAGAGTGCTAGTCACTTGTGAGTAAGAACTGGGATTTACTTTCCCACATCTCTCTCTCTCTCTCTAACTCTGGAGACACACATAGGCAGAGGCTGAGAAGACAGCTCTCTGAGCATTTCCCTGGACACCCAGCAAGCAAGAATCCACTTCATGCTTGACTATTTGTTGATAGTGAGACTCCAGAGAAGGTGGGAAGAATGCGGCTGATCTAAACTGACAGTTTGAGAGCTAAAGAGCACTGATTAGAGCCTGTGCGAAGCTGACCTTCCCACTGCCTCCATGTTGTGGCTTTGGTTCCTATAACAGGAATTTTTGTTTGTTCATTTTTTTTTAAGAAGGAAACTATTTTTTTGTTCTCTGCTCTGCAGTCATTATTCTATCAAAACAATAAATGATATGAATTACAAAGACCCAAGAGTGCAATTTTAAAATTCATACATACTGGAGACAAAGCTGTTGAAGAGCCAATCTGGGAATTACATTTTTCGTGTGCATGGATACACACGTCTGTATCAAGAGGCTTTGTAAAGATCAATTTCCCATGAGATAACAGGAGCACTTAGGCATTTTGTAGCTGCATTTCATGCTGCCTATTGGAAGAGACTCACATCGCACTTTTTAATTAGGTGACAAAGCAACCTCACATATAGAGTGGTTGGTGCTAATGAAAATTTACATAAGGAACCGAAGGAATTAAACAGATGTGAAGATTACCATTTTACACTTTCTCTTTCTATTTGTAGTAATAAAAAATGTGTGAATTGAAAATGTAAAGAAAAATAGCAGTTGATTTCTATTTAGAAGTGAAGAGTACTAAATAAGAAGTTCTACTCATAAATATAAAAAGGTACTTGGATGTTTCATTCTCACAACATAGAACAGCAACTATGATATAGCATTTGCCTATCCTAACTCTGGGTCATGAAGGCTGGTAAAAGTTTATCAACTAATTCTGGTTCTGATTACCTGCAGAGAATGAGGGTAATTTCCATTTCACTTTAGATTGCTATTGTCAATGTGGATGTGAACGTAGATACAACCATGGGAAGGTAACTCGGGGTCCTACATACTTTATCATCTCATCCAGTTTTCTGCAATAAATCAAATGTGCTCAACATCTCATGTACCTAAATAATTTCCTCTTGATCTTAACTATTCTTCTATTTTCTGTTCTTTGTTTTGTTAGTGGAAAATGTTTGTGTTCTTTTATATTTTTAGTAAAAACATCCATATAAATGGCCTTATGCTATTATGAGAGCACAAGGGTCTTCAAGGAAAAAGATGATACTTTGAACTGTAACCTGAACACACTTCAATAATATACATCATAGAAGTACGTATTAATGTCTTAAGCCTTCTATCAACAAAAATATCAGTAACAGAAACTTCTTACTATGAATTTCTTCTGGATCATTACTTTAATACTCTAATCTTTAATTAGTTACTAATTCAATACCTTGTTAAGTATATATTTGTTTTATTTTTATGATACAAAAACTAGTCCTAGGCACTCATCCCACTGTGCTATTTGAAAGTAAATCTGTGAGCACTTACAATGTGTTTTAATATGTCTACAAATTTCTTAACATTTCAAAAGAATAGAATTCTCTTAAGAACAGCCCTAATTTATTTATAATTGCATTTTTGAAAATCTCAATCTGACACCGTTGTGTGGTTCTGTGTCTTCCAGGGAGCTGTTATGGCCTTGTTGAGTATCAAGTCAGGAGCTCAGGCCTTGTCAGGCACCAAGCTGGAAGTGTATGCTTCTCTGCTGGAAGGTCTGGGCTACATTGGTTTCTGGGCAGAAAAGGATGAGACATGGGACGAGAACTTTGCCACAAGATATCCTAGAGAGGCGGGAGAAAGGATTATCTCCACCCTCAAGTGTTACAGCCTTTATGATAAGCATGCAGGACAGAAAGACCCTCTCTGCAGTGTAGTGAAAGTTCTCAGCTCTTTTGGCTAAGCTGCTGGCACTGGGTTAGGCAGCTTCAAGGAGACTGGAGCTCCTGGACCAAGCCAAGTGACTTTGAGAGACTGATGAGGTTGGGACAAATCTGGTGGCTGCTTCAGGAACAGCCAGCAACCCGCTTCTGGCACAGGTGAACACAACAGCAAGTGGTTCAGGCACAGTACAAATGATGGATGCTTCATGCCTTGGCTAGCTTCAGAAGCAGCTACCAGGGTGCCTGCAACCACAAGAAGGCAGTGGGAGTTTGTGCCCTGGTCACCCAGAAGTAAACTCTGGCTGTCAGCAACAGGAGCTTGGCTTAGGCAGGCAGATCCAGGAATGAATCATTTGGGGAGTGATAAAGCCCTTTCTTCTCAAGCCGAAAATAAACAGTGAGTCTCAGGTGGTTATCGTAGAGGAATGGAGAGAGATTATTTCTTGACTAGGGACATTATAAACCTTGGGCAGTGGGAGATGTTTTGCTTTTGATTCACTGGGCTAGGAGTACCAGGGATACTTCATTTACATGCATCAGCACAGTCCTCTCTGTGTACATAATTATCCTTTGAGCAGCAGAGATAGGGGAAGCACTCCAGCTATGGAGTGGACATAGGTCATTGGCTGGATGCTTAAGGTACTGAAGATATCTAATTAGCATGGGGAGGTTTTACCAGGAATCAAAGGTGCTTACTGAACTGGTTTCTTATCAGTAGCAAGGTTTGGACTTGTAATCTCCCTGAAGGCTATATGATATTTGGGTTTACCCCAAATCAGGTAGAGAGGAAGGGATCCCATGAACAGAGGGAGCCCATCAGTTTGCACTGACCTGAAGGGCTTTCTGGTAATGCCAGACTTCAACCTTAGCAGCAGAATTTCCAGACACCACTATTATTTCTAATTGCACATTGAATGAGGATTCAATTGATACTTGGAATCATCAGGTTGATTAAATAATATCATAGCAGTATTTTTGTTTCTGTTTACTCTTTTAATAAAATAACAATATTGGGCCATTAATGTGGCACAATGAGAAGAGATGCTGTCTCTGGTACCTGGGAAACAAAGGTTAATACTCTGAACCCATGGATATTGTGGAAAAAGGGAACTGATCCACAAAATTGTCCTTAGACCTCCCCTTTTGCATGATGGGCTGTGTACACCAACATCCACATCCACACTTGTGCAGCACAAAAACAAATCAATCACAAAATTTAATTGGTAAATAGCAATATTAATGATACCCAGGCATTATCAAAACTTTTTTCTTGTTATTGCTGAAAGTTCAAACAATCTGAAAAAATAAAGCTCAGTGTTTAAAGAAACATTTTTTCCCTTAAAGACAGATTAGAGCTTGGAGTCTTGGAGGTGACTAATTATTTTACATCAACAACCTATATCAAAGACACTTACTAATTTGGATTTTTAATTGATGTATTATATGTTATGGGTGTGAGCGTGGTGATTTTGTGGGACTCATAACAGTGTGAGTGGTTGTATCTCTGATTGTTTTGTCTGTTCTTGAGACTCTTTTCTTCCTGTTGGTTATTTTGTCCATTAGAAGGGCTTATGACTTGTCTTATTGCATCTTGTGATACCTCCAGAAGTTCTTTTATTTTATGGGATTGTTTTAGCTATTCAGGGTTTTTGTTTTTTCATATGAAGTTGAGAATTGTTCTTTCAGGTCTGTAAAGAACGATGTTGGTGTTTTCATGGGAATTGCATTAAATCTGTAGATGGCTTTTGGAAAGATGGCTATTTTACTATGTTAATCCTACAGATCCATGAGCATGAGAGATCTTTCCATCTTCTGATACCTTCTTCAGTTTTTTGTTTTTTTCAGAGACAGGAAGTTCTTGTGATACAGGTCTTTCACTTGCTTGGTTAGAGTTACACCAAGATATTTTATATTACTTGTGACTATTGTGAGGGATGTTGCTTCCCTAATGTCTTTCTTTTCCTGTTTATCATTTGTATAAAGGAAGGCTACTTTTTTTGAGTTAATTTTGTATCCAGTCACTGTGATGAGGTGTTTATCAGCTGTAAGCGTTATCTGGTAGAATTCGGGGGGTTGGGGTCACTTATGTATATATCATATCAACTGTGAATAGCAGCAATATGTTGACTTCTTCCTTTCCAATTTGTATTCTCTTGATCTCCTTTAGTTTTCTTACTGCTCTCACATCTTGCTTTGTCCTGTTTGTCTGTTGTCTCTTGGGGGCCTGAAGAGGAGATTAAGGGAGAATGGATTTGGCGAAAGGGAAGGTTGTGAGGTAGCTGGGAGGAGTGTCTGGTGTGGAAACCATGGTCAGAATTTATTGTATAAGAGAAGAATCTGTTTTCAATAAATAGATCATATATATACACACTATCATAAATTTGTGTGAAAAAATTATTGATTTCCCTTACAATAGGCACTCTACCATAAGTGCATGTACTGCTGATAATTCATCAAATGAGGTCATGATATGAGACAACAGTTTTCTTTGAAACATAGTACAAAAACTCCTCTGGAATAGGGAGAAAATATAGTAGTTTATTCTTCATTGCATGTCCTACAGCTAGCTTTACTATATACATAGCAGGTCCTCAATGAACTTGGGTGGAGAGAATCCCTGGCCATCACACAGTGCTGTGTGGTATGGTTTATGGACTAAAGGGAGGGAGATAGTCTTGAAAAAGGAAACAGAGAAGATTCTGAAAGTCCATTTTGCAGTAATTTCTCATTAATGATGATGCTTAGCAGGGGACCATCTGATCTGGTCTCTGCAGCCAGATCATTGATTGTGCGGGTCGATGCAATCTGATGCATAAAGAACCAAGTAAGTGGGAGGCAGTGCTTCCTAGATAACTGCTAAGAAGAGATAGTTTACATTTGATGCTTTCAAGCTGTGTGGCCTCACATAGAGTCAAATTAGTAGTAAAAGCCATCCTGAAACTGACAAGTTCCTCTTTTTTCGATAGACTTAATGTTACTGAAATTAGTAGACTTAAAGAAAATGATATACATGAAACCGACACTAAATCCTCATGAACAGAGGGAAGATGCTTCGCTTTCCTTTGGATGTACTCTGTACATGTGCATGTTAGGGTTGGTGACTGGATCTTGTATTACAGTGGCTCTTTTTCTGTTTCTGATTTTAGACTCCTGAGCTGTCCAGTGCTGACCATTTTACAGCAGCTAGCTAATACTTGTATCATATGTAAGCATAAAGCATTTCCCTGCCCAAAACTCCAACAATAAAACACCATCCTTATTGCCAAGTTTCCAAATGAATTGAACAAACAAGCAAAATAAAACTACAAATCTAAACATTTAAATTGTAAATGATACAAAAGTGTTACTGAAGAGATTATGACAATTGGAAAAGGGAATAATTTGTATTAAATATCCCTTTTAATATGCTCTAACATGTTTATTTGATTTATGTAATTTAATGTTTATTTAATAAGTTCCTAACACAAATTAAACAGTAATATATTGCTACATTGCTAATGTTTTACCCCCCTATAGAGAGAAGACTTGAATATTACCTGCCAGAGAGGATCTTTCTGTTCGGGGAAGAGCTCAAAGTACTTGTGGGCCAGTTGCACTGGAGGCAGTGTCTGAAGTTTCAGGTTGGTCCAGCTGGCCACAAAGTTGGCCAAGTTCACAAAGGTGTATAAGCCCAGGCGGTCATTCCCATAGTTAGATAGATGTGTCATGAAAATGCTGATCTGAAAAGGAAATTAAAATGACAACTCATTATCATAAGCATACCCTCAAAGATGGCAGTATATGATCCAGGCAACATCTCACCTAACTTCAGAATTTCAAGGAAATTACAATTATACTTCCAGGTGGGAATACACTTACTGTTTTGTTTTGTTTTCTAAAATACCACTATAAATTATTGTTAAAATTAAGACTTAATTAGAGATTGGCATTAGTGCCACTTTCAATATCAGTTTTGCCCTATTGTGAAGCCAGTATCATAAGACCTCAAATAAAATAATTTCCAGAACGCTAAGAAACCAGAAATAAACCAGTTGTAAAGCACAGAAACTGTTCCACTTCTTTTCTGATATCCACACTTTCTGATGGAATCAGGATGGCGTAAACTTGTTTCTTGTGTTAAAATGAGGCTTTTGTTGTTTCTTTACCAAAAATAAGGTTAAAACTAATAAATTCTTGAGGATATAGGTTATCTAACTTATTGAGACATTGCACAATGTATGTATAGAAACATTACAGGAAAGCACACAGTTTTGATGTTTTGATGGATGCATTAAAAATAAACTTAGTTTAAAAACTGACTTTGCAAAGGTATTTTTTTCATTAGCCAAGAACTACTGTATTCATTAATCTTTTACTACTTTTCAGACCTCATGTGAAATCTAAAAAAATTCTCCTATTTCTGTGTTGCTCTTTGTATACCACAAACTAGGAAAAAATGACACATACAAGAATTTGCAACAATACTTAACAATAAAACTTAATATGCATTCCATCAGGTATTGCACCATAAATTTAAATATTAAATAGAAGAAAAACTGCACAACCCTGATCTAAGTTGCAGAGATTATTAATGCCTATCTGCAAAATAATCAATCATTTTCTAGCAACAATAATTCATACATTTCAAACACATGCATTTTAAAATTTAGATGGATTTTTACTACTAGATAGATCTATAAGTATTTCAGAACAGCCCAAGTATTTTAATTAAGGATTTTATTTACTTTATTTTAAAGTAATATATCCATAGTGCTACAATGAAAAATATTAGGTCTCATATCTGAAATTGAATAGTAAGCAAATCTGGAAGAAAGCCAAGAATCTCTGGCTCTATTTTATGTAGATATTCACCTTCTCTTTCTGCAGAGATACAATCTCCTTTATGTGGTTATTCATATTATTTGGGAATACTAAAATAAAATTGAGACTACAGTAACTATTGAAATACTATATTTACTGCAACATCACTAGAATAGTAGCTATATAACAAAGACAATATAAATCCTCTGTTCTGAGTTGGAATGTCACCAAATAACTATAAATATCTAGAAAGGAAGTCTTTTATCTTAAAACCATAAGACCATTGTCTTGCACTAAAATAGAGTAAATGATAGTCTGTCAAGAAATTCTAATTTCAAGAGCCAGTTTCATAATTTGAAAGACTTTTCACTTTGTAAAAAGTGTTATCTTTCTGTTTGTCATTCTAGGACACTAAAAAGGTCCCCAAATGAAAACTAATGAAAATTATCTGTCAGTCCCTTATCATCCATGTAGTAGAGAGGATGAGCATTTGGTCCTTTGGCTGTATTGACTCCAAATTATAAAGGTAATACCCCAAATTATGACCTGTGGTAGTCATGAATCTAAGCCCTTTACATATATAAAATCATTCAGTCCTCATCATACTCTTACAAGATAGGTAGTTTCATAGGCCCCTTCATAGATGAAGAAATGGAGACCAAGAACAGATATGTGTCTAAGTCTCCATTAAGCAAGGTACAGAATAGGAACTAAATTCCCATATCTGACAATGTGTCATAAATTCCCATATCTGACAACGTGTCATATGACTACATCTTCATTTGAGCAATTATTTATTTTGTAAATTTATTTTAACATCATTTTTTTTAAAGAAAGAAACAAAAATCTGTAGAAGACATTTGGAATCCCCATGAATTATTTTGAGAATTCATGTGATTTCTTTTTTCTTGAAATAGAATTACAGAAGATAACTTATTTAAGGCTTATTTTTAGCATTAGAGATTGAAACTAGGGTCTTGTCTCTGCCACTGATCTATAGCCCTAGCCCTGTTTTCTTTTGATACTGGGTCTTAATAAATTCCTTAGGCTTGATTGAAATTGACTTTTCTAAGCTGCTTTTATTATTTTAATGCATTTATTTAATTTTATGTGCATGAGTTGGAGTTGTTTACCTGCAAGTATTTCAATGTACCACATGCATGTCTGGTGCCCATGGAGGTCAGAAGAAAGCATTGGATTCTCTGCAGCCGGAGTTTCAGAAGGTTGTAATACATCACATGGATGCTGAGAACTGACCCTCATCTTCTGTAAGAGCAATAAGTTCTCTTCACTGTGTAGCTGTTTGAATATCTCCTAAGATGGCTTTGAATCTTTAATTCTACTGTCTCAGCCTACTGAGTACCTGTGATTACAGTCCTATTTATTTCTGGAATCTTAATGTAAGCATTTAGAACAATGGATTCGAGTGTTATTTCTGAAGATAATAACATCGCTTTCATATTCTTGTTCATTTCTCCCTGTCGAGGGTTATAATCAAAGATTTATACTCTAAAAGTCAAACAAAAGTAGGGATATTCACAACCATGTACTCAGCATAGTGAGTTTATGCAATTTATGTGGAAAATTAAAGTAAATTATTGAAAAGTTAACTGGCACAGTTATCTTACCTGAAATGCAATTAACATCATTTGAGTAAGCTCAGGTGCCTATACCACTGGTGTGTTCATTCAGAAAAGCCTGAATCATAAACTCTTTTATCTCAAGTAGGAACTGAATTTGCTGCAGGACTTAATTTTGGAGTTTCCAGAATATACTGTGGTATCTGTAGTCAGACCTCACATAAGTGGGATTATTATGATGTCACTATATCCATTAAGAAATAAAAAAAAAAAACAAAAAAACAAAAAAAAACAAGTCAGGTAAAAAAGCCGGGCGTAGTGGCGCACGCCTTTAATCCCAGCACTCGGGAGGCAGAGGCAGGCGGATCTCTGTGAGTTCGAGGCCAGCCTGGTCTACAAAGCGAGTCCAGGATAGCCAGGGCTACACAGAGAAACCCTGTCTCGAAAAGCCAAAAAAAAAAAAGTTGTCCCTCTGCATAATTATCTTTCCCCAGAACTGAAATTATTATAAAATGCTGGTGCAAGCTGAACACTCCAAATAATACCATGAAGCCCTTGAAGCCTACCACATGTTTCTAACATTGTTACTTCAAGATGGAATTTTAAGCACCTATAACTAGCCTAAAGTCTGAGAAAAATGTAAGTAAAAATGGACTTTCATAATAATGTAAGGATTATTTTTACATCATGGGTAAATTGATATTATCATTTCATTTGGTTATTATGATGATGATGTTAGAAGACTTTTCCAGAACACTAACTCTAAACAATTTTTTCCCAGAGTTTCTGTAGGAGAATCTTTGATGCATGGGGGAAGCACAAGACTTAGTACTGGAGAAGTAAAGAAGCAGCCAAATGCAAAGGTGTTTGGTCTGCTGTTCTAAGCCAAGGCTGGCTGCTGCACTAAAACTTCCCTTAGATGCACGTATAAGCAAGCAGCCAGCCACCGTGGCTGCAATGACTGTCACATGGGGCACTGTGTGCACATGCTTTACTGGTGAAGAACAAATTAGTGCTGGTGTATGGTCCATTGGCTGCACTTTAAGAAAAACAGTTTTGCAAGCACAGCTTAGCTGTGCATATCTGCCTTGCTAAAAGCATCTTTTTTTTTTTTTTTTTTTTTTTTTTTTTTTTGCCGACAGAGCACTTCAGCCTTAGCATTTCTGGACAAACAGCTTATTTAAGAAAGAAAGAAAAAAAAACAACTGTTAAAAAAAGTGTACGGAGAAGAAAAATTAAGACTGTGGCTTGAGACCTAAAGAAGGTATAAGTCAATGGATATATAGGAGGAGATAATAGCAAATAATCTTCTGACTTGCAATGTGTTGCTATTTGTTGTGTGTCAGTGACTGCTCCTCTGTTCATAGCCCCCTTAATTACTCGTATTGATTATTATTTTCTTAGCACATACTAAGAACGCCTTGACTTAGTATGACCCTCAGGATAACATAGAATATGTATGACTATGCTAGAGGAGTGTACAATGTTGATAGATGTGACTTTGTACTTTAAAATATTACAGCACAGAGCTATGAACCGACTCAGAAAATTCTTCACTTGGCAAGTTACAGGCAAGCTCATCTTAGTCAATGGATTATTTTGAGAGTAAAGTATGGAGGGCTGGCATATTTAGGCCTCTTGGAGCCAGCCTGCCAGAGGTCAGGAGGTCTGGGTAGCTGTTTCTGTGGCGAAGCATTCCTCTGGGTCACCTTTATCTTGATTTTAACAGTCAAGACTCTTAACTCCACTCTAACAAACCACCAACAACAAAACAAGTTTAAATCCCTTCTTCTCTCAGTAGTAGTAATATAAAAACAAGTTTATAGCCTCCATCAAAGGCTAGTAATTTACTATTAAGGGAAAGGTTTCTTTTAGGATAACAACCAGATACACAGTATGTATCTGAATCTACTATGAATACAAGAAATTTATTAGGAATGCCTTTATAGTTCTTATAGTTCTTCAAGGGCCATGCATGCTTCTAACCCCAGTACTCAACAACTGAGGCAGGATTGCAAGTTCCAAACCATACTTGTCTACATAGTATGTCTGTCTCTGTCTTATAAAATAAATAAATAAACATTTAAGAGATTTTAATGTTCAATATGTACATCTTCATAGCAGGAAATTGGATGACTATAATTGAACTTTATTGATAATCTTTAACTGTGTGTAAAAGTGATATTGTAGTAACAAATGGGGTATTTGTTGCTCCCGTACGCCACCCCAGATACAAGATCTCACTGTGCAACATTAAGGCTGGCATTGAATGCATCATTTTCTTGCCTCACTCTCAGTCTTCTGAGTCCCGAGGTTACAGACATGTACCACACACCTTGTTCAATTAGTTTCTTTTTATAACAATTTGCCCTCTGTTCTAAAGTTGCTTGTGTCCAAAGTATACAAAGACGAGAAGTGAGAAAATAAAACAAACAAATACCTCATTTTTATCTATGCAGCAAAGCAGCAACATTTTCTGCGTTGCTTTAGAATATTTCCAGAGTCAATACTAGAGAAGTTCCCGTGCTTTTCCAGCTTGTACAGCAAATACAAAATGATGGAAAATTGCGTGGTCATGAATATCAATAGCCAGAAAACATTACACATTCTCATAATTTGGAACTTAGGGACAGCTTTTATAGAACACATTTTTAATTAAAGTACACTTTAAATATTTGAGTATTTAGATATGAGTGACACTATGACTTTAAAAATAAACTGTCTGTAAAGTACATCTTTCATAGGAAAAAAAAAAAAAAGAATAGCTGTGCAGACCAGAGAGATATGGATCTCAGTTGAGGCAGCTTGTGCTGTGTTCACAACAGGATTGTTAAAGATAAGCATTAAGTATTCACAGCCGGTTTCTACTTTTGTCCCTTTGCCTCTGACAGCATGCTTCTTTTCAGAATCAGCCCATTGTGTTTAAAAATATGTCCATTAGCTGGTTAAATTATTGATTAGGCTTTTAGTTCTCGTAAGACGTGAAAATGGATGGAATTCAGGGGAAGAGTCCTGATTGCTCATCTCATGGGCTTTGGCATTGAACTCATAAGTTTTGTAAAAAGGGTAATTTAGATTTTTCTTTTATTCTAAATGTGGGCTGTAACCACAAAGAGAGAGTAAGCATAATGTTATCATTAACACTGCCAATTTGCATGCACTGCTACCTCATTTAAGCAGATAACACTCATAATTTCAGGCACTCATACCTCTTCAGTTTGGGGCAATTAATGTATTGGTAAAAGTAAGCATCTTTAAAATTACCCAAAGTAAGGAAATTTTGCCAAACCCTAGGTACTCATATTGTTCTATTACTACACATACAAACTGCCATGACCTTGATGTCCATTACCTAGAGTTAATAGTGTGTTTGTAAAAAATAAAGCAAATATTGCAATGTTTGGCTACTGTTTTATCTTTCTCAATGCATTTTACTGGGGGACAGTAATGTTAATTTACTAATAAAAATCTACAAAATGGTTTTATGTTCATTTTTATTTGTTTGTTCAGTTGTTTGAATTAGAAACTTCCCTCTTCTAGAGAAAAGGAAATAAGAACAAAGAGGTTTGTGCCCTGTCTGAAGTCACAGAGCAAATTCCAGCAAATCCAGTATCAAAAGCATAACCAAGTTCGTTACACACTTAAAAACTTGTTAGGAGGATAGATATGTCAAATATCTAAACCACAGCAAAAATAAACTTGAATAAAAGACAGAAAGAGCCTGTGAGTTCATAATCAATTTTCTTTCCTGTATTATATCTCTATCAGAACTTTGCCAACAGGTTGATTGAAATACCTTGTATTTTAGTAATTTCTGTTTTTATCATCATAATTGTCTCAGTGATTTACCTGTAACAACTAACAATATATCAATTGTGAATTATTTTTAAAGTTCATTCATTTAAAATGTCACTCATATATCTTTAAGGATAAAGCCAATTAAAGTTCCAATACCTGCATCATAATGCACACAAACCTTTCAGCTTGGTGCTGACTCAAGACATTTCAAGATGATAAATATTGAAGACGGAAATAATTATCCCATGTAATAACAGCACCTCAAACAGGCACCGAGGTTACAGACACGGAAAGTAATTCCTGTCTTCTAGGCTCAAAGAAGCATTTCAATGATTTTGACAGACTTTTCAAGGAATATTAACTAACAGTGATTCTTAGAAGGAGAAAGGTGACAAAGAAAAAGTGGATAGAAAGAAAAGGGGGCAAGAGAGAGAATAAATAAAAAGAAAACATTTAGAACCAAATGTATTTGTCTTTAGATCAGGGGGAAAAATAGGCTTCTGAATGTGGTTTTATGCATGCCTGTAAATCTCCGCTCAGAATTAACTTCAGTTATTGATCTTCCTCAGGCTCTTTCCCTTACCAGAGGGGCTTTTGTGCTCCACATGACTTTCATTGTGGTTTCATATAAGATATGCAATACCACAGCATTCATATTTAATCACTACTCCTAGCTGGTGTTTGAAAGTTCCATACCCCTGACTCTTCAACAGAAGTCTTTCTTGGGTAGGTAAAAAAAAACTAAACACTTTTAACTTTGGACCTATTTAACGAAGAAAATAATGTATCCTTATCATTTTTATTTATACTCACTGTTGAAATCTTAAAGTATCCAAAATGACCTTGGGCCAATGTAATAATTCATTCACATTGCTTTGCTTTGCAACAATGGGAGGTTAAAGACTTGAATCTGGAATCAGATTGTCTGGCTGTGAACATCCGTGCTCTGAATCACAGGTTTCTGTATTAACTAAATGAAAACAATAACTTAGTTTTCAGGTATGTTCTGAAACTTAAATGATTTGTCGTATATCAAAATAATTTATAAATGGAAAACAGTACGTGAAAGGTATCACACATGTTCAATTAAAATAAATTTAGAATACAATAATGCAGTATGTATGTGGATTTCTTTCAGAGGTTTTAATTACCTTAGTCAACCACATGGTAAAGGAACATTACATAGAAAATTCTAGAAATAAATTATTCATGAATATTAAATAACATTTATTAAAATTATATTGTTGATTATTCTCTTTTGTTATTAGTCTCTTAGTATGTCTAATTTTCATGAAATTTATCATAGATATATATTTACAGAAAGTCATATGATGTTGATGGTTGTTCAGGGCTGTTGGTATATACCTCTGGGACTATTGTAGTTATTGTATCAAACACATCTGAAATTATTTGAATTATATTTCATAGATAGTTGCATTTTGTAAGAAAAGTCAATGTTTCTTTGTCTATTTGAAATTATGTGTGTATATTTTGACTTCTGATAATTAGAATGGTTTCTAGTTAAGACAGAAAATATTATGTATCTGTGTACCAGTGTGGAAATTGCTAAGTTTGATCACCAGCACATGATGCTATTGTTCAGTTTTGTGAATAAATTCAGCTTTTATCCACCAGAATTAGCAGTGATAGGTATAGTTTAAAATCAATATAGCATGGGATTGTTAGATATAACCTTCTGTTTCATTTTTAAAAGCACTGTGAGTGGATTATAGAAGCAGATAGGACTCAGGAGTAGTATAATGAGCTGGGCCCTTGTTTTCTCTTGGGAGCAATGATGTTTGCCAGAGATCGTATTTGTCTGGTCATAGTCTGTCCCTGAATCCTCACATTAGAAGGGAAGCTATTGGCCACTGATGTATCCTCACTTCTTTCTAACACAAGCACATGATAGGTGTGCAACAATAATGTGTCAAGTGGACAAATGTTTCCTTGGTAATGTACACTCATCTTCCTCACCAGCAGCAAATGTGGAATAACTTAGTTGTTTTCCAATTATTCTCCCAACTCGAAGAACACGAGGGAGAAAACAAAACATTTTATCCCACAACCCTGAAAACAGCTGGCATTTAATCGGGACAGGATGAATTGCTAAATTACATTTTTATTTGTGTTTTCCATTTCTGTGATGAGACTAAATGCAGCAGAAGTTCCATTCTGCATTTGATTATTTACCAGCATTCCCGTTTTTCAGTCATAATATTTGGTTAGTGAATTATTAACAAATCAGAACTGTTTTGATTCAGGACTGAGGAGCATGTAAACACCGATCTTCCTGAATAGGGAAGCTGGGCAGCAGTTTCATCAGCATGGCAGTAAACAGGGCAGCTGCTCTAATAGAGAACAGAAGGCCCCTGATGGATTTCAGCAAGCAAGACCTCTGCTTCTCACTTTCCTTCTAAGTTAATAGAGGCTTAAGCCATTAAAAGGCAACATGTTTGCAACTGAATCATCACAGCATACATTTGTGTTTTGTTTATCTTTATTAGGCAAATCAGGACTGAGAATTTAGGTGCTATGATCTTGAACAATGATTCACACAAATGGAGAACCGTCGCTGTTGATTTCCATCTGAGCTACTGATTTTTTTTTCTCCTCAAAAGATAAAACTTTAGGTCAGGTGTGGTGTTGTAGGCCTTTAATCCCAGCACTTGGAAGGCAGAGGAGGCGGATCACTGTGAGTTCGAGGCCAGCCTGGTCTACAAAGCAAGCCCAGGACAGCCAGAGCAGTTACACAGAGAATCCCTGTCTCAAAAAAACCAAATAATAATAATAATAATAATAATAATAATAATAATAATAAATAAAACTTTCTTCCTACCAGTGTTACAATGAGGCCACATAAAAGTACCAAAGGACAAAAACACTAGCCTGGGAAGAAACCTGGGTAGAGGCACTGCATAGAGAAATATGCCCATTTTCAATCACTGTCAGCATCTCAAATGACACCAAGAAGAATTGAGTTGGATTTGGTTAAACAAAACTCATCTTAATGTGCATCAAATAGCCAGGTGTCCTGACACATGCCTTTAATCCCATGAGTTCAAGGCTAGTATGATCTACAAAGTGAGTCCAGGACAACCAAGTCTATACAGAGAAACTCTGTCTCAAAAAACCAAAAAAAAAAATAAAAAGCATCGAATAACAAATGAATTTACAAAATATATATTAAATGCTTATTATGCATCTAACACTGTTAGATTTAGATATACAATAATGAGTAAATTATGCATGCTATTTGTTTAGAGGAACTTAATTTATGGTGGGCATACAAAGCAGAATAGTGGCCTTTCTGTGACGTGAAGGACTTAGAGTCAAAGAGCCTGGTAAATGGCTTCTTGAGTAGAGAAGTATGTAAACCAGGAATGGAAGCTGTGTGGGACATTTCAATCTAGAGAATGTGTCAGAGAAGGAGTGAATGGTATGGTGCAGATACTATTAGACAGAGAGAAGGCAGACTTCAGAAGCAGCTAGCAAACAATGTGGTCTAGAAATTAAAGGTGGTAAAATGTGATCCAGCCAAAGGAAAGGGTCACATGAAAGAACAAGAGATCATTCATATTGGACATTAAAATTCTTAAGTAGTTTGTAATTTAATCCCAGGTACAACAAGAATCAATTAAAGGATTATAAGTAGGGAGAGAGCAGCATAGAAATATATTTTATACATGAATGTCTCCTGTTTCCTGTGTGAAAAAGAGGGAGATTTTAGGCTTAGGAAGTTGTTGTTAGCCTATAGTTGAAAAGTAATAATGATATCTTAACAGTGATAATAAGAAATAGAAAAATTAAACAGGTTCAAAAGATTGTAGGTCTTGAATCTTTAGTGATCTTTATTTGAATACAATTTCTAATTATTTGTGCTTGATTAGCTGTCTGGGAAGAAAAGGAGAGCCAGAGTTAATACTCAACTCTTTGGCTTAGGTAACTGAATGGAATCTGGAGAAATTATGTAACCACTATAACAGTAGAGACACTCCAGAAAGAGAGTTACTATATCCCTTGCCCTGACTGTCAACTATTGAAACGCAAACTGCAAAGAATTAAAACTGCAGGAACTTTCCTCCCAGGAAGAGAGTCACACACTTTTGGCAGTTTTAACCTGTGAAATTGCCTGTCTTGTGTTTCATCTGTTGACAGAACTGTCACACTAGGACAGAAAAGGCAGACAAATTAGGGGTCTTTCAAGTTTAATCAAACTAAATATATCAAAGTTCCTTGATCAGTTTTTCTCCTTTTTTTATTTTTAAAGAGGTGACAGGTCTGTGAAACTAAAAGCTGGGGCTAACATCTTCCCTAGAACTGGGAACAGTGGAGAGCTGGGCAGAATAAAAACTAAGAACATGGGAGCTAATAAGGGATACCTGAAGCACCCTTCTGCTATTCTGAGAGTCCAGGTGAGCCTCTGTGACTGTATACAGACTCAAATCTGGATGTTGTTTTCTAACAGTGCCCTGGTTCTAAGCCATTTGTAGGTCTATGGGAGCAAGAAATGCAGGGGCACTCCAGGATACCCAACAATTAAGGCTCAGCCACCTGTCCCAATAAGCAACTTAAAAAGGGAAATACTCATGAAAAACAGAGATGAGGTCCATTGGAGATAGTCACACAGCAAAGAGGGAAAAAGTGTCTAGCTACCTCAAACAGTCTGAAGTGTATTAAAATGAATTTTAATTTAAATACAGGAAGAATGAAGGCAAGGATCAAAAGATAAGCATAATTAAAAAGCCCTGGTAGAGTGCTTGCAGTTGATCATTGCCGTAGTAGAGGCTCTTCAAAGTAGTCTGAAGAAGTTCTTAGTGCTATCAACAGCTTCAGGGACTCTGAACTTCTGGTTCCTTCAAGATGACCAATTCTGCTTTGGGGTTTAGCTTTACCCTTGTGGTTAACTGCAATATGTGAGGTAGGGGTCGGGGTACTAGCCTAGAAGATTTTGCTCTTGCTAGGATCTAAGATGTCTGGAAGATTAAGATAATAATATCTCTGAGCCTTCAGAGATATTGAAGAAGTGTGGGTTATACAGACACTACCTGAACAATTTGTATGCTAATATGCAGAGGGAAGCAGGTCACCCAAAGTAAAGGAGACAGACAAAAAGTGAAGGCAGTGATGCCAGGCTTTCATCCTGCTTTTAGTTACTTTGTAGATCCAAGTGATGAGTCAATGCTTTTACCAAAAGCAACCTCTAAGTGCCTGCTTCACTAAGCAACATGGCAAAAATTGACAAATATTTGGACATAGTTTACTTCCATAGAACTCCATATCTTCTAACTCCTCAAATGTAAAGAGAACCTTCTGAAAATGTCAATAATGAGAGTGATATGTGGTTCATTCTTCACAGAGAAAAAGGAGACAAAATGAAGGTCTCCCTATGTACTTTCCACTGCTGACTAGTGTATTATGGTAGAGAAAGAGAAAAACGAATTGTTAGATTACAATTCAAATTTAAATTAGATAGGATGTTTTCTTTTTTCTTGTTGATCAAGCTCATGGGAAAACACATGCGTTCCTTGAGGATTAAGAAATATCTTGAGTTTTTTTTAAACATATCTCAAACAGGAGGTACTTCATGAAAGCAAGGGATAACGGATGAATGATTCATGTACAGAATCAACATGAGCAAGGAAAGAAACTGTGAGCTTAAAGAGGAGTAAAGCGAAGTTGAAAATTAAAATCTAAAGAGAAACACCCAGACACACACACATGCACACACACATATAAACATACATACACACATACACAAACACACATACATACACACACACACATACTCAAACACACACACATACACACACATTCACACACACACACACACACACACACACACACCTCACAGAAAAGATAAACAGAACAAAACACCCAACACTACAAAAATCTCATGTAGTGTAACATATTCATAATGACAGGATAAAAAGAAAGAAAGAAAGAAAGAAGTAGAAGAGTCTCTAAAATGTTGGTTAATGATATTTCTCTGTAATTAATGGCATAAACTACATCACAGAGCCAGGGATCTCAGAATCAGTAAGGAGGATAAAAGTATGAACAAAGAAACAACTGTCACTCCAAGCAAGGCAGAGGGAAAACACTTTTCCTAGAGGTGCAAAAATGCAAATTACATTGGATTTTTTTTTAATCAGAAACAATGTTGACAGAGAAAGAAGAACAAAGTATTTAATATGTGAAAACAAGAATCACCAAGCTAGAATCCCATGTCCAACAAAGTTATCCTCAAAGGTAGAGTTGCTTCTTCCCAGTTCAATGAGACCCCATACCATATTTTCCCACATACTCATTTGTCAATTGACATCTAGGTTTGTTCCATTTTCCAGCTGTTTTGAGAGGGACAGTAGTTAATTAGGATGTTCATGTATCTCTATGATAGGACATAGATATCTTAATTTTATATATCAACAGGAACATACCTGGGTCATAAGGCAGGTCTCTTTCTAGGTCTCTGAGGAACTTCCACACAGATTTCCATAGTGGCTGCTCTGGTTCACACATCCTGCAGGTAACAGATCTTCCTCTTTGCTCACATTCTCACCAGCATTTGCTACCATTTGGTTCCCTGATGATAACCATTCTGACCACGATGAGAAGAATCTTAACTCAATTATAATTTACATTTTCCGATGGCTAAGAATAATAACACTTTTATATGTATTTATTGGCTATTTGTGCCCCTCCTTTCTAGACGCTCTGTCAGCTTCATTAGCCAACTTATTTAGTCAAAGACTCTCTTTTTCTATTTGTTGTTTCACTTTTGCAGTTCTGTATATATTCTAGATGGTAGCTTTCTGTCTCAGGTAAGTACAGAGATTTCTCCCATTCTATAGGCTAACTGATCGCTCTGATATTTCTTTGCTGAGCAGAAGCATTTTACATAGGGGTAATGCCATCTGTCTATTGCCTACGTTGCTAGAGTCCTTTTCAGAAAATCCTGCCTATGCTGCTATCTCCAAGGGTTTTCCCCATATTTTTCTTTGGCAATTTCACTGGTTTAGACTTTATATTCCAGGTCCTTGATCTATTTTGTATTGATTTTTGTGCAGGGTTAGAGAGATATTGGTATTATTTCATTCTTCTACATGTAGCTTTAGTTTTCCCAGCACCATTAGTTGAAGAAAATGATTTTCTTCAATGTGTACTTTTGACATTTGTCAAAAATGATGTGGTTGTAGCTGTGTGGGTTTATTTCTGGATCTCAACTCTATTCTGCTTTTGTGTTAGCACCATCTTATCTCCCTGTCATTATGGCTCTGTAGTGTAATTCAATATTAGCTATTGTGAAACCTGTTCATTTTCTTTGGTTATTTTGGGTCTTTGCATTTCACATGACTTTTAGGATTATTTTTTTTTCTAGTTCTGTGAACAATATCATAGGAATTTTTATTTAAATAATTATGTGGAACTGGAAATTACTATATTAAGTGAACTAGACTCACCAAAACAAATACCACATGTTGTCACAACATGATACATGTGACATGAAAGTTGAAATGAGGTTCCTGAGAAGAGGACAAGGGACCAGAGGCAGTCATGAAAAGGGATGATGGAGGGAGAGAGGGGCAGAATCAACAAAATGGACGTTTGCAAAAAAATATGCCATAGTGAAACCCATAAGAACTAATAATAAGACAGAAAAAAAAGTAAGGGAGATAAATGGGTATATTTCTGTTCTGCAGTACTTGCCTAGCATGTGGAAGGCCTTGGGTCCAATTCCCAGCAACCTCTGACTGCCCTCCCTACCAAAACAAACAAACAAACAAAAATGCATAGGAGAAGTAAATATCTTTATAGACAAAATCAGGGAAAATCTTTTCTGGGCTCCTTATGAAGAACAAGAATTTTTAAATATATATTTTGTCGTTCTCATTCTTATTTGACCTAAAATATAGTGATATATAATATTAATAGAAATGATACCTTATTTCGCTGTATGAATAAGTGACTTAAAATTAATAGTAAGAATATCACAAGAGATTGACTGGAAATATTGGCAATGTTCTGTCAAGTTACCTCTACTAGTTACAAAACATCATAGTGCTATTTGAAGTTAATCCCAGGTAAAAATGTGTCTTAGAAACTCTTTGGCAACAGCTAAGAACAGTAATAATGTAAAAGCATCTATCTATCTATTAAAATAAGAAAGAAAGTTGAATTATATAAAATGTTCAGTTAAAACTGGAGATTACAAGAAATTACAGCATATATCAAAAGACATTAAGAAGTAAATTACAGCTTCTGCATTGATTCCAAGTTCTTCACAGAGACCCATCCCTCACATCTTTCTCTATGCTCTAACCCTATCTAGCCTTGGTTCCACATCCAGTGTGCTGGCTTTGTCAGTCCAACCCATAACTTTCTGCAACCAGCATCTAGGCTTCCTTCCTTCTCCCACCCTCAGGTTCTTTCTGAACCACATATAACTTCTCTACCCATCCAGCCAGATCCCCCATATCTTTCTCCAGGGACTAACCATATGCATCTCCCTTACCTTCCTCATGCATGCCTTCTTCTGGGCCCACCAGATCTAGCCAGAATCCTAAATTGCAATCTAGTCTAGCCATACCAACCTGCTCCAAAACCAATCGCTAGGCTTCTGCCAGAGTACATTCTACCCACAACCCATAGACCCCTCCTAGGCCACATCAAACTTTTATATCCAGCCAGATCTTCACCATACACCAGGATGGACAGGAAAGATATCCAGTCAAACAAACTTCATTCCAACCAAGTCATTTTCAAATTTAGGTCCAAACAATTCTTATATCCTCTCTTTTTCCCCAAACTATTCTGTCCATATCAGACTTATAAGATCTCATTGCAATATACAAACAATAGCAATGATCAAGTTAGCATCCTCTGTCTAAAACCTATCAGTCTTGCAAAAATAATTGCAACTAAGAAATTTGCAGGAAACAAAAGTAAGAAGAAAATCCATAATCTCCTTCAAAGAAATTATAGAGTTTGAAGAGGACACAAAGAAAGAGTGCAATAAACATATGGAAAAAGAGCTAAAGGAGAGTAAGCACCAGAGTGATACCCCCAAAATATCAACATGATTAGGCTGATCCAAAGGACAAATCCAGAATTTGAGAATAGAATTCAACTAGGAGAGAAAAACATTGAAGAGGACTCAATGAAATGAAATTGGAAATGTAAATAGTTATTACAAATAAGGCTGTTTTGGCAAAGAAGCCAAAACCGAAAATGGAAAAAGGACATCTTCAACAAACGGTGCTGGTCCAACTGGATGTCCACTTGTGAAAGAATGAAATTAGACCCATACTTATCACCTTGTACAAAACTTAAGCCCAAGTGGATCAAAGACCTTAACCTGAGGCCGGTCACACTAAATCTACTAGAAGAACAAGTGGGAAAAACCCTTGAACTCATTGGCACAGGTGACAACTTCCTGAACAGAACACCAACAGCTCAGGACCTGAGACCAACAATCAATAAATGGGACCTCATGAAACTGAAAAGTTTCTGTAAGGCAAAAGACACTGTCATTCGAACAAAATGACATACAGACTGGGAGAAAATCTTCACCAACCCCATATCTGACAGAGGGCTAATATCCAAAATATACAAAGAACTCAAGAAATTAAATGCCAAGAAACCAAATAATCCAATCAAAAACGGGGTACGGAGCTAAAAGAGAATTCACAAAGGAGGAATCCCTAATGTCCAAGAGACACTTGAAGAAATGCTCGACATCCTTAATCATCAGAGAAGTGCAACTCAAGAGGACTCTGAGATTCCATCTCACACCTGTCAGAATGGCTAAGATCAAAGGCTCAAATGACAGCACATGCTGACGAGGGTGTGGAGAAAGGGGAACCCTCCTCCATGCTGGTGGGAGTGCAGGCTTGTGCAACCACTGTGGAGGTCAGTATGGTGATATCTTAGAAAACTTGGAATAGCTTTGCCTCCGGACCCAGACATACCACTTCTGGGTATACACCCAAATGCCTCTTCACGGAATCATAAGGAAGTTTCCTCATCTATGTTCATAGCAGCCTTATTTTTAATAGCTAGAAACTGGAAACAACCCATATGTCCCTCAACGGAAGAATGGATTAAAAAACTGTGGTACATCTACACAATGGAATATTACTCAGCTAACAGAAACAATTAAATTATGCAATTTACAGCCAAATGGATGGAACTAGAGAAGCTCATCCTGAGTGAGATAACCCAGACTCAGAAGGATGCACATGGCATCTATTCTCTATTCTCTTATGTTGGATTTTAGCTATATAGTACATGATATCTATACTACAACCAATGCACCAAAGGGAACATGGACATAGACTTTTGTTTTGTTTTGTTTTGTTAGTTTTCTCTCCCTGGCAATGAGACACTTTTCACTGGTGGTACTGCCTTGTAGGTCCCCAGTATATGAGGAGGCTCTTGGCCCTCATATGACTGCTGAACTGGGGCGAGGGACTGTTATGTAGGGACACTCCACTCCAGAGCAGTGGGATGGAAGGGTTAGGGGGTAGAGGGTGGGAGGGCGGGGCTGGGAAAGGAGAAAAGAGGACAATATGATGGAGATGCAACCTGAAGCAACAAATAAATAAATTTATTTAAAAAAAGAAAACTGAAAAGAAAGTCATACAAGTAGTATAAATCAAGCAGAAGATATAATATCTGAATGCCAAGATAAAGTAGAGGATCTAGACCAAATAAGCAAAAGGTAAAAAACAAAACAAACAAACACAAATACAAACAGAAAACCCACAGATAAGGAGCACAAATGAAATGCTCAACAATATTAAAAGAAAAAAACAACAAATCACCAAAGTATAGGCATGAATGAAGGGGAAGAGTCCCAAGTCAATGGCATAGATCAGATCTTTAACATGACAGCAGAAAATGTCTGAGAAATCTACGTCCATGTTCCCTTTGGTGCGTTGGTTGTAGTATAGATATCCTCTACTATATAGCTAAAATCCTACTATAAGTGAATAGATGCCATATGCATCCTTCTGAGTCTGGATTAGCTCACTCAGGATGAGCTTCTCTAGTTCCATCCATTTGGCTGCAAATTGCATAATCTCATTGTTCCTGATAGCTGACTAATATTCCTTTGTGTAGATATACCACAGTTTTTTAATCCATTCTTTGGTTGAGGGACATCTGGGTTGTTTCCAGTTTCTAGGTACAACTAAAGATTGATGCTGTAATGTATGGAGAGAAAATGGGAACTGTCCAGGCAGCCACTGGTATGTCATTTCTTAGTTTTGGAAGCAGCAGTCCCTGCACTTCCTATATAATCAGATATATTTATCCCTCTCAGGTCTCTGAGGTGGTTAAAGAATAGATAGCTAAAGTCTCATAGTTAAATTTTGAGTTTTTAGGAATCAAGAGGGTGTTCTGGATCTAAGAAGATGTTTTTAAAATTGTGATGAAATTTGAGTTGGATATAGAACTTTAAACTCATGGAGATGGGTAGATAGTAGAATGTTAAAGTCAGGTGCCAAATACATATGGACTGGACATTGGGATTGTATGCTAAGCCATATAACTCTCATAATTGTGGCCTAATTACCTTTGTTGTTTTGAATTGTATTTATTATTATAAGAGAAAGAGCCATTAATTGGACTGAAAGGGAGAGCTGTTGGGGGCGGGGGGAGATATACCTTAAACTTAAAAAAAAAGGAAGGGGATGGGTGGGTTGAGGCAGAAGAGGGTGGGAGGGTTGGACTGGAGGGGTGAGTAGGGAGGGGATTGTGATTGAGATGTAACTTGAAGAAATAAAAAATAAAGTAAAAAAAAAAGAAAAAGAAATTGACTGAGAAATCTTTTAAAATATTCAACATTTTTAGGCACTGAGGAAATACGAATTAAAATTATTTTTGTTACCCAAGCCTAAATGGCTGAGATAAAAAGTAAAATAAAATAAAAAGCAACCAAACAACAACAAAACCCAAAATAAAGAAATGTGGATGTGGGGAAATGGCAACATTTACTCACTGTTTGTGGGAGTGCAGCATGTCCATCCACTTTGGAAATCAGTGTGGAAATTTCTCAAAAAGGTAAAAATAGATCTAGCCATGATCAAGCTCTACCACTCATGGGTGTATACCTAAGGGACTGTATACCCTACTATAGAGATATCCCTTCATCTGTGTTCATTCATTCAACAGGTATTGAAAACAGCCTAAATGTCCATCAACTGATAAATGAATAATGAAAATGTGGTTTATTTACATAATTGATGATTATTCATCCATTAAGAGAATGAAATTCAGCTACCAAGTTTTGTCCTTTTTGGACAGCAGTCTGTCTGCAGTTGAAGCAAGGAGTTTTTACATGTCAAGAGATAGGCTTGCCACTAATTCAACCATCTCACATTGGAGATTCTTCGATGCTTTTCTTCTACTTGGAGTAGAATAGGGGGTGCTGTCAGGAGCTGATATGTCACGATATCAAAAAAAAATCTTAATTTAAGACCACATCTTTGAATGACATATTCTGCAGATCTCTTGGGGTTTTTGAATATGCCCTATCTATCTCTTGTATTTAGACAGGGTAGGTTAGTCCTTCACAATCCCTGCTCTACAATAAATGTCTGTCAGAGAAACAGGACCAAAAGGCTGAAGACTGATGCTGGAATGTATGGAGAGAAAATGGGAACTGTCCAGGTAGTCATTTCTTAGTATTGGAAGCTGCAGGCCCTGCACTCCCTATACAATCAGATATATTTATCCTTCTCAGCTCTCTGAGGTGGTTGAAGAATAGACAGCTTGAGTCTCATAGCTAAATTTTGAGTTGTTTAGGAATCAAGAGGGCGTTCTAGATCTAAGAAGATGGTTATAATAGTGATGCAAGTTAGTATGAAAACTAAGTCAGTTATAGAACTTTAAACTCATGGAGATGGTTAGAAGGTAGAATGTTAAAGTCAGGGGCCAAATATGTATGAACTGGACATTGGGAAGGTATACCGGGCCATTTAACTCTCATAAATGTGGCATATTTAATTCTGCTGTTTTGTATAGAATTTACTGTTGTAAGAGAAAGAACCATTTGTTGGAATGAAAAGAGAAGCTGTTGGGGGGGGAAGAGGGTGGAAGGGTGGGACAAGAAGGGGGAATAGGGAAGGGTTTGCGACTGAGATGTAACTTGAAAAAAAATAAAGTACTTATTTAAAAAAAAGAGAATGAAATTCAGATATAAATGGTTTGGGAAAAAAATCATTATGGGTTAGGTAATTCAGACCATGAAGACAAACATCACATGTTTTCTCTTAGTTGTCGATATTATCTGCAAATCTTCAAATATTTTCCTTCTTTTAGAATGTCCATAGAGATCAATAACTAAGTCACTATGGAGAGTGACTTCCTAAGGAACAGACACTCAGTGGTCTGATATAAAGGATTAACAGGAAATAATGGGCCAGTAAGGGAAAAATTGAAGTAAAGAAGACAGGGAAGGGTACAGGAAGGAATTAGGGAAGAATAAATAACACTAATGGTATTTTGAAAAAGTCATATGGAAATCAACTACTGTAGAAGCTAATATATATTAAATACTATATATATTTAAATTCTATATATTATAATATATACAAGTACTGTATATATACTACATATATATGTATATGTGTGTGTGTGTGTGTGTGTGTGTGTGTGTAGTATTCAAAAAGTTAAAATGAGGTTACCAACTAATAGGAAAAAAAGACCCTACTAGACACCCCAGGCTAACAATGAAGTGATCTGTTACCAGGAATGAGTTACTTCTTTTTGAGTTGCTTGCAAGTGAGAGTCTATAGAAGATTAAATATTACAGGCCATTGCTAATACTTTTTGATATTCTCCAGGACTTAGTGGTCCTGAAGACAATGGAATCACAGTATATGGAATAAGCAAGGCTGTACTCATTGGGATGCTTCACCTTTCCTGCCCAGCTTTTGTAGTGTTCAATGGTGCTGTCCATACTCCCAGAGGAGATAACTAATGATCAAGCTTAACAAACTATGAATCTTGACAGTGCGATCTTGGCAAGACATACATACTGTCTTGATAATGGAAAGGATTTCAGGGGAGAGACCAACTACTTTCTTATTGAGTATGAGGAGAAATTCATATCTGACAGATTGCTTGGCTAAGAACCAGTTCTTAGATGGGTTATAGGCCCCAAGGCAGTAACTAATGCTATTATTCTTCGAGCATAGTATTAGATTAACTCCTAATGATTTATCATTATATACATAAATTAATACATTTCTTAGGTTTCATCAGAGAGGTTGCTATTTGCAGTATATAGTGATTAACACAGAGACCTATAACTGATCTAGGCTTAGAGAACAAAAGACTACAGAATCCTTAACCCTCACCTGGATTTTTCTATCACATCTCTTTCTCCCAACACTAAGCAAACATTGAGAAAGAGGAGGCAGAAAGTCTGTAAAAGCCAGGACAACAGGAAACTGTCTTCTTGACACAACATGACAGTTGTACACAGGAACTCACAAAAAAAATGTGACAGCATGCATTAGAACAATGAAAGTCACAAACAGACTGAATTCCAGCATGGAAAAGGAAATTGGGCACAAAGAACCACCAAGGAGCTACTGGCAATTGTAAGCTTCTGAGAGAGAGACAGAGAGATAGAGACAGACAGAGAGAGACAGAGAGTTAGCTTTCTCCAAGAATATAGCATCAAAAAAAAAACAGTAACAAAACAAAACCCCACCAGGTTTACTTTTATAAGATTAGCTATAACATAAAAAGTAACACCTTATCGTTAATACTAATAAAATATAGCCTGTTCACAAAAAATAAAATAAAATAATAAAAAGAAATAAAAAAATATAGACTCTTCCACATAGTGGAAGTTCACATATTCAACAATATTTGCACTGCACAATTTTTGTAAGATAAAAAGTTAGAGGGGAAGAAAAGAGGCAGTTGATCTAGGATGAGTTTGGGCAAAGGACGGGAAGAATATAATTAAAACTTGTATAAAATTATGGAAGTATATATATATATATATATATCCATATACAGATATATGAAACTGAAAAACACTTGATGAGAAGTAACAGAGACTAAGAAATCCACAGCCACCCGTGTCTTTTTCTAAATTCCTGGAGAAAAAAATGTTGTGAAGACGAAAACACTGTAAAGGTACTTATAAGTTAGATAACAGCATGAAACTCACCAGATTATGGAGGAGATATAGTTATGCTCTTTGTAACTTTGTGAAAAATACTGCCATGTTGTGTGAATTCTTTTCAGAAGAATATAACAGCAAATAGCCCACTGTGGATTACTTGTTGGTCATCACATTACAATAAAAACAATGGGCCAGTGCAAGGTCAGTATCCCTACATAGGCTGGCATATGTTCCCAGAGAAGCAGAATCAGAGATCAAGTAATGGTATCTTTTTAGATGTTTTGTCCCAAATAGCTTTGTTGGTCCTTTTTTTGTCTTACAGGTCTTTCACAAGTATATTATGATTTCTGATTTTTTTTGTTTTTATAGGTTTTATTTGTGTATGCATGTATTTCTTGTTCTGCCTGTTTTATGTTTGTTTTTCATTGTCTCTTTTTTGCTTTATTGTTTGCCTGCTTGTTTTCTAAAGAGAGAAGAAGGGTTGAAGTTGGATGGATAGAGAAATTATCATCAGAATATATTATAAAAAAATTTACTTTAATCATTCAAAGTTTTAAAAAATTAACAAAAAAAAAAAAACCCAAGAATATCCAAGTATATGTTGGATCCTTTCAAAACCCGTAATAAATTCTTTTCTGTGTGTGTTTACTGTGAAAAATTAGTATATTTCAAATATGAAACATGAAAGTTTGGGGTATGAGAACATATGTTGTATGTGTATGTTTTGGAGGGGCTGAGTACCTGAGTGTTCATATGCATTTGTAGGTCAGACAATAAATTTAGATATCAGTACTCTGTAACCATTCACCTTGTTCTTTTGAGATAGTTATTGCACATGGAACTTACCAAGTAGGCTGTACTGGTTGGTATGGGCCCCTCTCCATCACTGTGACAGAAAATGTGTGCCATCACTCCTGGCATCTTTCATAGTTTGTGGAAAATACATGACAAGCACATTATTCACTGAGCTTCCTGTCTCTAAACATGTTTTTAATGTAAAGAATAAAGACAGAATTACAGACAACAAATGTGTAAAAATTGATCCTAGAGGATTGTATTAAAAATCATGCAGGAGAAGATAATAATGATGAACAGTATCAGAACTGTCTAAGAAAATTCTTGTCTTTATATGAACTCATTAGGTTCACTGCAGAGCTTTAGACTGGCAAGATAAATTAGCTTTCAACTGATGATATCCAGAAAAGGCTACTGAGCATCTGACACAAAAACAAGCAGGCATCAATGCATGGATATTTAATAATTACTCCATGAAATGAAAATAACTAGATTATTAATTTGATTTTTTTCGAACCCTTTAAAAATCATTTTTGCCCTGGATCCCTTTTAAGATATTAAATCACTAAAACTTAAAAATTGCTTCAATACTTTGAATAACTGATGAAATGATGAAGATGCTAAAACTAAGTGAGAGTCTTAATGTTCAATAAGCTTCAAAAAATTTATTTTGTTGAAGTCCGATCTCTGTCCATAGTTTGATGGATATATATACTCATATCTTACTAGTTAATCCACAAATATTACAAACGCCTATTTTAACTGTTTAATTTTGTTGGTTTTGTTACTTTTTTCTCATCATTGATTAACCTTTAACTCTGGCCCTTATATTTATATTAACCAAATTTCTTCTGTAGAGAACAGAGACCTTCATGGTAGATAATAGACCTGACATTCAATGCTCATTTTTGATGATTTTTTTTGTCCCATATTTCTGAGACCTTGGGAAATAATTGTCACCTACATATTTCTACATCAGGATTATTTTTCACATTTTCTTTGTTCTTAATTTCTTTTGTCTTTTAGAGTATTTTCTACTTATTCATTGTCTCCCACACACTTAAGCTTAGTGATGAGTTCATCACACAAGCATTTAGACATACTAAGTAACAGCATTCTTTCTAAAGAACTCTCAAGAGAGTATAAAATGTACTCAACTCCATTTTCAAAGAAAATTTCAGAGAGTATAGATCTTCAAAAAGGGTATGTGATGGATCAAAAGTAAAGCTATCCATTTCGTCACTACATTGGATATTCACAATCATTTGTTAGGAAAATGTGGGTATTCTTTCAACTGCCTTTTCAAGGTACTTGTGAACAGCTTATTTCAATACATCCTACTTACTCCAGACAGATGATGAATATACAAATTCCGTAACTGGATATTGCTTATCAAATATTAAGAGCAAGACAAACAAAGAAGTGAGGAGAAGATCAGGACTGCCCTTGAAGTACGTATTGAGTCAAGGAAAGGAGTGCACAATCATAAAATGAATGCTGAACTGCAGCGCTCTAGCAGAGATAATAAAACCAGCGCTCACATTAGGTAATAAAATACTTGAGGATAAACTGTACTTGGAGCAAAGCACAAACTCAAGAGAGATTCAGAAAAACTGATAACCCTTATAGAAGTTTACAAAGATATTGAGAAAGTACTAAAGCAAAAATCAATCATGTGCTTCTCTCAGAATTATATACTCTTCTTCCGAATGGAGCAGGCCGCCATCCTCTGAGGTTGTCTTGGTTGGAAGAGAAAAACAGCACTGGATCCCAGATGCAACCATGCCTCCCTTCTGATGTCATCATTTTCTAGCTGTTTATTTCAAAATGTGTCTCTTGAGAGCTTTACTGACTATGAAGTGGGGAAAATAATACTGACATTACCATGATTTTTGTTTGTTTGTTTGTTCTGTATGAAGGAAAATACTTGGCTTCAGTGAATAAAAAAACTATGAATATACAATATGTTCACAAGATAGAATGCAGTTGTGCTTAAGGGAAATAATTAAACTCGTTTGTGGGGGATGCTTTAGTTCTTTATGCCACCTAAACTTTTTATTTTTTATATTCATGATTAGTTATTTTTTCAATTAATTTTATGTATTTTGAACAGTTAACAAAAGAAAGCTTCATTTGCTAAAAGTCTCTAGATATGTATATTTCTCAATATCCACCATTTTCTAGGAGAAAAATTTTACAAATTCAATGCAACTAAAATTTGTTAAGATGAGTATGAGAATATAAATGGCAGGCTA
Source organism: Lophiomys imhausi (assembly GCA_907164525.1). NCBI lineage: Eukaryota > Metazoa > Chordata > Mammalia > Rodentia > Muridae > Lophiomys > Lophiomys imhausi. The sequence goes on from CAJQZJ010004763.1 coordinate 12,766,483, forward strand.
GGTCCATGTTAATTAAAGGATGGCTATAGGTCCATGTTAATTAAA
>CAJQZJ010004763.1:12768461-12789107 GCA_907164525.1 Lophiomys imhausi
AGAAGAAGAAGAAGAAGAAGAAGAAGAAGAAGAAGAAGAAGAAGAAGCAGCAGCAAACACTCTAAAGAGGAGCAGAGAGAAGGAAATCATCAAACTTAGGACTGAAATCAACAACTTAGAAACAAAAAGGATAATAAAAAGAATCAATGAAACCAAGAGTTGGTTCTTTGAAAAAAATCATCAGCATAGACAAACCCTTAGCCAAACTAACTAAAAGGCAGAGAGAAAATGACAAAATCAGAAATGAAAAGGGAGAAATAACAACAGACATCAAGGAAATCCAAAGAATCTTTAAGTCTTACTTCAAAAACCTATACTCCACAATATTTGAAAACCTAAGCAAAATAGACAATATTCTTGATCAATTCAGCCATTAAAAGTCTCCCAACCAAAAAAAGCCCAGGGCCAGATGGTTTCAGCACAGAATTCTACCAGACCTTCCAAGAAGAGCTAATACCAATACTCTTTAAACTTTTCTACAAAACAGAAACAGAAGGAACACTGCCAAACTCATTCTATGAGGCCACAGTCATGCTGATACCTAAACTACACAAAGACCCAACAAAGAAAGAGAACTTTAGACAATCTCCCTCATGAACATAAATGCAAAAACACTCAATGAAATACTTGCCAACTGAATGCAAGAACACATCAAACGTGTAATACACCATGATCAAGTAGGCTTCATCCCAGAAATGCAGGGGTTATTTAACATATGAAAATCCATCAGTGTAATCCATCATACAAACAAGCTGAAATGAAAAAAAAAAAAAAAACACATGATCATCTCACTAGATGCTGAAAAAGCATTTGACCAAATCCAACACCCCTTCATGCTAAAAGCCCTGGAGAGGGCAGGCATACAAGGATCACACCTAGAAATAATAAAGGCCATATACAGCAAGCCAGTAGAGAACATCAAATTAAATGGAGAGAAACTTAAAGCATTTCCAATAAAATCAGAGACAAGGCAAGGCTGCCCACTCTCCCCATGTCTCTTCAACATAATACTTGAAGTTCTTACTAGAGCAATAAGACAACTAAAGGAGATCAAGGGGATACATTTGGAAAGAAAGAAGGCAAAGTATCCCTATTCATAGATGATATGATAATATACACAAGTGACCCCAAAAATTCCACCAGAGAACTCCTACAAAAGATGAACAACATCAGCAAAGTGGCTGGATACAAAATTAATTAAAAAAACTTGGTAGCCCTTCTTTATACAAAAGATAAATGGACTGAGAAAGAAATCAGGGAAACAACATCATTCACAATAACCAGAAACAATATAAAATACCTGGGGGTAACTCTAACCAAGCAAATGAAAGACCTGTACAACAATAAATTCAAGTCCTTGAAGAAGGAAATTGAAAAAGACACCAGAAAATGGAAATATATCCCATGCTCATGGATAGGTAGGATCATCATAATAAAAATGGCCATCCTACCAAAAGCAATAAACAGATTCAATGCAATTCCTATCAAAATACCAACACAACTTTTACAGACCTTGAAAGAACAATCCTCAACTTCATATAGAATAACCTGGAATAGCTAAATCAATCCTGTATAATAAAAAAAAAATCATCTGAAGGTATCATCATCCCAGATTTCAAGCAATATTACAGAGCAATAGTAATAAAAACAGCATGGTACTGGTAGAGAAACAGACCAGTTGACTAATGAAATAAAATCGAAGACCCAGAAATAAGCCCACACTCCTACAGTGACTTAATTTTTGACAAAGAAGCCAAAACCATACAATGGAAAAAGGACAGCATCTTCAACAAATGGTGCTGGTCTAAATCGATGTCAACATGTAAAAGAATACAAATAGACCCAGATTTATCACCTTGCACAAAACTTAAGTCCAAGTGGATCAAAGACCTTAACATAAAACCAGATACACTAAATCTATTAGAAGAGAAAGTGGGGAAAAGCCATGAACTCATTGGCACAGGTGACAACTTCCTGAACAGAACACCAAAAGCTCAGGTTCTAAGACCAATAATCAATACATTGGACCTCAAGAAACAGAAAAGCTTCTGTAAGGCAAATGACACTGTCATTTGAACAAATGGCAACCTACAGATTGGGAAAAGATCTTTACCAACCCCATATCTGACAGAGGCCTAATATTCAAATTTTATAAAGAACTCAAAAAATTAAACACCAAGAAACTGAATAATCCAATCAAAAATGGGGTACAGAGCTAAACCCAGAATTCACAAAAGAGGAATTTCTAATGTCTGAGAGACATTTGAAGAAATGCTCAGCATCCTTAATTATAAGAGAAATGCAACTCAAAACAATTCTGAGATTCCATCTCACATCTGTCAGTATGTCTAAGATCAAAAATTCAAATGACAGAACATGTTGGCGAGGTTGTGGAGAAAGGGGAACACTCCTCCATTGCTGTGTGTTTACTGAGTGCAAACTTGTACAGCTACTTTGGAAATCAGTCTGGCGATATCGTTGAAAACATGGAATAGCTCTACCTCAAGTCCCAGTCATACCAGTCTTGGGTATACATTCAAAGGATTCCTCACCAATCCACAAGGACATTTCAATTATGTTCATAGCAACTTTCTTTGTAATAGTAGAAACTGAAAACAACCCAGATTTCCCTCACCGATGAATGGATAAAAAAGCTGTACATTTACACAATGGAATACTACTCAGCCATCAGAAACAAGGAAATAATGCAATTTGCTGCCAAATGGATGGAACTAGAAAAGCTCATCCTGAGTGAGCTAGCCCAGACCCCAATGTACATGGCATCTATTTACTTACAACTGGATTTCAACCATATAGTACAGATAACTATCCTACAAACAACAGACTGAAAGGAAGAGGAACATAGACTTTGTTACTAGTTAGTGGGTACTTTGCCCTAGTGGAGCTGCCATGTAGGCTCCCAGTACAAGAGAAGCTCTAAGCCCTCATATGGCTGCTGAACTGAAGGGGGCTGATATGTAGGAGCACCCCACACTGGAGAAGTAGGATAGGTGAGAGAACGGGAGAGGGTGGGAGGGTGAGAGAGTGGGGCCAGGAGGGATGGAGGGAGGGAACTGTGATGAAGATGTAAGTTGAAGTAATAAATAAACAGTAAAAAAAAAAAATTTTTTTAAAAATTGAACTAAGAATTTAAATATTTTGTCTCCTCCTCCTTGTAAGAGTTTATGCAAATATTAATCCCTACTCAGTAAAACTATTGTCTAATGTAAGTGTCAGAGTTCTGAAGGCAAAGATTTCCCAAGTGCAAGTATTACAGCTCTGAAAGATATCCTGGCAGCCTGGAGCCAAGAAATACCACAAAGTCATACCATACAACAATCTTCATACAACAGATTTACTGGGAAACAAAAGTGGGTGGCTGCCTCAGCTCAGTTAGAAGTGGGGGGGCGGGACTAAGCAGGAGACAGGCTTATAAAGTATTTCTTTGGGGTAGAGTTTTCCAGGGTGGGGATTGGTGGGATTTCAAGCCTAATCCAGAGATGTGTTGGATTTCGTGCTCAGAGATTGGTGGGTTTTCAGGCTTGTGGATTGGTGGTTTTTTTTTTTTTTTTGTAAGATTTCAAACCCAGAAGTGGGATCAGACCTTTTACCCTACATTTAGAGAAAGAACTTGTGTCTCATGTAGTAAGCCCTCTTCCCTGTTTCTTTAATGTCCTATGCTCTGATCCTTTCAAAATTAGCTAGTCATAAAATGTTGTGAACCTAGCCCCCAGCCAGTGAGGAGTAGCAACAATCACCACCTGCATTAAAATAAAAACAAAGTGAGCTTCCTCTTCCAGTCTGTCGGCTCTTTGGCTTGTGTGAGAAGTGAATCCTTTTAATCAAGATTAAAGTTTTGCTTTGTGGAAACCCTTCAATTGGAGTGGTGGTCTCTTTCTTTGTGGTCCTGAGATATTTTTTTTTTTTTTAGCAATATCTTCTCAATTTTACATTTTGAAAATCTATGCCTTCTTTAAGCCTACTTTGAGCAATTGAAACATTTCACAGTTTCATTCTATTTCTCCATACATACTGTTTGGGATTTTTCTTATATTAAACAACTCACATAAAGTTGTCAATTTGTAGGAGAAATGTATGAACACAGACAAGTTTATCTGGTGTACCCTAATATTTTTCCTACTGGACTTGAGCTTCTTCAAGTAAAGATAGAGTCTTATTTATTTTAAATTGCTCAGTACATCTAAATTTATTGTCATTTAATATTTATTTGCTGAATGTAAAATTTTGCAATGAATACTAGGTAGAACATTTACATGTGTATACATTATTAATAATGTAATTTGGTACTTTTTAGTTTATTTTTCCCTCATTGTTTATATTGTTCTTTGCTTTGAAATATAAAACATGTCAAAAAAGTGAAGAAAACTTTTTTATGTTGTGCTTTGGTATCTAGTTGTCTCCCTTCATTTTAAATTTAATTTTATATTTTTGATACAGTTTCACTCTGTCATTCTGGTTGACCTCAAACTCTTAGAGGTCCTCCTGCCACTCTGCCCCTTCATCTAGATTACAGGGATTGAAGATATGTACTAGGACACCCTGCACTTCATTATTTCCCTCTTTTGTGTTTATGCCTCAGTAGTCAACAGTTTACCATAAGGCATCTCACTTTGTTTCAAATTCTCCTCTTTTAGTTATTTTTCTCAGCACTGTTACAGAGTATATGATGGAAGTAATTGAAGAGAAGAACTTATTTTGGTTTGGGATATAAGAGGTGTTGTTCATCATGTTGGGGAGGCATGGAAACAGGGACTGTATAGTAATGGCTGATGGTATGCTAGATGTGGTATGAATTTATTAAAATAACCAATTATGAGAATGTTTTTGTTTAATTTCAGTGTGAGGCTGCTTAAGACAGATATTTAATGTATATATGGGGTATATATTTGGGTAATAGAATTATGAGCTGGCTTAGATGGGCTACGATTGCACAACCCAGGCCTAGGCTTGTTAAGATCCACATGGTGTCTGTGTGTATTCATTTATAATGGCGGGTTAAGGATTAACAGCGAAGACCAATTAAAGATAATATAAATACTGGATAAATATTTAATTAGCTATTTTTTTCCCTACATATGGCGCCCAGCATTTGGTAATTAGAATCCATACTTACAGCCTGAGAAGGCCAGGATAAAAACTAACTTCCTAGCCAAAGAGCGGGGAGCTCCTTTAACAAAAGCTACTGCTTTACAGCAAAGGTGGAAGCTTAGCTCTCTTTATATGCCAAATAACTGGCAGCCTTCTAAACAAAGCTTGAAAACGGAATTAACCGCCTAAATTAAAAATGGAGAAATTCATAATGCCTCAATATGTTTGGATTCCAATTGAGTTTGTTTCTCTTAACATACAGATAACTTTTACACTGACAATTGTGGTTCTATGTATACTTTTGAGAAAGATTTGTCTACGATAGGCTTAAGGATATCTGTAAGGGAGAGAGTTTACAGAAAGAATGCTAAAATGCTGACAATAACAATGGGGAAAGGAAGGAGGCCTGTCCTGATACAAAAGATGTCAGCAGGAACTCACAAGTGCCTAAAAACTAGGTACTTATCAAGAGTATGGGGAAAGGCCTACCAAGGATATACAGTCAAAGTTAGATGTCAGGAATAATGAACAGAACTTTAATTACAACACGGGATTGCAATTAGATCAAGGCTTTTGGAATGTTGTTTCTTTGCTTGATTTTTGATGAGATGTTTTTGATTTTCCTATATTGGGAGGTAAAAAGGATGTTTTTTGTCATTTGACAATGTTAAGATATAAGAGATTTTTAAAGATATAAGAGAAAGGGGTCACAAGCCAGTCTCCTTAGATATGGGACACCCACTGGAAAACTAGTTTCAAGATAGATATTAGACCGTAGGAGAGATATGTTCTTAATCCTTGGGTGTGATGATGCATGCCTTTAATCACAGCATTTGGGAGACAAAGACAGGTTGATCTCTGACCTTCACCAAGGTCAGCCTGGTCTACAAAGTAGATCCAAGACAAGGATATACAAAAAATTCTGTCTTGAAAGAAAAATAAAAAGATATGTTAATTATGAGAAATTATATATTTTCAGAGCAAAGGAACCAAACACGAAAGAAGACAAGACAAGCCCAGATGGCCCAGCTCAAAGACTGTTCCAGCCAGGACTTCAGTGAAACCCTGAACTTTCCCATCCAAAGTTCAATGTACTACAAACTGCTCAGGACATTCAAATTGCTGAGCACATAGAGACTGGACAACAAATGTTATTAAATTGCATAACATTTTTTTTCCATTTTATTTGGGCACCCATACAGGTTTTCTATGACCCAATTCAGCAGGAAGCAATTTTAAGAGAATGACACCCCATTCCCAAAAGGTAGGGTAGGTGATTTTTTTGGTCATTTGATATGTTATAGATGCGATTTAGGAGGATTGGTTACAAACTGTTAAATGGTCTCTCAAGGACTTTTCTATTTCTTTTTCTTTTCTTTATCCTTCTCTCTTATATAGGGGAAAGGAACTTAAAAAGAAAAGAAGGGGAATGTATGTATATAAAATAGAAATGATAAGATATAAGGATTGATTATTGAATCTGCTCTAAAACTTAAAACTCTTGTTATTCTTAAAACAAGGTTTTAGAATTTTATATACTGATAAAAAATAAGATTAATTTTGATAGAATTTTACAGTTTGCTTGTTCAAAGATGATAGATAAATAGATTTATAAATCAATAGAGGTCTTCAAAACCCTCAGAGATATACAGAAAATGGTATTTAAAGATATTATTATTTTAAAAATTGTTTGACTTTTACACAGTCAGCTCCTGACAGCTCCCATTTGACTTGGAAGAAAACAATGAGTATCAAAAAGAAATCTCCCATCAGGAGATAATTCCTACTGGATAAAAATGTCCCTGCTTTCTCAACAGACTGTATACAGTCCAAAGATGGACCAGAGCTTAAATGCAGGTAAGTTGATGTCCTGATTCTGCAAAGACAGAGTGGGAAAATCCTTACTTCCTGCTGCACAATTATGTATGTGAGATATGCTTGGCCAGAAGGCTGAAGATGATGCTCCAATGGTATGGAGACATACTTGGGACTGTCTAGGCAACAAATTGTGATTTTTTTTCTTTTTGGAAGCTGCTCTTCTGTGCTTCCTATTCACTCAAATAATAACTTTATCCCTTCTTAAGTCTTTGATGGGATTGAAGACATAATAGCTATAAAATTTTAATTAAACTTGAGTTATTTAGGATTTAAAAAATATGTAGGATATGATAGAAATTATTTAGGTTCAGAACTTTAAACACAACAAGATAGATGGTTTTGTTCTTCTTCAAGATTGCCTGATAGAAATAGGCTAAACATTATGTATGTACCTTTTATCCTTTTTATTAGACAAAAGGAGGGAAATGACAGAGTGGTGTTTAGCATTCTAAATGTTGATTGGTCCTGTATGCTGTCTGTTACTTAATTGACTCTGATTGGTTAAACAAATGCTGATGCCTGGAGATTGGGCAAAGACAGAGGTAGGCAGGACTAGGGGCTTTGAGAGAGAGAGAGATAGCATCTTGGCAAAAGGCTGGAGAAGAAGCGAGGAGTAAACAAGGAAGACATGTCATGGGGTAGATTAAAGAAGATCCTTCCACGTGGCCTGGAACATCGGCTTAGTGTGGAGAATAATAGTCCAAAGGGACGTATGTATATATGGGATTATATTTGGCTAATAGAATTGTGAGCTAGCTTAGATGGGCTAGGATTGTACAACCCAGGCTTAGGCTTGTTAAGCTCTACATGGTTTCTGTGTGTATTTATTTATAATGGCAGGTTAAGGATTAACACTGCCGACCAATTAAAGATAATATAAATACTGGTTAAATATTTAATTAGCTATTTATTTTTCAACAGTGTAAATTATTAAGTATCTTGTCTCTTGAGCTAGCAGGGGCATGGCTTAGCCAGCTGAGCAAGTTTAACTCAGATGACTGGAGAAGGGGGCTCTACAAAGAAGTAGAAGAGAGGGGGCTACAAAGAAAAGAAGAGGCTCTTTGAAGAAGTAGGAGAAAAGGGGCTATGAAGAAGAAAGTAGTTGCTGCTCTCCTGACTGCTGCTTGTTCTTCCTGCTTCTGCTGCCTGGTTTGCTGGACTTCTACTGAGACTGGTATTGCCCCCAAAGAACCCAATGACCCTAATCAGCAGGAAGTAGCCTAAAGGGAACTATAACCCCTTTCACCTGTAACCTTCTTCTTTCCTGCATAGTGCTGGGGGGGAAAAGGAGTGGACAGGAGGCGTAAGGTGTTAAGGATAGTAAAATAAATTAGAATGTATAATTAATATAATACAAAAATAATAAAAGGCTCTTGTTAGATTGGCAACCAGATGTAAGGCAAGGCATAATGGGTAATTTAGTATCTAATGCTGTGGAGGAGATGGCAGGATTTGAAGGAGTGGACAGTGTGTTTCAGGACATCAGCAAAAGGCATAGGATGGTTCTCTCCCACTTGGTGCCCAGAATGGATTTTTATATGTTGGCATTTTTCCTCCTGTATGATATTTCAAAAGGGATGGGGAGAATGCTTAAACAATTTGAAAAGTTGCAAATGGATAAGGAGGGTTATGATAAAAAGATTACAGAAATGACTATGCAACTACAGAGTTTGAGAATTGAAGTTGAAGGGCTTAAAAAGCAAAAAGCACTGGAGAGAGGAGAGCACAGAAATTTAGAGCTGATGAAAGAGAAATTGCCCCTTCAGAGATAAGGGTTAATCTCAAACTAACTGCACCAGAAGAGGAGCGGCCTGGGGTTACAAGATTCTCCCACCATTAGCTTTCCCAGTAGCAACCAAAAACCTCAGATATCAAAATACTCGGTGTTTTAATTGCAGTAAGTTTGGTCATTTATAAAGAAATTGTAAGGCTAACAGCCTCAGAGACCAAAATGTCCAGCATGGTAATAAATATGGTACTTTTTAAGCCAGATGTGTGTGTTAAGTCTGGGAAATATAGTAACAGCATAGAAAGGGTTTCTAGTGGCAGAAAGTCCAGATTTTCTGACATTTGTAAACTTTTTGGGAGAGGTCAGCATTGGACAGATGAATATGTGTCCAAGAGGGACATACAAGGTGATCTTTTATAGTCAGGAAGAAACTTTGGGGCCCTACCTCAAGGCCCCAGAGCAAAATGTGCGAGCCATTTCAGACAAGAGCAGCTGACAGTTGTTACCAAGATAGAAAAGCCGAGACTCACCAGGTTATAAAAATAAACAAACTACTGATACAAAAAGCATTTAATTCATTGAAAATGTCTTTGTTACTCATTTAAAAATGCAATTTTTAATTCCAGTCCTTTTGAAAGTTACTATTGAAAACTGTATAGGATTTAAGAACTTAAGGTTTTGTTAGATATTAGTTTAGTTAATTGCAGAAATACGCTGCATTTAGTCTCATATATATATATATATATTTGAAATAGACAGTACATAGATAAAAAAACAAGCAATGTTTGTCTATTTACATAGACAGACAGATGATAGATGGTTTTCAACAACCTAAGAGACCTACAGAAAAATGGCATTTAAGATGTCTTAATAAGAAAAGGTTTTTCTGAGAGAGAGACAACTGCTCCTGGCAGCACCCCCAATCTACTTGATAAAAGATGATGGGCATCAAAGAAACAAACATGGCAAGATAGTCACTGAACAAAAAAAACTGATAGCAGGCTCTCTGCCCAACCTGGAACAAGCAGGACACTGAAAAGTCAACTGACCAACATTACAGAGATAAGGTAGGCCAGTCCTTTAATATTCCTGCTTCACAGAAAAGTTTGTCAGATATTCTGGACCAATAGGCTGAATACTGGATGCCCCAACAGCACAGAGAAACCATGTGTGGACTATTCAGGTAGTCAACCACCTCTGTCATTACTATAGTTTTGGAAGTTGCTTGCTCTACACTTCTTAAATACTTAGGTAATAATATAATTTCCTTCTAAAGTCTCTAATGCGGTTGAAGCCTAAATAGTTATAATAGTAAAATTAAGCTTAGTTGTGTAAGTTTAAGAAATGTTTTAAGTCTAAAAGATGTTATAGGTTGATAAGTGCAAACAAGAATAGAAAATGTCATTTGTACATAACTCTAAGCTAGATATAGATAATAGATGCTTTCTCAAAGGTTGCTAAATACAAGTAGACTGGACATTGGAAGTACGATTCTTTATAGATCTGATAAATATCTTTATATGTAGCATATATATTTATATAGTATATAAATATATACACACACCATTTTTTGAAATAAAAGGGGGAAATGTCATATGAGTTTATTAAAATAACCTATTATGAGAATGTTTTTGTATGAGGGTGCTTAAGACACAGGTGTAAAGTATTAACTGTCTTGTGAGCTAGCATTGGCAAGGTTTAGTTAGCTGAGGCTAGTTTAACTCAGAGGACTTGAGAAAATGATAAAAATCCAGAGACCCGAGGAGAAGGGGGCTCTACAAAGAAGTAAGAGAAAGGGCTACAAAGAAGAAAGAGGTTGCTGCTCTCCTGGCTGTTGGTGCTCCCCCATACTGCTGCTTGCTCTTCATGCTTCTGTCTCCTGGTTTGCTGGACTTTTACTGAGATTGGTATTGTCCCCAAAGAACCCAATGACCCTAAACAGCAGGAAATAGCCTAAAGAGAACTCTGTCCCTTCTCCCTCTAACCTTCTTTTTCTCCTGCATAGTGTTGGGGGTTTGGAAGGAACAAGGGGTGGAAGGGAAATAGTGGAATTAAATATAATACAGTAAATTAGAGTGTATAATTAATATTAATAAAAGCCATCTTGCTATAGTTAGATGGTTAGACACTAGCAGGATTAGAGGACATGATCAGAGATAGAGTCCTCCTTCATAATCAATAGCATGTAAAAGCAAGGACTGGAATTTCAAGACCCTTTTTCTTGGTCATAGGAATGGAACCTGAGCTCTGGGAGGAGAGGCAACAGCCTGAACTGCCTAGAAGGTCATGGTAACTAAGCCTGATTTGAGAAGCCATAACCTTGCAAGATTGTTATACATGCTATATGTATAATTTCTGATAAACAACAGAAGTAGAACATGGCTCTTTCCTGAAATAGGCTTGTCTAACACTTGTACAGGAAAATATCCCTCAGGAAAATCCATCTGTTCTAGAGATCTTAGAAATGATTTGCCTGCTTAAAAGCCAAATTGGTCAGTGGACTCTCTTGCCCTTCTCCCTTTTTACACATTTAGAGTGGTCTGCTCTGCAATGGTCCCTTCAGTCCTCACTATCCTTCCTCACTCTTTGAGAATATGCTTTTCTCTCCCCTGTGAGAAACCCTGCTTCCCTTTGACTCTGCACTCTGTGTCTCCTTTTGATAGATAAAACAAGAACTCAGGAATAAAGGGGAATCCATGCAGGGGCCCTGCTCGAGTGACTTCTTCCTTCTTCATCTTCCTCAGAATAAAGAATGCAGTTCTCTTATGCTGTTTGATATATGCCATTATCTGCTTTCTCTGCTTACATCTTCCTCAATGTATGCACCCCTGCCCTTGATTTAGAACTTCTTTTATTTTCCTATTTTGAGACTATATGCTTCAAATCATTCACTCTTGCTCTGTATCTGTCACTGGGTACATGCATGCTAATTTAAATTAGGTGACTTTTACAAAATAGTGATGGCTACCCTCATTTGATATTTCCCAAATATCCCTATGACATGTGATAAGATCTACATATTTCCTATATTACAATGAAGTAATATCAGACTTCAAATGGTAGTTCTGTTTTTTGAGGTACTTATTTTGCATAACATCCTATGTTTTGAAAGAGAGTTCCTTTGTGGCTACTAGCTTCTGAAACATGGCCAACACATGCAGATTTTTCTATTTGGATTTTCTCTTGAATTCTCCAGATACTTGTAAGAGAGAAATTCCTGTTATAAATGAGAGAGGCAGTAGTGTCTTTACCATGGACAAAAAGAAGAAAACAAATTTAAAATAAAGAATATTGTGTTTTATCAAGGTAATTGATTATAATTTGTGCTGAGTTTGTCAAGTGTAGTAGAAGTTTTGATTGCTTTAAAAACATGGTTGTGTTATGTAAATGTGTTTTTTGTTTTGGTTCGAAATGTGGGATAAGGAAATGCTTTATCCACTGCTAAAATCAGACTCATGAGAGGGGCATATTTGTTTTCTTGAAAAACCAACCCTTGAGAGAGTATATGATGTTTATTGCCTGGAAACTGCCTTGTGCAGGGTTGTGGTCCTTGCCAGCTGAAAAACATCCTTGTGTGGACTCTGAGAAGGCATAATTAGGAACCCCAAAACAGAAAGGCATCACTTTTGCTCAGTTTTGCTTTGTTTTGAGATGCTTCGAGTAAGAAAAACTCCAGAATACTCAAGTTTGCTGATGCAGACAGTGGTCCAAGTTGGGCTGAGAGTAGACTCCCCGAAGCCGCCACTGTTGTTGCTTCTGTTTCCTGCTCCCATGTTTTCTGTTTGTGTGGACTGCTGTTATCCTGACTACAAAGAGTAGCATCACTCAGCAAGGAGCTGCATCTGAAGAGGTCTACACCACCCTGTCCCTACTCACCTTCTTACTTCAAAGGGTTGGAAGGCAGGGAGAGGCATTAAGTAAACCGTGAATAAATAGTATGAAAGTATGCCTACAGTCAAGCTCTTAACTGTTTAGGAAACAAATTTAACAGAGTGAAGATTTATTTAGAAATCTGTTTTTGTTCATTCGTATCAAAGTGTTATACAAAAGCCAAATTTAAACCAGTATTCATCCTTCAAGACTGGTAAAAGCTGAGTTAGATATAGAGCTTTAAACTCATGGAGATGGTTAGATAGTACAATGTTAAAGTCAGGTGCCAAATACATATGGACTGGACACAGGGAATGTATGCTAAGCCATAAAACTCTTATAATTGTGGCCTATTTATTTCTGTTGTTTTGTATTGTATTTATAGTTATAAGAAAAAGAACGATTTTTTGGACTGAAAGGGAGAGCTGTTGGGGGGAAAAATAAATACCTTAAACTAAAAAGAAAAAAAAAAAGAAGAAGGGAAGAGGATGGGGGTTGAGGGGGAGGAGGGTGGAAGGGTGGGACTGGAGGGGGGAGTAGGGAGGGGATTGTGATTGAGATGTAACTTGAAGAAATAAAAAATAAATTATTAACAAAAAAAGAAAAAAATAAAAAAAAAAGACTGGTATAATTGACCATGTGGGTGTTCAATAGAAAAAAAACTTGAGATCAAACCCAATGAGGATAAAGAAGCTAGGAGAACAACCCATATTTTGTCTTGCCCTAGGCCACCCAGGTTGCAGGGGAAAGTGGGATATATCTAAAAGTGTTGTAGAATCCTGGTAAGTTGCACATCGTTTTGATCATAAGGACCACAGATTCTGTAAAGGTTAAGAATATACCTAGTGAATAACTGCAAAGAAAAAGGTGAATATATAAGGAAATATCCTCAATGTTCTTAAGGTAGTCCCACAAGTTCAAGACCTTGACTCATCATAGAAAATGATGTCAGAGATAAAAACTAAGTCTGTAAGGTAACCAGTAACGGATTGTGGCTGTCCTGAACAGAATAACAGTAAAGCTTAACTTTTAGACATTCATGTATTCTTAAAAACTCACAACAAGAAAGGTTTTCAAAAGGTTATAGTAATTGGACATGATACAGAACAAAAGCAAGGCTGGTGAGAATGCTCAGTAGGTACACCCACTTGTTGCCAAGTCTGAAAATCTCAGTTGAATCCTCGGAACCCACATGGAAGTGAAGAATTGACTCTTCCAGATTGTCCCCTGATCTCCACATCTGTGATGTAGCAGCCTCCATCCATAAATTGAAAAATGCAAAACAAAAATAAAATCAGACTAGACTTTTAAAGGGGACAGCAGTGATTACATCCTCATCTGCCTCTCCATTAACCCCCCCCCCCAAGTATGGTCCACTGATATTGCTAGGTAGAGAAACCATAGCCACCTCAAGTGAATCATATTAAAAGGACTCAGTTGAACTTATGAACTAAAAATATTTTTTCCCATTCTGAAACCCATGTAAGACTTCAGTATTTAATACTAATACTCTCATCTACTATGGGCTGTTTAGTGTTTCCTGGTACCTGGGTCATACATGAATGCTGGCTATTTAAATTATTCTTTGAATTCAATTCTTGAGGTCTCTTCAAAGCTACAATAGTCCTATGTTTCCAAGATCACTCAGTCTATAGCTAAAAATATCTAGGAACTGGATATTATCTTCACTTCTACAGATTTCAATCCTATAGAAAGGTTACATGGGCTAAACATATTCTAAGACAATCCATTCTATGGCAATACAAACTTTTCTAGGGTCTCATTTTACCTGTCAGGCAATAGTACTAATTACTTTCTTAGGAGTTCATATAGGCCTTCATTCAGTTCACAGCCTGAGCCTTTGGGAGGAGCCTTCTAGTACTTTTCTATATCTAGAACTTCTTTTAAATGACGAAGCCCTATGTTTATGCCAATATGCCTCTAGACTGAATGAATTACAACTCTGTGTCAGTGACTTTTTTATTGTTGTAATAAAATGCCATGAACAAGTGAACTACAGAAGAAAGAACCTATTTGGGCCTAAGGTTCCAGAGAGTTTGAGTTCCACCTTGATGGTGGGATGGAAGTTCTTAACATCTGGAACAGAGGAAGAGGGCTCTAATCTTGAACTACAAGCACAAACATAGGATGAACTGGGAACAGTTTGAGGCTTTGAAACCATAATGCCTACCCACATTGACATACTTTCTCCGGCAAGACCACATTTCCTACACTTATCCAAACAGTGTCACCAACTGGGAGACAAGTGTTCAAATGCCAGAGCCTATGGGAGACATGTTTATTCAAACCACCAAATAGTCTATCAAAGAAAATTGTTTATGCTGCCTAATCCACCAGGAAAACAGGGTAGACCTCTTCATGAGATAAGGTGTATAATGAACAATTCAAAGACCCAAAGGTGAACAAGCAACTTCTCTTTGCAATAGCCTTTTCCCCATGCTTTTATCTTCTCCAACTAAGTCCTAGGTATTACAGGCTGGGTTCCTCACTCAAAAGTTAAATCTCAGAACAAAGACTATTTTGAAGAATGTTCAACCACTGTCATAGATCCTTAAGAAAATCAACACGTAATGTTAAATACCTGCTCAAATAAATGGTAAGAACATTTTATTTTTATCTCCACTTCATGTCTGTGTTTAGTTCCAGACAGCATTTGCTTCTGTCTCTATGTCAAAGATGACAACTCTCGATCACCCTGCTAATTTACCTGTGTTACAAGGTCTGGGCTGGAAATGCTTTCCACTGGTATGATCATCTAACTTCTATTTTTGTTTCACCAATAGGGATATCATTTCACACAAAAGAACTCACGAAAACACATACTAAACATACCAAAGGCACTTGGGCTTAAATGCCACAGGCAAGGAAATTATTCTTCATAATTACAAAGTCTAAATAATAAGGGAAAAAACACCTCACAATTGTGCAAAGTTATATGGTTTTAGGTATGCTCACAGCTACTCAAGAAGCACTTGGACGGTTCTTAAGGTTGACTGCTTTGTATATATTCCTCAAAACTCAACTAATATCTCATCTTTTTTACACGATACACAAAATCAAATTCTGTCAAACATCAGATGCCACCAGCCATTTGATGAAAAACTTTAAAACTGGAATTCTTAAGGAAGTTCCTTAAGGAAAAGTATTATACCTATAATACTCTGAAGTCATTCTGTATTCTTTCCATTTTGTGAGTCTAACTGTTGACTTAATTTCATTTTTTCCATTCATGTACAGTCAATATAACCTCAAACAATCCGTTGACAATCTAACTGTATATTTAGGTAAATTTGATTATCCATTGAGGCCTGAAAGTCAGCTGGAATGGAAAATCTAAACCCTTGTATGCTCACGGCAGCCAAAATAGTCAGATCTACTTACTTCTTAAATGACTAAAAAATATCAATAGTTGAAGAGGGTTTGTTATTGCTACCTGTGTATTCATGGAATGATAATTCCTTGGGACTGAACACTGCATTAGGACCAACTGCTTGTAAAATAACTGACCTGCAGACCTCCTCCCTAAGGGCTAAATTTCATGTCACCAGAAGGCACCATGCAAGCTTTTGAAGAAAGGAAACAACCAATAGTCATAACCAGCTATGAAGCCTATAAAACACAAGAATGACCAGCATGGAACACTAATCCTAAGGGTACAGTAATGCATCTATGTATGTGGTTCAGGGAACATTGATGGAGACTGTAAGGCCAAAGGATTAGGGCGGTTGCTGTGATATTGTGTCTCCTAGTAATATCAGAAGCTTCATCCATACAGTCTCATCAACATGACTTCCTAAACATAAGTAGAACAAAAGACATTAACATTATACATGTGAAAGCAGATGGGGAAAGACTACAAGGACGTAACCTTACATAAAACACTACAGGAAACTAAGGAATGTTGAGATTAGAAGAAATAATTTTCCCCAAGGAAGAGCACACCAATTGGTTATCTAGTATACAGTATCAAATTATCAGCCATGAAACATACATATAAGTAAAATTATACAGAATGAACAGATTATATTTAGGGATTTAGGAATATGTATGTATGTATGTATGTATGCACATATACATACATACATGCATACACACACAAATAATAGCAATCAATGAAAATAATAAGCCATGAATTTGAAAGATAACAAAGAAGGGTATATAGGAGAATTTAGTCAGAATAAAAGCAAGGGGAAGTGATAAAATCCTATTATAATCTTTAGAAGTAAAACAAAACAAAAATAAGAGCAAACAAACAAAAAACAAAATGAAGTTTTTCATTACTAGTCAGAGGGATGGGATGTGAATCATATCTCTGGGCCTGGGGGGAAAAAACTGTGGTAACTTAGAACCATGGCATAGTATTTTACATGATGCCAATCCCAACATGGAAGCAGAGACCAAGTGTATGTAGCACAAAATGTCTTTGTGTTTACAGATTATCAATAGGGGAACCAGGAATGTAAAACACACAAGGATGTCCCTTCAAAAGAGTTATGGATAACCTTCTTTGTACCTAGAATGATGGGAGCTGACTTGGTTAATAGCCTGGTGACCTCTGTGCTACCTGTGTGACCAAGACTATATTGGGTCTTCCCCCAGACCCTTATGGTGAAATTTTCAATCCATAGAATTAATCTTTATGGAAGATGCTATATGTAATCAATCTATAGAACACATCTTTATGGAAAGCATGTGCTTTAAAAAGAGTATCCATACCATCACATCTTAAGCTTTCTTGTGGACGTAACATTGAGTTAATTATCACCAGGAAATTTTCCATCATATTGTGCTGTGCTTAAAATACCTAAAATGAACTACTTGTTTGAACTTTGAACCAGCACCAGCTACTGAGTCATGGAACTGAAATATTTTCTTGCTTTCCACAGCCCTTTACCCTGCTGGCAGTGGTGGTCTCAGAGATCAGTGCAACCAGAGGCTAGAAGCAGGACCTATACCGCTCATTACCTAACCCTCCATAACCCACCTTGTCCAGCTAGGTCCTAAAAGATATCTAACCTTATCAAGCAGCTCATTAAGTTATTTTTTTGTGCCCCAGAATGTGGCCTGTCTTGATGAGTTTTCAAATATGCTTGAGATGAATGGGTACTATGCTGCTGTTAGATAAATTACTCCACAGTTGCTCACCTTACATCCCGTTGAGTCTTGTCATTGCTGAGGTGCACTACTTCTTTACTGATTTTGTGCCTAATAGAATTTATTTCTAATAGATAATGAAGGTCAAGCTAAACAATGCTCAGTTCATTTCTCCACAGCAGTTCTATCATTTAATGCCTTCAATAATTTGGTGCTGTGTTGCTAGGTACATGCATTATCAGGACACACTAGTTTGAGGCTGGAGAGATGATTCAGCAGTTAAGGCACTTGCTGTTCTTGTAGAGGACCAAGTTCCACTTCCAGAACTCACATAGTGGCTTCCAACTGTCTTTACCTTTAGTTTTAGAGGAACCAGCACCTTCTGGCCCCTGATTAAACTAGCCATGCACAAACTACAGTGGCACTTTTTCTTATTACAACTTTTGTTTTTATGCAATATATTTTGATCATGTTTTTACCTGAAATTACTCCTTCCCATATCCTTTCCACCTCCCTCCCCGTCTAAATTTATGTCATCACTGTGTCTTTCAAAAGATAAAAAATAAATAAAACAAACTCATGAAAACTCAAAATCAAAATGCAAAAATAAAAACAAATACACAAAAGACCAAGAGACTGAAAAAAAAAATCATGTTCAGTTTGTACTGGCTGACTCTTCCTGTAGTGTGGCTGACATTCTATTTAAGAAAATTGATTTTCCTTTTTCCAGTGAGTATCAATTAGAAATAGCTTTTTGGTTAGGAGCAAGGACCCATGTTCACTTGTCCCTCTCAGTGTTGGAGCCCTGGCTTGAATTTATGGAGGTCTAATTATCTGTCTCGCTGTTTTTCAACATTTATTTCAAAATAATTTTTTCTATTAATAAATCCCCTTTACTTTGTTTTATGAGAAATGTCTATTCTAACATCATTTAAAGGACAGTTTCTTGAAAGTGAGAGTTTAAGATTAGTGGATTTCTTAGAGGAATTTTAATCCAGCAACGTGGCTACTCTGTCTGGAATACAGTCAAATCCTGAGCACACACCTTTAATCCCTCTGGCTGGAATACAGACAGGTCCTTAGTATTCACCTCATTTCCCAAAGAATGAAGGTAAAGTTAGTTTGTAGAAGGCTGCATCCATATTTAAAAGTGATACCTAATTGAGTGGCAGACAAACTGATGAATCAGATAAAGATTTGACAGATTAGGATATGCCTAATTCTCAGGAGAAGAGAGAGAAAAGGGAAGCTACTTAAGGGAGAGAGGAGGAAGTTTTACCAGGACAGTTTTAGAGAGATAGGTTGAGGAAAGAAGAAGTTAGATACAGGTGAAGACAGAATAATCCAGAGAATGAGAAGGAGCCAGAAGATTAGAACAGATTGCTACAGTTAGTTTGAGGCCAAGCAGAGCAATTGAGAGAAGCTGAGAAGCTGAGAGATGCCAGATGTGTAAATCAGCTAGGAAAGGAGTTTGAGCCAGAACAGCTGAGTTGAATCAGCTGGCAAGAATTCAGAAAGAGCTAGAAAGGGTGAGTTTATTTAGCAGTAAGTCTCAAAGACTGAAAACATTCTAGTCCTAGGTTACATTTTATGAAGGTTTAGAAGCTTTCAAGACTAGGCCTAAGTTAGCAAGTGGAGGGAGTAAGCCTCTGAGACAATTGAATCCAGGGAATAAAACTTACTTTTTCAAATTTCTCCCTAAATATCCCTCTATCTTTCTATCCATCTATCCATCTATCTATCTATCATCTATCATCTTTCCCTCTTTTTTCCATTGTACAAAATTGGAGCATTCTGGAATTATCCATGCTCTCCAGGTCCATCACGCTCTGATAAAATCTCCCCGGGTCAGGCACTGTTTAAATATATCCTCTGAAGGCACCTGGTAAAGAAAGAAAGAAGCCTGTGGCATATTTTGAAATGTTGCCTTTCCACTCATATTTTGTGTATCATGAAGGAAATTTTCTACAATGTTAACTTTGAAAGCACCTGAGGTAAAGCTTAGAAGAATGTAGAGGACCTACAACTGGATCCTGTGAAATGATTAACTTTCATACTCATCATCCATAAGCCACTATCAATTTGTGAATTATTGTCTGCCTCACCCTTATCCGCACTTTACAAGGTTTCATTTACTTGAAGGGAACTATGGTACAAAATGTTAAATGGAAAAATCTAAAAATAACCAATTTATAAAATTTAAATAAAGTGATTCTGATTCCTGTAGTGAAACCTCACAGTGTCCTTCTGTCCTGCTTATAACACAAATCATTATGCTTCAGAGTCCAGACCAATCCTGTTTGGCTTCTTGGCCTTTAATACATTTTCAGGATCCCTTTTACTGGATCCTGAGACATAAATATATCAAATGGGTATAAAAATAAAACATTTGGCCCCATTTCTCTGACAGACATTGGTTGTAGAGCAGGAATTTTGAAGGACTTACCTACCCTGTCTTGGCAGAGCTAGGCTGAAGATTGATGCTGTAATGTATGGAGAGAAAATGGGAACTGTCCAGGTAGCCACTAGTATGTCATTTTTTAGTTTTGGAAGCTGCAGGCCCTGCACTTCCTATATAATCAGATATATTTATCCCTCTCAGGTCTCTGAGGTGCTTGAAGAATAGATACCTAGAGTCTCATAGTTAAATTTTGAGTTGTTTAGGAATCAAGAGGGCATTCTGGATCTAAGAAGATGTTTTTAAAATTATGAGGCAAGTTAGTATGAAAGCTGAGTTAGATATAGAACTTTAAACTCATGGAGATGGTTAGATAGTAGAATGTTAAAGTCAGGTGCCAAATACATATGGACTGGACATTGGGAATGTGTGCTAAGCCATATAACTCTTATAATCGTGGCCTATTTATTTCTGTTGTTTTGTATTGTATTTATAGTTATAAGAAAAAGAACCATTTTTTGGGCTGAAAGGGAGAGCTGTTGGGGGG
>CAJQZJ010004763.1:12790548-12837626 GCA_907164525.1 Lophiomys imhausi
AAATAAATAAATAAATAAATAAATAAATAAATAAATAAATAAATAAAAGAAGATATGACAAATCTTCATTAGACCATATGGTCATTAGACCATATGTTTCCAAAAGAGCCAAAAATTTTGTGTGCATAGTGAAAACACTGAAACTCATAATAAAGAATCATCTCAATCCTGATCCAAGATGTCTCAGGCAGTGTCACTGGTTTTGCATGGCATGAAGGCATATACTGTACAAAGTGCACATATTATATATGTAGAACCAAAGCTGCAATTAAATTGCTGCCACAAACACTCAGAAACAGAAACTCTAGTATTGGTGAATTTTTTTTACAGCCCCTGTTCTTCATTTACAGCATGGGATTCTTGAACTGTGCCATATTATTTACTTACTGGTTATCTCAGTTATAGTATTGAACATCTCAGTAGAACAGTAACTGTGGTCAAGTAATCCTTAATTCATACTTACTGTTGCTTCTAGTGACTTCATCACATTGGTTTTGAAGGGCAGCATGCCGTTCTTCTCATTTAACCTATCACCTTGTACAAAACTTAATTCCAAGTGGATCAAAGACCTTAACATAAGGCCGGCCACACTAAAGATAGTAGAAGAAAAAGTAGGACAAACCCTCGAACTCATTGGCACAGGTGACAACTTCCTGAACAGAACACCAACAGCTCAGGACCTGAGATCAACTATCAATAAATGGGACCTCATGAAACTGAAAAGCTTCTGTAAGGCAAAAGACACTGTCATTCGAACAAAACGGCAACCAACAGACTGGGAGAAAATCTTCACCAACCCCACATCTGATAGAGGGCTATTATCTAAAATCTACAAAGAACTCAAGAAACTAAATGCCAAGAAACCAAATAATCCAATCAAAAAAATGGGAGATGGAGCTAAATAGAGAATTCACAAAGGAGGAATCCCTAAGGGCTGAGAGACACCTGAAGAAATGTTCAACATCCTTAATCATCAGAGAAATGCAACTCAAGATGACCCTGAGATTCCATCTAACACCTGTTAGAATGGCTAAGATAAAGAACTCAAATGATAGTGCATGCTGGCGATGGTGTGGAGAAAGAGGAACCCTACTCCATTGCTGGTGGGAGTGCAGGCTTTTGCAACCACTATGGAGGTCTGTCTGGCAATATCTTAGAAATCTAGGAATAACCTTGCCTCAGGACCCAGCCATACCACTTCTGGGTATACACCCAAAGGACCTCTCACGGAGACATAGGGAAATCTCCTCATCTATGTTCATAGCAGCCTTATTCGTAATAGCTAGAAATTGGAAACAACCCAGATGTCCCTCAACTGAAGAATGGATTAAAAAACTGTTGTACATCTATACAATGGAATATTACTCAGCTATCAGAAACAATGATATCATGCAATTTGCAACCAAATGGATGGATCTAGAGAAGCTCATCCTGAGTGAGCTAACCCAGTCTCAGAAGGATGCACATGGCATCTATTCACTTATAGTAGGATTTTAGCTATATTGTACAGGATATCTGTACTACAACCAACACACCAAAAGGAACATGGACATAATTTTTTTTATCTTTTTCTTTTTCCTTCTTTTTTTCTTTTTTCTTTTTCCTCTTCCCTTCTCTTTTTCCTCTCTTTTTTTTGTTGATATTCTTTGTTTTTGTGGGTTTGTGTGTTTGTTGGTCTTTTTTTTAAGTATTCCCCCAGTAGCAAGGAGACACCTTTCACTGGCAGTACTGCCTCGTAGGCCCCCGGTGAATGAAGAGGCTCTTGGCCCTCATATGACTCCTGATCTGTGTTGAGAGACTGTTAGGCAGGGACACGCCACCCCAGAGGAACAAGACGTAAGGGTCATGGGGTAGAGCATGGGAGGGTGGGGCTCTGAAGCAGGAAAAGAGGACAATATGATAAGGATGTAACCTGAAGCAACAAACAAATAAATTTATTAACTAAAAAAAAAAAGGGCAGGTGGCAAGGCTGAAACACTGTGAATGGAATAGAGGATACAGTCGTTCGGCCTGGTTTTGCAGACCTCCAGGTGTCGAGAAGATGTGGAGCTAAGGTAAAATACAAGAGAATTGTGGTGTTGGCCCATGCCTTTGACTTCAGCGGAGACGGGCAGAGCACCATAGATTTGGTGGTCTTACGTATTCTGGAGTCATACTGAGCGGGGTGGTGAGGGTGCATACTCTTGGTCCCACCATTCAAGAAGAGTACACCCTTGGTCCTAGCTCCCAGCACACTGGAGACAGAAACGGGCAGATCCCGGAGCTCAGGGTCAGCCTGATGCAGGGCAAACTCTAAATAGAGAAAGACTTCGATCCAGGAGTGGTGGAACACATCTTTGATCCCTTCAGATGGGAAACACAGGTCTCTGATCCCAATAATTAGAGTTCAGAGACACACACATGGGATTTGAGGGACCTAGGTTTGGAGGCTACTTACAAAAGGCCTTCTCGATGCAGGCAGATTGTCCGTTGGGATCTCAAAATATATACACTGGAGCTGGTTTAACTCCAAGGTGACAGAATGATTTCTTCTTTAACCCGGATTGAAAGATAACGCTTTGTATGTTGTGGGAAGGCCAAATTTGCTTCAGGAGAAGTACTACCTAGCCCCCCCCCCCAAAAAAAAAGAGGGCAATTGTCCCAGGGTTGGGATTGGGGCAGGGCTCTGTTCTTATCTTTCCAGGAGAATCGAAGCATCCATTAGGGGAGCCTGGGGACGGCTGGACAGCGGAAACCTCAGCAGAGAGCAGAATCAGGCACCAAGGAGGACGAGTGACCCAGTTGATTCTGCCTGGCAGACTTCCTCAATAGCTGTCTCCATCGGGGGTCTGCAACCACCACCACCACTGCAATCCAATGTCGCTGGGACCGATCAGCTCTACACAATGCCTCTGCCGGAACCTCAGTGAAGCCTGCAAGATCAGCTTCTGCCTACAAACCCCTTAGGTCTTCTAAACAGCTGAGAACAGAAGGACTGAACATAAAAGGAGTGTGCTAACATTTTTAACCATTTTTTCCATTTGGATTCAGGCCCCAAACAGGTCTACTATGACCCAAATCAGCAGGAAGTCACTTTAAGAGAGCGATGTCCCGTGCCTAGAGGGTGGGGAAGGTGTTTCTCTGCTCTTCTTTTTGGTTATTTGAAGGATAACTGAAAACGCCGATATTTAGGGGAAGAGATTACAAGCTGATAAATGGTCCTGTTTAATGGGTTTTGGAGGTTAGCCCCAGGGACTTCCTACTTTTCCTTTTCTGTATCCTTCTTCCTCTCCTATGTAGGAGTGCATAGGCTTGAGAAAAATGAGATATAGACATAGCACAGGAAGGTCCAAGAAGAAGGGGCAGATTATTGAATATGCCCTTATACCTTTGTATATTGACACAAAATTAGTAGTATATTTGGCTAAAGTGGTATTGACCATTGTTTATTGTGCAAAAATAAGATTGTATTGGATTACATCAGTATTGATCTTTGTATTTTGATACAAAATTAAGATTATAGTTGGCCACAAGGTTATTGACCCTTGCATATGGACGTAATATTAAGATTGTATTGGGCTACATAGGCATTGATCTTTGTATATTGATACATAATTAAGAGTATATTTAACCACAATTGAATAGATCTTTGTATATTGATACAAAATTAAAGGTAACGCTTCCTAATGGTATCATACCTAGAGATACTTAAAAATAAAATGTGAAGCTCTGGCCTTTTGATACCAACCGTCTAAAATGGTCTAGGATAGTTAAGTAAAACAAATTCCTAGTCATGCAAACATGTCACTTTGTTAGCTACTATGACAGTCTATCACAGATATTCTCTAAACTACCCAGTAATCAAGTTGCTAAGAGACACACAACATTTGCTTATCTAAATACAAGAGATGGATAGGGCATCTTCAAAAACCCCAAGAGATCTGCAGAATATGGCATTCAAAGATGTTATCTTAAATTAAGATTTTCTTTTCTTTTTTTTTGATATCGAGACATATCAGCGCCTGACAGCACCACCTATTCTACTCCAAGTAGAAGATAAGCATCGACGATCCTCCACTGTAAGAAGGTTGAATTAGTGGCAAGCCTATCTCGTGGCATGAAAAATGGGTGTAGAGGAGGAAGTAAGTGGACAAAAGGGTAAATGACAGAGAAAGAAGAGTAGAAATACTAATTTAATGGCAGGATGAAAACATGGATCTTTGGAGATATTAACATCAGTACTTTTGCATGGTATAGTCACAATAATCTTTTGAAACCAAAGCTACCAAGAAGTGTCCAAGCTAGCCTAAGAGTTTTGAAATTTCTCATGAAGATAAATCATTAAATAATTTGAGAGGACTAACACAAAAGATTTTTCTCGAAAATAACTTAGGAAATAATACTGCTGTTAAATATTAAGCAAGAGGGATGTAATCAAGTGTGTAAAGTAGTAGGAAAGTGTTACTTTAGCATATAGAAGCCATTTAGAATTGAAAACCATTCAAGTAATTGTGATGGTGGGAGAAAAGTTATCATTCTCTAATGTTAAATAAAAGGTAGTATATAACACATAAACTTTCTGGTGAGATATATTTGAAAGAATTTTATAATATTATAATCTGCTATTTGTGGTAAGATAGATGTGAGTTTCATCACTTTTGATTATCTTTAACACAATCCCATAATAAATTGCCTTCACTACAAGAAAAATATATAAGTTGAACCAATGCAATAATACCAGTTGAATTAAATTCACGTGAGCACTACTCCCATCCGAAGACTGTCTGAATAATGGTTTAATTGGATATAATTTGTTGGATATAAATGGGTCCTTTCGTGTATATGATTTGAAAAGTATATTCTAAAATATGGGATGGGGGGGGGCACCATGATAAGGCCTAACCTTGGAATTATGAGTAGAGAGAAGGAAAACAATACTCTTCCAAAAGCATAGAGGTTATATTTAATAAAAATCAGAGAAGGAAATCTCACAAGCATAAAGGAAAAGATGTCCAGTGTCCAGGTACAAGAGACATAAAAAACCGAAAAGACTGTCTGATTTAAAAAAAAAAAAAGACTCTCAGATAACGTATTATGAAGACTTTAATGAGATGTCACCATATCAGTGAGGATTTAAACATCGGTCCCTAGTTGCTCATACTGATGGGAAGTTTCTTGTTGGAAGAAGTGGAGATGAGGTTTGAAAGTTAAAGACACTTGCCATTTTTAGTTCATTTTCTCTGTCTTATCATGATTGCAGTTGGAGATGTGAGCTCTCAGCAGCAGCTCCAACATCCATGTCTTTGCCCTGCTGTCATGGAATCTAACCCCCTGGAACCATATGCACAGATAAACTCTGTCTTTCATAAGCTGTTTTAGTCATGATATATTATCACAGAAATAGAAAAAAATAACTTCTTGGTACCAGTATAATGAGGTATTTCTGTGATAGAAACCAAATCATACTGGGTTTTTTTTTTTTTTTTTTTTGGAGGGATACAGAAGGCTTTGGAACTTTGGGGTAGAAAAGAGAACTCTGAAATCAGAGTTTAATAGACCTTCCTAGTAGGAGCTTGGGGGAAGCCCAGACCAAGAGGTTTCAAAAGTGAACAATATTAGCAAGTGTGCTAGAGACCACTCTTGTACTATTTTGGCAAAGAATAAGAGTTGCTTTCTTTCCTCATCCTAGGAACTTCCCTGGGGCTAAGTTTAAAATTCATGGACTAAGTTTCTTGGTGGAAGAGTTTTTAAGAGAGATAATATTGATTCTGTCATGTTATTATTTGTAATCATTCTTATGCAGGTCTACAATGAAACAGAGAAAAATGGGTCAGTAAGAAATACAAAATGTACAGTTTGGAGGGAACAAAAGACATTGCAAAGCATTCTGTGCCCAACAACTGTGCTGGCAGAGATGCTGCAGTTCTTAAGGAGATTAGTGCCATTAAGGAAAAGTCTGATCTGTACTGAAATGAATGGAAAGGTACCCTAGGGCATGACGTCACATGCCATGCCTCCAACTTGTGAACGAAAGTGTCCAGTGCCTTCCTGTTCCTAAAAAGCAACAATAACTGAAAGCTTCTGCAAACTTGACTCAAGGGAAGGGAATAGTATCTATCCCAAGCTAGCATCCTAAATTATCAGTGTCATCTTCTTGGCAGGAATTCAAGAATAAGGACATCATGGGATCTCCCTCTGTGATTTCAGAGTTTTACTGAGGCCTCACAATGTGTGACAATCCCTGTGTGAAGTATTCTAAACAGATGGACTAACAGCAAACAGTTATAGCTATTCTAATTTCTCCCAACATAAACTTCAAATCAAAACTAGTTAGAAGAGGTGAAAGTGACTGTTCACACTCATTAAAAAAAAAAAAAAACAAAACAACTGCCACTATAATACTACTGCTACTATTCTGACAAATAGTCACAGTATTAAACCAACTCCTAATAATTTACTGTTATACCATTATATTAATGCATGTCTCAACCATCATTAGAAAAACTTCTATTTTCTTTTTTTTATATTTACTTATTACTTTAGGTTACATCTCCATCACAGTGTCCTCTTTTCACCTTTCCCAATCCCATCCTCCCACCCTCTACCCCCATCCCTTCCATCCCACTCCTCTGGAGTGGAGTGTCCCTACATAACAGTCCCCGCCCCAGTTCAGCAGTCATATGAGGGCTAAGAGCCTCCTCATACACTAGGGGTCTACAAGGCAGTACCACTAGGGCAAAGTGTCTCATTGACAGGAAAAAAAGTCTATGTTTATGTTCCCTTTGGTGAATTTCTTGTAGTATAGTTATCCTGTACTATATGGCTAAAATCCAAATATAAGTGAATAGATGCCATGTGCATCCTTCTGGGTCTGGGTTAGCTCACTCAGGATGAGCTTCTCTAGTTACATCCATTTGGTTGCAAATTGCATCATTTTGTTGTTTCTGATGGCTGAGTAGTATTCCATTGTGTAGATTTACCACAGTTTTTTAATCCATTCTTCGTTTGAGGGACATCTGGGTTGTTTCCAGTTTCTACCTATTACAAATAAGGCTGCTATGGACATAGATGAGGAAACTTCCTTATGAATCGGTGAGGAATCATTTAGATGTATACCCAGAAGTGGTATGGCTCCGTTCCGAGGCAGCATTATACCAAGTTTTCTAAGATATTGCCAGGCTGACCTCCATAGTGGTTGCACAAGCCTGCACTCCTACCAGCAATGGAGGAGTGTTTCCTTTTCTCCACACCCTCGCCAGCATGTGCTGTCATTTGAGCTTTTGATCTTTGCCATTCTGACAGGTGTGAGATGGAATCTCAGAGTCGTCTTGAGTTGCATTTCTCTGATGATTATGGATGCTGAGCATTTCTTCAAGTGTTTCTCAGCCATTAGGGATTCCTCCTTTGTGAATTCTCTGTTTAGCTCTGTTCCCTGTTTTTTGATTGGGTTATTTGGTTTCTTGGCATTCAATTTCTTGAGTTCTTTGTAAATTTTGGGTATTAGCCCTCTGTCAGATGTGGGGCTGGTAAAGATTTTCACCTGGGGGTAACTCTAACCAAGCAAGTGAAAGACCTGCATGACAAGAACTTTAATCACCGAAGAAAGAAATTGAAGAGGCCATCAGAAGATGGAAAGATCTCCCATGCTCATGGATAGGTAGGATCAACATAATAAAAATGGCAAAAGCAATATACAGATTCAATACAATCCATATCAAAATACCATCACAATTCTTTATAGACCTGGAAAAAGCAATTCTCAACTTCATATGGAATAACAAAAAAAAAAAACCCAGAATAGTTAAATCAATCATGTGCTATAAAAAAAAAAAAATCTGGAGATATCACCATCCCAGATTTCAAGTTCTACTACAGAGTAATAGTAATAAAAACAACATAGTACTGGTATAGAAACAGACCAGTGGATCAATGGAATCCAATTCAAGACCCAGAAATGAACCCACATACCTATGGTCACTTATGTTTTGACAAAGAAGCCAAAACCGCACAATGGAAAAAGGACAGCATCTTCAACAAATGGTGCTGGTCTAACTGGATGTCCACATGTAAAAGAATGAAATTAGACTCATACTTATCACCTTTCACAAAACTTAAGTTCAAGTGGATCAAAGACCTTAACATAAGGCTGGAAACACTAAATCTACTAGAAGAGAAAGTGGGGAAAACCCTCGAACTCATGGGCACAGGTGACAACTTCCTGAACAGAACACCAACAGCTCAGGATCTAAGACCAACAATCAATAAATGGGACCTCATTAAAATGAAAAGTTCTGTAAGATAAAGGGAACTGACATTAGAACAAAACGGCAGTGTACAGACTGGGAAAACTTCTATTTTCAACAGTCAGTAATTAACACAGAGACCCACAGTTGCTCAAGGTAAAGTAAATAAGAGATTGAAGAATACTCTGCCCTAAATGAGAAACTTTTTAAAATCACATCATCTCCTCCTAAGGATACAGAACCATTAGAGAAGAGGCAGCGGAAAGATTTAAGAGCCAGAGTTAGTAGATAAATAGATGGACATGATGTCTCTTCATCATACCAGGGCAGCTGCACACATGAACTCACAGTAAGTCAAAGCATGTATAAGCCCTATGAAAACTCAGTATAGACGGAATCTCAGCATGGAGAGGGAGTGAACAAGGGAAGGAGGCATGAAGTTCCTTCTCCCCTAACCCAGAAGTGATTGTCAAGTAATAACCGCTGGAATTGGTGTCTTCTTCAAGTGTAAGTCTACTACTAACCTACCTTAAGGTCACATCCAGTAATATCTGGGCAGCACAAATTGCATTTTATAGGTGAAAAAGTTAAAAATGCCATGAAGTTGAATAGGTAGGAAAGGTGAATGTATCTGGAATAAGTGGGTGATTATAATTAAAACACAGCATATAAAATTCTGAAAAAGATATCAACAAACCTTTAACAAATAAAAACAAAGAAACTCTTGGCCAGTTAGATAACTGTAAGTAAAGGTACATTCTGCTAGCCTTGAGTTCTATGCTCATGGCCCATGTAAGGTCAGAATGGATCATGTGTCCTTGACCTCCACATTTGTGCCATGAACATGTACACATATGTGCATACACATATATAGGCATATATACACACACTATATACGTGTGTGTGCATGTTCATATATATGTACATATACATACATATGTGCACACATACATAAACACACACATATATATATGCATATATACTTTAAATATTTTTTAACATTTATTTATTTCTTCAAGTTACACCTCAATCATAGTCTCCTCCATGTTCTCCCTCCCAGTCCCAACTTCCCATCTCTTCTTCCTCACCCTCTTATCTGATTCCTTTTTTTTTAAATTTAAGGTGTATCTTTTTCCCCACAGCAGCTCCCCCTTTTAATTCAATACAAAATTGGAAAGGAAGAAGTCAATATCATCCCTATTCACAAATGATATGATAGCGTACATTAGTGACCCCAAAGATTCCACCAGAGAACTCCTACAGCTGATAAACTCCTTTAGCAAGGTGGCTGGATACAAAATTAATTCAAAAAAATCAGTAACCCTTTTTTACACAAAAGATAAATGGACTGAGAAAGATATTGTAGAGTAAACACCCTTCACAATAGCAAGAAATAATATAAAATACCTGGTGGTAAGCTTACTTTATACATTTTTAAACAAACTTTCACAATGTATGGAACAGAGCAATCAGTTCTTTTACCCCAATACCATAACTTCCACTACTGTCTTCCTTAAAGTGCGGCGATTTGACCTAGATTCTAAAATAGAAATATATTACATGTTTATGTATTTTTATTTATGAAAAAGTACTTTGTCCTGTACATAGATATCCTTCAATGAAAAACAGAATAATGACCAGAACAACATAACTTAATGGTTTCCATTCATTGTTAAAATGCTGATGAATAAACCGTATTGAGCTCAGGAGACTTGGGAAAGACGATGAATCACATCACGCTGACTGGGATCAGGGTTAAAAGCTTAAAACATCTCTTCTGAGAATTACTGAAAAGCAAAATTGCTCATTCAGATTAACCAAAAGACCATTCAATGATTTATACATCATGATATTACAAATTTCCTGAGCAATTTCTCAATAGTATAGACAATTTGAAGGGTTAGCGTGAAATTAACATTTTGTTGGTATGAGCAGAAAAAATATCACTTCAATTCCAGGAAAGTTGCTAATATCTCACTTGAAATGTCAATTTTATTTTTAATTTTGACATGTGGAGAGCTTTTCATGTCCAGGTAAGAGCTGATCAGAACTGTAATTCTTTGGCTATAATAAGCAGATGGTATTTAGAGGAGCATTTGTTTGCTTATCTTATCTGTCCAGTGTTTATGAGCTGGTTCTTTGTCATCTAACAAAAAGCAAAGGGATAAGGAAAGATGAGCTATGAAAAAAAGATATTATGAGACCTTTTGGATTCCAAAGAGATATTGTCTGTGATACAGACTCCATCTCCGGATGTCTTCAATCTGCCAGAGCATATTTTCCTCAGATCCACTCAAAACCTTGGTAAAGGAATAGTGAGGAAATTAAAGGTGAGGCAGTCTGTGAACAAAAATGAAAAGCCAATTTCTTTTATCCATGTTCTTGTTTCTGCAGAATTGCCATTTTGAGAAGTGAACATCTTTGTTACAAAAGGAAGGAGATAGTAAAACATTATCGTATTTTAATATTATGACATTTTCAAGAGGATGGGTTTTGTGTGTGTGTGTGTGTGTGTGTGTGTGTGTGTGTGTGTGTGTGTACATGTATAATAGCTTACTTTTGTCCTAGAGAAAAAGAGAACATTTCCCTTGAAATTACTAATAAGAAATAGCACTGTCTGAATAATGTTTCTAAATATGCAGAAGACATTTGATATTGAAATGTATTCTTGTGCTTTTCAGGTACATCACTCAGTCCCAGTACTTTATATGCTATCCCAGTGCTGATTTCCCTATTGTTATTCACCTACTGAACTATAAACTCACCTAGCCAAAGGACTCATGTATTGGATGCCTATAATTTATTTTTAAATCAACATATCAGTAAATGTGTCCTTTATTGGTCATTTCTCCCACAGGGTCTTCTCACCGGGTTGCCCATTTTTGTAAATTATCATTCATTTATTCAGTTCAGACTAAATTGTGAGGCTCATCATTGCCTTCTCTTTCCTTGATAACTCACAACTTATTTGCAAGCCATTGCATATTTCATCAACAATATCTCATTAGATACCTTATTACCACCTAGTCCAAGTGTAAGTTCTGCTCTCCAATAGCCTACTAATTGGTTTCTTTGCTTTCATCTTGCTAACTGCAGCCTATTGCTCACTCTGCAGCTAGATTATGTTAGAATATAGCCTATATCAGAAACATCTTGTAGAGCTTCCAATGGAAGGCTTCTAAAATGTAATCTCTGACCTCTATGAACATTTGCAAAAACACATACACACACACATGAATTCATGAAAGTCACACACACAGAGGGGGTGGGGTTAGAAGATGTACAGAAGAAGAAACACTAAAAATAAAGAAGTAGGCAATAAAGAGGAAAAAAAAGCAATAGCTGTAGCAAGTTTAACCTATATAAATACTCAAATAAATGTTAGTGTATCTGGATAAATGGAGGGATTTCAAGTCTGCTGACCTAGCTATATAAATGCTTGATTCACTCTGGGTCAGGAGAAAACTGAAATGTTCATTTCTGATACACTTACACGAAAGGCAGAGAATGAGCTGGGAGAAGGACATTCATCATCATCTCATTGTATCTCAAGGCCATAATATTTTAAAATAAAATTATTTTATTTATCAATTTATCTAATGACCAAATACTGTACCTAAATATCTTTTGGTATATATTTACGTATACATCTTTAGGTATGTCTGCTGCACTGATGAGGTCACTACTATCAAAGCAACAAAATAACTCGATGTCAGATAAAATAATATGTCATCATTTCATTTTAAAACACTTAATGGATTTTATTTTTTTTAACTGTGAAATAATAATTCTGACCTCACAGAAACAAAGAAGGGAGATGATTCCCAATGCTGAGAGGAGGGAAATTGAAGAAAGTAAATCTGAATGTCTTTGTTAAGAGTTCTGACAGAGGAAAAACTTTAGTAATTTCTTTCATGTGAGATGAACTCAATAATAAGTGCAGTACATTTAAAAATTTCTAAGACATATTAAACACAAAAATGACTAGCTAAGTTCCTGTCTCTTTCTGTAAATAGGATATTATACTGAACATCGTGGCTTCTTTTTATTTACAGTTAATGTAAGCAAGTTGGGAGTTATGGAACAAGATTATACATCCATCCCATTTAAAGTATATCATTTTAGGAATGAAGACTTGAAAGAAGGATAGATGCAATGTTCCAGATGGTATTCAAAGGGACATTTTCAATATTTGTTAAAAAATCAAGTCATCAGGTTCTGACTTTCCTAGTAGTATCATAGCTTGTAATTTTGAAATGAACATTAATAAATTAGTAAGCTCTTACAAATTAACATTTATCAAATTTCTGACTGTGGAACGACATGTCAAGGAGAAGCCTTTAAAAATAATAATACTAGTTATATTTCTAATATATATATATATTGCATATATCCTCAGTGCTCTTGTTTTGTTTTTTTTCAAGACTTTTTCAAGACAAGTTTTCTAACATTAACTAATAATTAATTCTAACATTATATAATAACATTCCAAATTAGTCAAATGAGTTAATTTAGATTATTTTAAACACTAACATAGTTTGACTATATTTACATTTGATATATAACTTTTTGAAATTTTCAGTAACAAGCAATTGTCCCCTCAAACTTGATAATGTATTATAAATGACTTTAAGCATTGACTTATTATACCCATTGACACCAAGACCTCTACATTTTCACTTATACCATTCCTATTGACATTATCAGTAATATATGAAGAAGCACTAACCTAAAGGAAAATGATTTTGTTGTATAGGATATAATCACTGAAATAATTTATTTTTTGGTTACTAAAAACAGATTTAAATAACACATGTATGGATGTTTATGTGCCTACTTAAGAACATTTTTTCCAATGTATTCATTAGCTTTTCAGGCTTTTATGAGGACATCCCCAGTGATAATTCCATATCTTAAAGGAGGGGGCAGATATATGGGGCCCCCACACCAGAGGAGTAGGATAGGTGGGAGAGGGGACAGAGGGTGGGAGGGAGGGACCAGGAGGGGAGGAGAAAGGGGGCTGTGATTGAGATGTAACTTGAATTAATAAATAAACATATTTAAAAAACAGATGGCTGCATACAAAATTAATTCTAAAAAAATCCGTAACCCTTTTCTACACAAAAGGTAAACTGCCTGAGAAAGAAATTAGAGAAACAACACTCTTCACAATAGCCACAAATAAGATAAAATAACTGGGGGTAACTATAACCAACTATATAAGCTAGCAAAAGACCTGTACAACAAGAGTCTCAAGTCCCTGAAGAATGAAATTGAAGAAGATATCAGAAGATGGAAATATCTCACATGCTCATGGATAGGTAGGATTAACATAATAAAAATGACTATCCTTAAATGTTAAAAAATAAAATGATTTTTAAAAATTTGAAAAAAATGGACATCTTACCAAAAGTAATATACAGATTCAATGCAATTCCTAACAAAAATACCAACACAATTCTTTACGACCTTGAAAGAACAATTATCAACTTCAAATGGAAAAACCCAGAATAGCCCAATCGATTCTGTACAATATAAGAATTTCTGGAGGTATCATCATCCCTGATTTCAAGCTGTACTACACAATAATTTTAATAAAAACAGCATGGTATTGGCATAGAACAGACCAGTTGATCAATGGAATTGAATCAAAGACCCAGAAATAAGCCAACACACCTATGTTCACTTAATTTTTGATGAAGAAGCCAAAACCCTACAATGAAAAAGGAAAGCATCTTCAAAAACGATGCTACTCTAATGGGATGTCAATATGAAGAAGTATGCAAATAGTCCCATATTTGTAACCCTGCACAAAACTTAAGTTCATGTGGATCAAAGACATAAAACCAGACACATTAAATCTAATAGAAGAGAAAGTGGGAAAGAGTCTGGATCTCATTGAACAGGTGACAATTTCCTGAACAGAACACCAATAGCTCAGGCTCTAAGGCCAACAACCAATAAATAGGACCTTACGAAACTGAAAAGCCTCTGAAAGGCAAAGGACACGTAATTAGGAGAAATTAGCAGCCTATAGATTGGAAAAGATCTTCACCAACTCCATATCTGACAGGGAGCTAATATCAAATGTATATAAAGAAGTCAATAAATTACACATCAACAAACCAAATAATCCAAACAAAAAATGGGATACAGAACTAAACTGAGAATTCACAAAAGGGGAATCTCTAAAGGTCAAAAGATTCTTCAAGAATTGCCCAGTATCATTGGTCATCAGTGAAATGCAACTCAAAATGACTCTGAGATTCCATCTCACATCATCAGAATGGCTAAGATCAAAAACTCAAATGAGCATATGCCGGCAATGATGTGGAGAAACAGTCCTGCATTGTTGGTGGGAATGCAAACTTGTACTACCTCTTTGGAAATCAATCTGGAGATATCTTGGAAAATTTGGAATAGTTCTACCTCAAGACCCAGCCATACTGCTCCTGGGCATATATCCAAAAGATACTCTACTGAACCACAAGGGCATTACCTCAACAGTGTTCATATCAGCTTTATTCATAATAACCAGGAACTGGAAACAACTTAGAGGTCCTTCAACTAAAGAATGGATAAAGAAAATGTGGTACAGTTACACAATGGAATATTACTCAGCAATCAGAAACAAGGAAATCATGCAATTTGCAACCACATGCATGGATGTAGAAAAGCTCATCCTAAGTAAGCTAATTTAGACCCAGAAAGATATGCATGGTATGCAGTCTCTTATAAGTGGATATTAGTCATATAGAACAGGACAACAATCCTACAACCCAGAGACCCAACAGACAGGTACCTAGAATAACTACCCTGTAAAAAACTCCACCCAGCAGCAGATCATGGACCCTATTGCTTGTTAGTAGAACACCTTACTTTAGCTGGGCTGCTATATCAAGCCCCAGTAGAAGAGGAAGCTCTTAGCACTCATGTAACTAATGAACTGAGGGAAATTGATATGTGGGGGCTCCCTTTATCTGAGGGGAAGGAAGAACAGAGTTGGGGAAGAGGGAGGGAGGGAGGGCAGGACCAGAGGGGAGGAGAAAAGGCACTTTCATTTAGATGTAACTTGAAAAAATAAATTATTAAAAAGAAAAAAGAGAACCTCACAACTGCATTTGTATTTGTTTTGCATTCCAGTAAAATATATATGGTATAGTAGTGCAGCTATGTAGAATGAATAGATATAATGCATATGCAAATTGGTGTTTATGCATGTGTTAATATTTGCTAAAAATTTGTTGATATTTTCTCAAGTGTTGTATGCCATGGAATTAGAAAAGATTTCTTGCTTCCCAGTTCCCACAGAAAAATAAACTAATTGTATTTTATAACTTTCATGCACATTAGATGCAAGCACTGAATGATGTGTGAGGAAGGGAGCAAATTTAAGGGTTTAATGAGGTAACAGCTACACGCAAAGCCTCATTTTTTTTCCTGATTTTCTTGAGACTTCAACAGTCATGTTTGCACTCTGTATTCACTATTTGTTGGGTGCTTATGTGAAATTTGAAGTCCTAGGAAACTGAGATGGAGACTACTTCAACTTCTTTCCCATATTTTTGATCACTGTCTTATGCAGGGCTAGAATAAAGGCAGCTTTCTCTTTAATCTTTTTAGGAGGTCTCTGACTGTTGCTTTTTCTCCTTATCTCCCTCTTGCCCATTTTTCTATTGGTTTTATTTGTCTGTTTGGTTGAGCTTTTTAAGCAGTTTCATGTTACCCAGGGTGAGTTTGAATTCTGGATCCTGTCTTTTCTGCTTTACAGTACTAGATGCAATCTAGTACCAGTATTTGTGGCTCTTTCACATTCTTTTTTTAAAAAAAAATAAATTTATTTATTTCTTGCTTCAGGTTACATCTCCATCATATTGTCCTCTTTCACTCAGTCGCAGCCCCACCTTCCCACCCTCTACACCCTAACCCTTCCATCCAACTCCTCTGGAGTGGAATGTCCCTACATAATAGTCCCTCACCCAGGTTCAGAGGCCATATGAGGGCCAAGAGCCTCCTCATACACTGGGGGCCTACAAGGCAGTACCACCAGTGAAAAGTGTCTCATTGCCAGGAAGAGAAAACTAAAAAACAAACATAAACAAACAAACAAACAAACAAATAAATAAATAAATAAAATGTCTATGTCCATGTTCCCTTTGTTGCGTTGGTTGTAGTATAGATATCCTGTACTATATAGCTAAAATCCTACTATAAGTGAATAGATGCCATGCACATACTTCTGAGTCTGGGTTATCTCACTCAGGATGAGCTTCTCTAGTTCCATCCATTTGGCTGCAAATTGCATAATTGCATTGTTTCTGATAGCTGAGTAATATTCCATTGTGTAGATGTACCACAGTTTTTTAATCCATTCTTCAGTTGAGGGACATTTGGGTTGTTTCCAGTTTCTAGCTATTACAAATAAGGCTGCTATGAACATAGATGAGGAAACTTCCTTATGATTCTGTGAAGAGGCATTTGGGTGTATACCCAGAAGTGGTATGGCTCGGTTCTGAGGCAGAGTTATACAAGTTTCCTAAGATATTGCCATACTGACCTCCATAGTGGTTGCACAAGCCTGCACTCCCACCAGCAATGGAGGAGTGTTCCCCTTTCTCCACACCCTCGCCAGCATGTGCTGTCATTTGAGCTTTTGATCTTAGCCATTCTGACAAGTGTGAGATGGAATCTCAGAGTCATCTTGAGTTGCATTTCTCTGATGATTAGGGATGTTGAGCATTTCTTCAAGTGTCTCTCAGCCATTAGGGATTCCTCCTTTGTGAATTCTCTATTTAGCTCTGTCCCCCATTATTTGATTGGATTATTTGGTTTCATGGCATTTAATTTCTTGAGTTCTTTATGGATTTTGGATATTAGCCCTCTATCAGATGTGGGGTTGGTGAAGATTTTCTCCCAGTCTGTTGGTTGCCGTTTTGCTCGAATGACAGTGTCTTTTGCCTTACAGAAGCCTTTCAGTTTCATGAGGTCCCATTTATTGATTGTTGATCTCAGGTCCTGAGCTGTTGGTGTTCTGTTCAGGAAGTTGTCACCTGTGCCAATGAGTTTGAGGGTTTTTCCCACTTTTTCTTCTAGTAGATTTAGTGTGACTGGCCTGATGTTAAGGTCTTTGATCCACTTGGACTTAAGTTTTGTACAAGGTGATAAGTATGGGTCTAATTTCATTCTTTTACAAGTGGACATCCAGTTGGATCAGCACCATTTGTTGAAGATGCTGTCCTTTTTCCATTGTGCGGTTTTGGCTTCTTTGTGAAAAATTAGGTGGCCATAGGTGTGTGGGTCCCTTTCTGGGTCTTCAATTCGATTCCATTGATCTACTGGTCTGTTTCTATACCCATATTATGCTGTTTTTACTACTATTTCTCTTCAGTACAGATTGAAATCTGGGATGGTGATACCTCCAGATGTTTTTTTTTTTTTTTATTGTACAGGATTGCTTAAGCTATTCTTTTTTTTTTTCTTTTTTTTTTGCTCCATATGAAATTGAGAATAGCTCTTTCCAGGTCTATAAAGAATTGTGTTGGTATTTTGATAGGAATTGCATTGAATCTATATATTGCTTTAGGCAGGATGGCCATTTTTATTATGTTGATCTTTTACATTCTTGTCCTTCCTGATATTGCCAGTAGGGAACGGGAACAGGTGTCTTGCCCCAGACATCCAGGCAAGTGTAATAATTTTATATCTGTCTCTAACATTTCTCCTGTATTACTCAGAATCTGATCTTTATTTCACCTTAAAGTATTAAACATGCACTATCTGTAATAAAATAAAAATGACGGAAAAAAAAAAACTGAAGAGAACGTATTGCTTAGCAAAATGAAGGGCAGAGAGCAAGGTCCTTCCAAGAGTGTGTGAAAAGATCCCTGGAGGCAAATGTTCTCAAGTACTTTACAAAGTGTTCAGCAACCATAGAGAGACAGTGTGGTCCATGAAATCCCAACTCCATCTGCTAAGAACAAAGTGAGAAACCAGTCAAATTTTTAGGAAAAGCTAGATGAGAATGGACTTTACTATAATGGGGACAGTCAACCAACTACTTGAATTTTGTTTCCTTCCTTCCTTCCTTTTTTCTTTCCTTCTTTCTTTCTTTTTTCCCCACACATTATTTTTCTTCACCTAGTGAGTGTTGTAAGAAGAACATCACAACATAACTAAATTTAATTAAAAGTTAAAATGACCATGCTAAATGGCAAATTCATTCTTCTTTTTGTGTTCATCTACCTGTTAACTATTAAAATCTTTGGGATGTTACCAGTTTTTGTCTTCGTGAAAGTTTTAGTTTAAAGCTGAATTTTGTTAAGTAGTGGCAAAATCATAACATTTTTATTTTCTACATTGTGTAAATCACTCCCTTAAGGATTTTAATGGCGCTAGGGAGATGGCTTATTTGGAAAGGCCTTGTCATGAGAAAATAGATTATCTGAGATAAGATTTCCATTCTTGTAAAAGCTAGGAATGCTGATTGTAATCATGTCAGGTGGTGCATGTCTGTAATCTCAGACAAGGAGGCAGAGACAAGAAGACTGGGAATTAACTGGACAGCTAGACTAGCAGAATGGTACATACTGGCTTAGTGAGAGTTTTTATCTAAGACAAATAAACTGTATAGAAATACATGCAAGCATCCACCTCTAACCTCTCCACTTACAACACATACAAGTGTACCCATGCATATGCATGATTATACATCACACACACATACACACAAACACACAGAAAGACACTAAATGAAATACTATATATTGTGTGTGTTTCATTACCCTTACATTTATTTAAAAATCAACCTTATTAATTTTAATTGACTTACCTACCCTGTCTTGGCAGAGGTATGTTGTCAACTTCTCTGCTTCCAAGTTTTGTCCTTTTTGGACAGCAGTCTGTCTACAGTTGAAGCAAGGGTTTTTTATTTTTTTGGGGTTTTTTGCCAAGAGATAGGCTTGCCACTAATTCAACCATCTCACACTGGAGATTCTTCGATGCTCATCTTCTAATTGGAGTAGAATAGGGGGTGCTGTCAGGAGCTGATATGTCTCGATTATCAAAAAATCTTAATTTAAGAAAACATCTTTGAATGCCATATTCTGTAGATCTCTTGGGTTTTTTTGAAGATGCCCTATCTATATCTTGTATTTAGATAAGCAAATGTTGCTTGTCTCTTAACAACTTGATTTCTGAGTAGCTTAGAGAATATCTGTGATAGACTGTCATAGTAGCTAACAAAATGACATGCTTGCATGACTAGGAGTTTGTATTTGTTAACTATCCTAAACGGTTTAAGATGGTTGGTATCAAGAGGCCAGAGCTTCACATTTCATTTTTAAGTGTCTCTAGGTACAATACCCTTAAGAAGTGTTACCTTTAATTTTGTATCAATATACAAAGATCAATACCAATGTGGCCAAATATACTCTTAATTTTGTATCAATATACGAAGATCAATACCGCTGTAGTCCAATACAATCTTAATTTTGCACAATATACAATGATTAATACCACTTTAGCCAAATATAATATTAATTTTGTATCAATATACAAAGATATAAGGGCATATTCAATAATCTGTCCCTTCTTCTTGGTCCTTCCCATAATATGTCTATGTCCCATTTTTCTCAAGTCTGTGCACTCCTACATAGAAGAGAAAAAAAGGATACAGAAAAGAAAAAGAAGGAAGTCCCTGGGTCTAACCTCCAAAACCCATTTAACAACTTGTAGTCTCTTCCCCTAAACAACAAAGATATTTTTGGAAGTTCTCTCATCTTTTATTTTGGAAAGACAGTCAGAAAAGGAGGGGCATGGGGAGGAGATAGAAGCAGCTTAAGAAAAAGAAGAAAAACAAAAACTGATGGTCTGTTATATTCCCATTTCTCTCATTAGCACTTCATCTCTAAAATATACTTCCATGTCATTGTTGTTTTCTAAAAGTTCTTCCAAGGAACTGAAACTCTCTGTGTTTTATGAAAGAAAGGATTATTGTTTGAGAAAAGTCACCATTTTTATGGACTATTTTGACTAAAGATATAATGACATGAACTTCCCTTCCAAATCTGAGCATGTCATCCTTTGCTCACTCAACACTGTACCTATCCATGTCTCGAAGCAACTCACCTACCCAAGACTTGTTCCAGCCTCCTTTCCTCTCATTATCTCTTTCTCTCTCTCTATAATTTGCTGTTTCAATACCATTACCATATTTGTCTATAAGTTGTGATTAACTCAATAACCTCTGTGTGAATAATCCTTTAGTAAAGACACAATCTTATTCTATCTTGGACAAATGAAAACCAGAGACCTACTGCCATCCACACCTGCCAGTTCTTCCTGCAATCCCAGAGGCCTACTGCCATCAGAGACCACTATGCCCACGAACAGCAGGACCAACCAAATGGCTAAAGGACAGCATAAGAAGACAAGGAAAAAATCCCAGGGTCATACGGGACCACTAGAACCCAGCTATCCAAGGCCTGAGTATCCTAACACACCTGAAGTGCAAGAAAAGGGCTTTAAATCTGATGTTATGAAGATGATATAGACCTTAAAAGAGTAAATGAATAAAGCCCTCAGAGAAATGCAGGAAAGTACAATCAAACAGATGAAAGAAATGAATAAATCCCTTCAAAAAATACAGGAAATATTCAATCAAGCAGGAATGGAATATGGAAGATTTGAAAATGGAAAGAGAAGCAATAAAGAAAACACAAACTGAGGCAAATCTGGAGATAGAAAACTTGGTAAAGAGAACAGGAACTATAGACACAAGCATCACCAACAGAATACAAGAGATGGAAGAGAGAATCTCAGGTCTAGAAGATACAATTGAAGAAATTTATACATATATATATATATATGTATAATCTTATACAGCTTATCCTTTCCAAATAGGCTTACAAGATGCCATATCCCCAATCATAGAAGAACTCACAAATTTCCATGATCGCATTAATAATCATTTTACTTATTAGCACTTTAGTTCTCTTTATTGTTTCACTAATATTGATAGCCAGTTTAACACATACAAACACAATAGATGGCCAAGAAGTGGAAATAATTTGAACTGTCTTGCCAGCAGCTCTCCTTATTCTAACTGCTCTCCCTTCTCTACAAATCCTCTATATAATAGATGAAATTAATAACCCAAGTATCACAGTAAAACCTATAGGACACCAATGATTCTGAAGCTATGAATACACAGACTATGAAGATCTTTGCTTTGACTCTTACATTATTCCAACAAATGAACTGAAACTATGAGATCTTTGTCTACTAGAAGTGGATAACTGTGTTGTTTTTCCCATAGATTCCCAATCCAAATACTCATTTCGTCTGAAGATGTACTTCACTCCTGAACCATTCCTTCACTTGGACTAACAATATTTTCATTGGAAAATGTTAAATCTAAAAAGCTCTTGACCCAAAACATTCAAGAAATCAGGGAAACCATGAAAAGACCAAATCTAAGAATAATAGGAGTAAAGGAGGAGAAGCCTCACAGCTCCAAGGCTCAAAAAATATTTTCAACAAGATCACAGAAGAAAACTTCCCTAACCTAAAAAAAGAGGTGGCCATAAACATACATGAAGCTTATAGAACACCAAGAAGATTGTACCAAAAAATGAAACTACTCCTACCACATAATAATCAAAACACTGAATGTACAGAACAAAGAAAGAATATTAAAGCTGCAAAGATAAAAGTCCAAATAACATATAAAGATATATATCCAAATCACCAAATCACAAGGAAGTTTCCTCATCTATGTTCATAGCAGCCTTATTTGTAATGGCTAGGACCTGGAAACAACCCAGATGTCCCTCAGTTGAAGAATGGATTAAAAAACGGTGGTACATCTACATGATAGAATACTAGTCAGCTATCAGAAACAATGAAATCATGCAATTTGCAGCCAAATGGATGGAAGTAGAGAAGCTCATCCTGAGTGAGCTAACCCAGACTCAGAAGGATGCACATGGCATCTATTCACTTATAGTCAGATTTTAGCCATATAGTACAGGATAACTATACTACATCGAATGCACCAAAGGGAACATGAACATAGTTTTTTTTCCTGTGAATGAGACATTTTTCCCTAGTGGAGCTGCCCTGTAGGCCCCCACAGTGTATGAGGAGGCTCTTGGCCCTCATTTGACTGCTGAAATGAGGCAGGAGAGTGTTATGTAGGGACACTCCACTCCAGAGGAGTGTGATGGAAGGGATGGTTGTAGAGGGTGGGAGGACGGGTTTGGGAGGGGTAGAAAGAGGATACTGTGATGGATATATAACCTGAACTGATAAATAAATATTAAAAAAATAATTTAAAAAAGGCAGACCTATCAGAATTACACCAACTTCTCAAAAGAGACTCTGAAAGCCAGAAGGGCCTGGGCAGATATCTTGCAGACTGTATGAGACCACAGATGTCAGCCCAAACTACTATACCCAGCAAAACTTTCAATCACCATAATGAAGAAAACAAGATATTCCATGACAAAACGAAGTTTAAACATTACCTATATATAAGCTCATCCCTACAGAAGGTGTTAGAAGGAAAACCTAATGTGAGGAAGATAACTACACCCTGGAAAACACAGGAAATAAATAATCCCCAAAACAAAAGAAGGTAAACGTACACCTTTAAAACAAGATAACCAAGACTGCCAAGAAATTAGCAATCATTGGTCACTAATATCTTTCACCACCACAATGGAATCAATGCTGCAATACAAAGACAGGCTAACAGAATGGATTTGAGAACAGGATCTCTCATTCTGCTGCATACAAGAAAGACACCTTAGCTACAAAAATAAACATTATCTCAAGATAATGGGCTGGAAAAAGGTTTTCCAAGCAAACGGATGCAAGAAACAGGCAGGAGTAGTCATTCATATCAAATCAAATTGGCAATCAACTAAAACTAATCAAAAAAGATGGCAAAAGACACTTCACATTTATTAAAGGAAAAACCACCATAATGACATCTAAATTCTGAACATTTATGCCCCAAATGCAAGGGCACCATCATTCATAAAAGAAACACTACAAACGCTTAAATCACACATTGATCTCATTATATTAATAGCAGGAAACTTCAACACCCCACTTTCACAGTGGACAGATCATGGAGACAAACACTAAACAGAGAAATAATGAAACTAAGAAATGTCATAAAAAAGG
The DNA here is from genome assembly GCA_907164525.1 of Lophiomys imhausi. Classification (NCBI taxonomy): domain Eukaryota; kingdom Metazoa; phylum Chordata; class Mammalia; order Rodentia; family Muridae; genus Lophiomys; species Lophiomys imhausi. The sequence goes on from CAJQZJ010004763.1 coordinate 12,813,960, forward strand.
ACCTTAAAGCTATCTACAGAACTTTTCATCCAAACACAAAAGAGTATACCTTCTTCTTAGCACCTTACAGAACTTTGTCCAAAATTGACCATACAATTGGTCACAAGGCTAGCCTCAACAGATACAAGAAATTTGAAATCACCCCTTGTATCTTATTGAATCACCATGGATTAAGGCTGGACTTCAACAACAACAGAAACAACAGAAAGCCTATAAACTCATGGAAACTGAACATCTCTCTACTAAATGACCACTGGGTCAGGGAAGAAATAAATTTAGAAATTAAAAACCTTCTAGAATTTAATGAAAATGAAGTCACACATACTCAAATTTATGGGACACCATGAAAGCAGTGCTGAGAGGAAATAGCACTAAGTGACTTCACAAAATAATTGAAGAGATCTCATGATAGCAACTTAAAAGCACATTTGAAACTCTAGAACAAAAAGAAACAAGCACACCCAAGAGTAGATTGCAGGCACTAATCAAACTCTGAGCTGAAGTCAATACATTAGAAGCAAAGAGAACAATAGAAATAATCAATGAAACCAAGAGCTGGTTCTTTGAGAAAATCTACAAGATAGTTAAACACTTAGTCAAACTAACTAAAAGGCAGTGAGACAGTATCCAAATCAACAAAATCAGAAATGAAAAGGGGGACATAGCAACAGACACTGAGAAAATCCAAAGAATTATAAGGTCTTACTTCAAAAGCCTGTGCTCCACAACAATGGAAAATCTAAATGAAATGGATGATTGTCTTGATAGATTCGCCTTACCAAAGTTAAATCAGGAAAAGATAAACACATTAAATAATCCCATAAACGCTAAGGAAACAGAAGCAGTTATCAAAAGTTTCCCAAACAAAAAAGTTCTAGATCAGATTGTTTTACCACAGAATTCTGCCAGATATTCAAAGCAGAACTAATACCAATACTGCTCAAACTATTCCACAAAATCGAAACAGAAGAAAATTCACCAAGCTCATCCTATAAAGCCACAATCACTTTGATTCCTAAGTCACACAAAGACTCAACTAAGGTAAAATCTCAGACACATCTCCCTCATGACCATTGATGCAAAAATACTTAAACATATACTGGCAAACTGAATCCAAGAACACATCAAAAATATCATACACCATGATCATGTAGGCTTCATCCCTGGGATGCAGGGGTGGTTCAACATATGAAAGTCCATCAATGTAATCCACCATATAAACAAACTGAAAGAAAGAAAACCACAAGATCATTTCACTAGACATGGAAAAAGCCTTCAATAATATCCAACTCCCATTCATGATAAAAGTCTTGGAGAGATCAGGTATACAAGCCTCATACCTAAACATAATAAGGCAATGTACAGTAAGCCCATAGCCAACATCAAATTAAATGGAGAGAAACTTAAAGCAATTCCTGATTTTAAAGCAATTAAAATCAGGGACAAGACAAGGCTGTCTACTTTCCCCACATCACTTCAATGTGGTACATGAAGTTCTCCCTATAGCAGTAAGACAACTAAAGGAGATCAAGGAGACACAAATTAGAGAAGAAGGTAAATTATCCCTATTTTCAAATGACATGATAGTATACATAAGTGATCCCTAAGCTCCTAGTAGAGAATTTCTACAGCTTATAAACACCATAAGCAAAGTGGCAGTTTACAAAATTAACTCAAAACTTTAAGTAGCCCTCCTTTACACAAATGAGAAATAGGCCAGGAAAGAAATAACGGAAACAACTTCTTTCACAATAGCTACAAACAGTACAAAATACCTTGTTGTAACACTAACCAAGCACATGAAGAACCTGCTTGACCAGAACTTTGTGTCCCTGAAGAAGAAATTGAAGAAGATATCAGTAGATGGAAAGATCTCCCATGCTTATTGATTGGTAGGATTAGCGTATTATAACTGATCCTCTTGCCAAAAGCAATCTATAGAGACAATGCAATTCCCATCAAAATTCCAAAAAAATTCTTCACAGACCTTGAAAGAACAATTGTCAACTTTATATGGAAAAATAAGGAAAAAACAGGATAGTGAAAATGATTCTTTAATAAATGAACTTTTCGAGGTATCACCATCCCTGACTTCAAACTGTACTACAAAGCAATAGTATTAAAACACACATAATATTGGCATTAAAAACAGACAGGTTGACCAATGGAATCGAATTGAAGACCCAGAAATAAACCCAAAGATCTATGGACACTTGATTTTTGACAAAGGGGCCAAAACCACACAATGGAAAAAAAGAAAGCATCTTCAACAAATGGTGCTGGTCTAACTGGATGTCTGCATGTAGAAGAATACAAATAGATACACATTTATTACTCTGCAAAAAGTTAAGTCCAAGTGAATCAAACACCTCAACCTAAAACTGGATTCACTTAATCTAATAGAAGAAACAGTGGGGAAAAGTCTTGAACTAATTGTTATAGGAGATAACCTCCTGAACAGAACACCAATAGCTCAAGCACTAAGATCAACAGTTAATAAATGGGATCTCATGAAACTGACAATCTCCTGTAAGGCCAAAGAGACTGTCAATAGAACAAGACTGCAGCCCACAGATTGGGAAAGGTTCTTCACTAACCCCACATCAGATAGGGGGCTAATATCTAAAATATATAAGGAACTCAAGAAATCAAATACCAACAAACCCTATAATCCAATTAAAGACTAGAATAAAGAGTTAAGTCTAGAATTCACTACAGAGGAATCTCTAATGGCTGAGAAGCACTTAATGAAATGCTCAACATCCTTAGTCATAAGGGAAATGTAAATCAAAATGACTCTGAGATTCCATCTCACACTGTCAGAATGGCTAATATCAAAAACTCAACTGACTGCACATGCTAGTGAGGATGTAGAGAAAGGGGAACACTCCTCCATTCCTGGTGGGTATGCAAACTTGTACAACCACTTTGGAAATCAATCTGGCACTTTCTAAGAAAATTGGGAGTAGTTCTATCTCAAGATCCAGCTATACCACTCATGGGCAAATACCACAAATATGCATCACCAAATCAGAAGAACATTTCGTCAACTATGTTCATAGAAGTTTTATTTATAATAGCTAGAAACTGAAAACAAGCCAGATGTCCCTCAACTGAAGAATGAATAAAGAAATTGTGGTACACCTACACAATGGAGTACTACTCCACAATTAGAAACAAGGATATCATGAAGTTTTCAGGCAAATGGATGGAACCAGACAAGACCATCCTGAGTGAGCTAAGTTTTCATGACTAAATGAATCTTATGAAAGAAAAGATTATTTTGGTTCATAGTTCCAGAAGACTATATGAATCTGTAATCATGGAAGATGTAGAAAGCTACAGGCATTGCAGCTGGAACAGAAACTTCAACCACAAACTTTAAGTAAAGAGAATAAACTAGTAGAGTGACTTTATAAACCCTCAACATCTACCTCAAATTTGTACTTCCTACAGCAATGCTGAGCCAACTCCCAAATAGTGCCACCAGCTGGAAAGCAAATGTTCAAGTATTTGAGCCTGTGGGGAACATTTGTCATTTAAATCGCCACAGTACGAATGGGTTATAAAGGAACTTTTCTACTGAAACTATTAAATACAGATTTATTGAAGTAATAATGACTTTGAGGTTAACCTAAACCTGTACAATAATATGCCTATGCTGTTACACATATTTTCCAACTTGAGAGTTAATGGATATCAGTTATTGCTCCTAAATAAAAAAATAAGATTTCCTCAAGTTATATTACTGTTTGGACAGTAGTCTGCCTTGGAAACACATCACAACACGTTAATGAAAGAATAGAGACATACAAAATGACTCTTTGAGTTTAGTAATGTGATCTAAACTATAATTTAGTAATTTAACTCAAACTTGCAAAAACTTTATTAGATGCTTATGGTATATGGTATTGCTCATTAAACTGTAAAGTTGTCTCTATGTGCCATAACAAACAAATAAGTAAACAATGAGTAACATTGAATTTATCACATTTACTGATTTAAATGTTTAATTTGTGGTTGGATATTATTTTTACTCAAAATTATTGCTAAAAAGTTCATAAATATGTACTATATTTACCCCATTATCTACTCTTTCTTTTCCTTTCAATCCTTTTCATATCCCTACCACTCCCTTTCTAATTAATGGCCTCTTTTTCTTTAATTACTATTGTTACACACAAGCATATGTGATTAAATAACAAATATAACAGGCTGAAGCTATTAGTGTTACTCTTTTGCATATAGTTTTAGGGTTTATCACTCTGCTTTGGATAGTCACTTAAGGAAGTGGTAAGAACAACTTCGGAGTTTGAACATTTGGGGGATTAAATGACACTTTCACAGGGCTCTACTAAGACCATCAGCAAACACGGATATCTACATTATGATTCATAAGAGTGGCAAAATTATAATTATGAAGAAGCCATGAAAATAATTTTGTGGTTGGATGCTACCAAAATGTAAGGATATGTGTTAAAGGGCCACAGCATTAGGAAGGTGGAGAACTGCTGACTTAAGGGCTCATCCCAAAGAAGTTTAATTTTTCCCTTACTCAGCAGTAGCTAATTGCCTATAGTTCTTCACTTACGGGTGGAACTCCATGAAAGTTCCTCCTCCAGGTTTCCAACTCATTTGATGTTGTCACTGTCCATACCTTCTTTAGGCGGTCATATTTTTGAAATTTCATGAGTCCAATTTCCCTGTCATATACAGAACTCAGTCTCTCAGCAGATTTCTTGGGCCTCTGGGTTTTGCAAGCTTTCTGTCTATTCTCCCGTGATGGTTCCTGAGTTTAGAAGTAGGGGTTATGCTATAGATTTATCCATTTTTACTGCATATGCATGATCAGTGATTATTTGCATGTTTACCAGTTGTTGGTCTCTGTTGATCTGTATCTGTTGCATAAGGAAGCTTCTTAGATGAGAGTTGAGAACTATTCTTACTTGTGGTGATAAAGAAAAATATGCAGAATGCAGTTAGGAACTATACTGCTTTGTGAAAGTGACTGTAGTAGATTCTCATCTGGGATTTATGACTTTAACAGCCATTTGTAGTTGCTAGATTTCCAGGAATATATGAATAATTCAAAAAATAAAGAAGTAAAAAACAAATAACTTTTTTTTTTTTAAAAATGGGTTATAAATCTGAACAGAGATGTCTCAGGAGAAGAAATGAAAATGGCTAAGAAGTACCTCAAAACATGTTCACCATCTTTAGTAGTTACAGGAATTAAAACTAAACCAAATTTGAGATTTCATCTTACTCTAGACAGAATTGACTAAGATCAAGAAAACAGCTGGAAAAAACTGCTGAAGGAGATGAGGGGAAAGGGAAACCGTATTTCTTGTTGGTAGGACCAAAAAGTAGTCTAGCCATTTGGAAAATTCTCAAAAGCTAAAATTAAATCGATCATACTGGGGTGGTTTGAATTGAAATGTTACCCCAAAAGCTCATATTTTTGAATGGTTGGTTCTTAGTTGGTGGAGCTGTTCGGAAAAGATTAGGAGGTGTGGCTTTGTTGGAGTACCTACGGACTTGTGGTGGAGGTGAGTCAGAGAGGTTCGGGGATCAGTGGCCTTTGAGGTTTCAAGAATCAGAATATCTCTTCACAGCAACAGAACAGTAACTAGGACCCATATCACCCAACTATACTACATAGTATCCGTTCAAAGGACTCAACATCCAACTGCACAGATACTGTATGCTCAGGCATGGTCATTACTTCTCCTTTTGTAAGAGCTAGGGAATGGAAACCACCTAAATGTTCTTCAAAAGATGTGTAAATAATAAAAATATGATACATACCATGGAATATTATTCACCAATAAAGGAAAAAGAAATCATGAAATGTTCAGGCAAATGGGTGGAAGTAGAAAGCATTATATTGAATGAAGTAATCCAGACCCAGAAAGATAAACACCCATGTTCTCTCTCATATGTGAGTACATAACCTGAAGTAAACACAAAAGCCAGGAAATTAAAAAGAAATAATGAAGGTCAATTTCTCTAGAGAGGGATATAGTAAGATATAAGTGATATGAAAAGGGAGATGGAAAAAATGGGATATGGGCTTTAATTAGGAGTGGGAAGGAGGATAATACAGAGGGGATGAATGAGTAACACTAAATGTATTTGAAAATGTATGAAGTTATAATACTTTGTGTAATTATGTAATTCCTAAGAGTCAAAGACTAACAAAAACCCTCAGTTCCAGGCTAGAGGCTATTTTGAAGCTCACAAAGATATCATGGAAGAATACAGAATGGCCTCCAATTCTATGGTTTAACCATTTATATGTTATTAGTGTTCTTCTCAGATATCTTATCTCAACAAGAATTTTGCTAGGCATATGGAATCAATGTAGAAAGGATGTTAATGTTATAGTGAAAAGTACTGAATTGAAGGAACAGATAAAAGACGGAGGACACATACATGTTTCATAGAGCATTAAATGCTGTAATTTTTTTAAAGTGTAAGTGCTAGTGAGTGACTGGGAATAATTTAGGAAACTCATCAGTATGAGTTGACTTTATGAGATGAAAAACAAACAAAGAAATCAGGTTTACAAACTCTTCAGAATAACACATTCCAAACAATTTGACTAAACCCTAAAAACTCCAGAAGAAAGACTACCTTGATTGCTTGAAGAACTGCAGTAAAGATGGGTGATGTGATCAGAGTACAAAAATTAAGATTTGGCTGGAGACATGGCTCGGTGGTTAAGAGCACTGTCTGTTCTTCCAGAGAACCCCCATTCAATTCCCAGCACCCACATGGCAGCTCACAACTGTCTGTAACTCCTGTTCACCCTCACATAGACATACATACAAGTCAAAACACCAATGTACATAAATAAATAAAATCAATTTTAAAAATTAAGATTAAAGTAAAACTTGACATCTGTAAACAAGGAAGTCTGGGGCCATGATATTAGAGTTAAAGTGTAATTATAAAATTAAATTAGAAGACTTTGGCACCTATGAATGGTCATGGCAGTGTTTTCTATATTTAACAATGCCATTAGCCTTGTTCTAGAAAAAATAGAATCATGTGACCAGAATGGTTGCAGTTCTTTATGTAGGCATTGCTTAGTGGAGTTGTTGCAAAGATGGACATCAAATATACTATTCAGTGATATTTCATAAAATAGAACTGAACATTTAGTTTTGATTTACTACTCAACTAATGTGTGTGAGGACATAGTCTGGACATAATTATTTATTTATTTATTTATTTATTTATTTATTCATTTGTTTGTTTACTTATTTACTTATTTACTTATTTACTTACTTACTTACTTATTTATTTATTTATTTATCTATTTATTTATTTATTTATTTGAGACAAGTTTCTCTGTGTAACATTGACTATTCTGGAACTTCCTCATAGTTCCAGGCTGGCCTTGAAATCAGAAATCCACCTTCTTCTGCATGGGGTTAAAGGCATGTACCACCAGCCTGGTAGACATAGCTTTTAAACCAGTAAATATAAGACACTAAAAATTAAGGAGTCATTTTGCATGGTAGTCAATAAAATTTTAAAGAAGTATTCAGTAAAAGGCTAGAAACTGCCTCAAATTGACAGCAATATGATGTATTTAAATTCCTGACTGTGCATATAAGTCCAATATCTCACCCTTGGAGAAAGCTCTGTGATAGAGATTTGATTGCTGCAGCAAATTGTTTAAGTGAACTACAGAATGGACTTCTGAAAAGAAATTACAAGAGGATGGCAATTTCAACAGCACATCTTTTATTCACATTTGATTTGAGTGTGTACCTGTGTGTGAAAGAGAATTTAAGTGGCTATAATAACAGTTTTAAGAAGGAACAAGATTCTCTTACTTAGATTTTATATTTTGAATAGCATTATTGAACACTTTATATTGTGTTAAAAATGACAGCCATAAATCAAAGAAATACTCTGTGTTTGGAATCTTATCTTTACATGGTTTAAGTGAGTGATTTCCATAGCGTTAGAGGAGGCTGGAGTTATCATCAACTTTCCATTTACAAGAACATGACCTTTTCTTTACTTCTAAATCTCCTGGCTGCCTCTCTCTCTTTAGTTAATGTTCTCACTGGGAGGTAATTGAACACTACATGTTCTGTTAGGTGTGAAGTTCAATGGAGACAGATATTTAAGATCAATGATTGAGGACAATGAAAAGTATCTTATCTTTTTGCAAAGTTAAAGAAATCCGACAATTTTGTGATTGGGTTTTGGGCTTGATTTCTCTCATTTCTCTTAAGTTTACCTAATATTTGAAATCATCTATAAATATCTATAAATCTATAAACATGTAAGGTTAGGTCTTCAATGTTTGTTTGATGATTTTTACATACTAAGTATGTAGGTTATTTTAACTATATTGAGCATTTATTTGGGAAAACTTGCATAGCAGTCAATGTTGAATATGAAGTATTTCAAGGATAACAATAAACCAGCTTATTATTATAAAAATTAAGAGACTTTAAATTAGGCATACTAATAAGCAAAACAGAAAAAAAAATGGCAGAGATACCTGAGGTGCTTTGGTCTAAAACAAAATCAAACGAAAACTGCAGTCTTGACTGACCGAGAAAGCAATGCATTTGATGACTCAATTTGTTCACTGGAATGAAAAGTAATGATAGAAATTTTATAATTTAAAAATAGCCCAGAAAGCACAGTCAACTGACACACTCCCAGAATATTTCTAGAAGCAACACATGTAATGAACTAAAACTGTTCATAGCAGAGGATGTCTTTACAGCCTGATTTATATGTTGGAGCATGGAGAAAGAGTTAGGTAAAATTCAAAACCCAGAGTCACAGGTGTTCAGCAGGCCTCAAGTATCACTTTATATTAAAAATGATTTAGATTTCTACTGTTTCAAATGATGATATACATACAGATCACCATCATTTTTATGTACTCAAAAATATTTGTCTTTTCTGTGTAAAACAATAAAAGATGATTTAATTTTATTCACTTTATATTCAGTAATATTTAAGCATACAGGTTTTGCATGACCTTTTCTTCAGTACTTAGGAAACCATGATAAATTGATAATTAAAATTAAAGAAAAATCTTCTGAGGTTGTGTTAGTGGGTTATGTAGTAACACCCCTTTATTTTACATAAGAAAAGATCAGCTTCCCAATTCTCCTTCCTCTCCTTTCCTTCCTTGTCCTCCCTTCTCTTCCCTTACTTTCATTTTGTCTCCTGCCCTCTGTTTTCATCCCTGCTTTTTCTTTCCTTTCCTATCTTGTAGAACAGTGTAAACAAGTCCTGAGAGAAAGCATGCGTTAGACAGATGCAGTTACAGTGGCACATGTTTCATTTCCTGATGGTAAGTCAAAATATTTAGTATTCTGAGCCAACATTACATGAGTGTTAGGGGAACTGAAGTTACAATCACCAAGAAGGTGAAGAGAACATTTAAGAAACTAAAGATACCACAGTGACATGTGTTATGGACACAGCTCTATGTGTGCATGAATAGGTGACATTCAGCTCAACAAGTGCAGGGACCCCAGTGGTCAGGAAGAAAGACTCATGGTGAAATAGGAATGATAAATAGTGAGGTTAAGGTGAGATCAATTAGTGTGGATGGAAAAACACATAGCACATGCTTCAGAAATGATACATACTAATACCTTCTGACACAGAGAAGCCTGCAAACATGAAACACAAATAAAAATTACAGTTGTTTAACTCAATTGCCCCTTTATTTAAATTTATTTCTTCTCTTCAGCAGAGTAATAGAGCTCACATTTTCAACACATCATGCTGAACTTTTCATGATCTTATTACTACAGGCTCCTACAACTTTATCGTATATTCCAAATGTGGTACACAATTTCAAAACTATCTGGAGTAGTTTACCACATATAGCATAGTATATCTCTTCCATCTGACTGGAAACCCTCCTACTATGACATCTGCATGACTCACTCCAAGCATGCTTCCCCTGTGTCTGATGATCCTGTTTTTGCTCAGTTCAACTCAAATACCATGTCCTCTGGAGACTGCTATCTTGTATTCTTTGAATTAAAAATATATGTGAACACACACAGTAGAACTCTCATAGAAAGGATTTATCAAGTAAAGCTCCTTAGCAAAATGATTGAGATGTAATAGTGAAGATGGACAATCTAGAAAATTTAGATCACTCTAACCATTCATTATGATATATGCAACAAGTTTCTCATTACTTTAATCGATAATTTAAAATGCATTATTTGATCCATTCCAAAGAAGAAAACAACTATGAGCTAAAACTAACTTCAGTGGTAGATACAGGTGGACATTAAATGGTTAGATATATAAGACAGTTTCTTAATGTCTTTCAGCAGGTTCAGAATTCCCACAAATACTTCATCTTTTCATCTCACCCTCAGTTTATAAATTATTATTGAAACAACAGGAAAAGTTGTTTTTCTAAAAAAGTTCAAAAAACTTTTCTAAAGTACAAACCCAGGGATTATCAATATGGTTTAGAGAGAGATGATATGTTTTTACAGTCATTATAACTGACACCGAGGAAAAGCTGGAGGGAAGGAATAAACGAAGAAAACCAAGGTAGAGTAATGCAAACCAGTATTCATGCTGACTGTATTTTGTGTTTTAAAAACAAACTCTTTAAAAGCTTTTTAGAAACTGATTTTCTAGTTATTTTCCTCTGTGTGTGAATGTGTGTTTATGTGGGTGTGGTTTACAGTCTTACAGGTGTTTCTTTGTGTGTTCAAAAGACAGAGGAGCATATCATTGTCTTCCTTCATCCCTCTCCACCTACTACTTAGGGGCAAAGCCTCTCCTTGAAGTTGGTCAGAATGACTGATTATCCCACAGTCTGGTGCCCTAGTGACGCCCTTGTCTCCACATCACAGTGCTGGGCTTTCTGCTGTACACAGTCCCATTTTGTCTTGGTAATTGGATGCTGGGAACTGAGCTCAGCTCATCATGATTATAAAAGTTACATAAGTATGCTTAACATATAAGCCACCTCCTGAGTTCTTTATAAAACATCTAAGAGAACTTAAACAAAACACTAAAAATATGCACATCACATGTAATTTTCAGAAAAGATAATAAAATACAGAATGTTTAGCTCCATAGAAGGGCAAAAAAAGAAATTCATATTTCAAATTGTATTCATTAATTTTCAACATTTTTTCAATTCAACTAACTTACTATTCATACAAACACTGATGGGGGAGGGGCATTCTTGTTTTTACATCATCAATAAGTATCAGGAATTACTATGCATGGTTTGTTTATATGTTAAAAGTTCCAAAATAACTGCCCCTAGAGGCATTGCAGATATTGGTTGCTAGTAGGTGGCAGAGAAGAGAGAGGTTATGTCTACATTCAGTTTTCTGACATATGAACATCTGAATGAATAGCACCCTAACATTCCTGTAAAAAATAAAGCCAGAGACCAACACCAGTTAGGTGCCATGGGGCCTAGACAGGGAGCTAGTCTGTGATGACCACCAGTTCAGCACCAAGCAAGCACTAGATGGGATCCCAGCACTGGAAACAAGCCAGAGACTAGAAGAACCCTGCCTGGCCCTGGATGTAGGGACTGTGGGTAAGCCAGCCCAGAGGGAGTGAGTATGGGACAGGCAGCCCTGCCTTTTGTCTTCTTTTCCATGGTGTTGGCCAGGGAGAGATCTCCTCAACTACCTTTTTCAGTTACTATCAATGGTGGAAAGGAGATCTGGCCCTGATGGAGTCGCAAGAGCAGAAGAGCTGTCTCTGCCCCTCACATGCTGCAGCAATAGGGAGAGCAGGCCCTGCACCTTCCCTTGGCAGAACACTACAGATGGCTCTGTATATGGGATGGGGGTTTGGGGTAAGCCAGACCTGAGGGAGTGAGTGTAGGAGAGCCAGCACTGACTTTCGTCTGCTTTTCTGTGGTGTTGGTGAGGGAGAGATCCCCTCCGCTCTCTGATGCCCTTGACACATGTGGGAGAGCAGGTGGGAGAGTTGGCCTGATGAACTCATGAGAGGAGAACTGGTCCAGCCCCTTACCTGCTGCAGCACTTGGGAGAGCAGGCCCTGCACCTTGCTTGGTAGCACAGTAGAACTGGCCCTGGATGTGGGGGTTGCAGGCCCAGAACCAGGCCTTTGAGTTGGCCCACACCAACATATACCCTGTGGATGAACTGCTGGAATATATAAAGAAGCCAGTTCCACAGATCCAAAACTACAGGAACTCCATGACTCAGGATAACAACAGGATATCTGAGAGGAGACCCAGCAAAGTTGGAGCACTGACAAAGTAACAGAAGCCAGAGGCCTTGTACCAGACCAAGAAATCATTATAATGAACATTTAAAAGCAAAAAATTATGGACAAAATGGAATATTGTAGGACACACTATAGCTTCCACAATGAGATTTTTTTTTTTTAATGTTGGAAGAGGTTTCACAGGTGGAGGGTGGGTCTGAGTCGAGGTAGGAGATAAGAAGGATGTGAAATTTACAAAATTTAAAAAAAAATTAAAAGAAAAAAATAAAAAGAGAGGAAAAGACTTTTTTGTTTGTTTTAACTAATAGCCATCTAATAAGAGATTGCACATTTTACTATTGAAATTTATTTGTGCTAAAAAGCTTTTCTGCTGTTTTCATTATGTGCTTTGGGAAAGCTAAATAATCTGGATACAATATATGAACTAGATTCTTCCAATAAAATGAAAATAATATTAAAAGGAAAAGCACAATGTGATCTTATGGATTTGTTCATAGTCTGGAAATATAGAAGAATCCAAATTGTATTTTCTCAGGACTTGCAGCAACTGCTGCATTGCAAAGATGCATGCAAGCCTATAAAAGATGCTGCTTTCTTTGATAATGAGAAGATGGGATTCAGAATAAGGAGGAAGATATTTTGTTCTTTTGAGACAGCACACTTTAAATTCTGTTACTAATTTATAAGTAAATTCTATTTTTGAAGATTGAAACATGCACTAATAAAAAATTCAGAAAAAAGCAAAGTTTCCCACATTTTCTACCTGATTATACTATCTCTGATCTTAGTTTTCAGAGTGAACAGAAGGAATAATATCATTCATTGTCAGGCCAAGGATCTTAGCTGACTTCAGAATTTACAAAATCCCTGCTGTGAGCGTGAATCACTGTGGAAACGGCGATTCATGTCCTTTTGTAAAGGTTAGTCCTGCAAACTCTAAGGAAAAGAAAAAAAAATCAGGTAAGGGTAGAGGGAGGGGGAAGAAGGTGATTGTAGTCTCTCTGTGAGTGGAAATAGAATTTTCCACAATCTATACACTCTGTGGGAGTCCATTCTTCTCACAGCTGGTGTCTGTTCTCCTGGGCAGGAAGGCAAAGGCTGGGAGATCCTAGTAACTCTAATTGGTTCAAAGTCCCTGTCTGGAAAAAAGCAGATTCGTGGCAGTAGACAAGCTAGTGCTAATTTCTACAAAAACAAATATGAGCACCTGTAGAAAGCCCACAACTAGTAACAAGTGTCAGTGTTGTAACATAAAGAAGTGTACTTGGAAGAGATGCAACTATTTTGTTCTGCATGAAGTGTATAGCTTTGGTAGTTCCATGACAGGACCAGAGGTCCCCAGGGTGAAGACTGAATATTATACTCTTCTGAAAAGGTCCATGTTATAGAATGAAAGTTAAGATTATCAAAAACATACCAAAGTGCCTTAATGTCAGACTTGACATGTCACTTTGCCTCATTTTGTTGCAGGGCCCAAGAAACAGTTTTCTGTAAATGAACTTGCTTATCTGCTTCTCTATTATTTCATAGTGAAAAGAGAAAAATCCTGAAACTTTAGCTCAACCTAATTCTTTCTGATGTTTCCCTGTGTATCAATGTTGCCCTGTGTCCCTGAAGAGCGAGCATTAATCCATAGCATACTGTGCTTGCAAGAGCTTCCACAAACTCACAGACTGATGACACACGTGAAGGAAAGCTCCTTAGGTAGCCTAAGTCAATGCATGGGCAGTTGGTATGCTTCTAACCTTACTGTTTTAATTTAAATTAAAAAACTTCAGCTGTTGCTATCTTTGCTCCTTCCAGGCATAGAAAGATTTAAAATTATTTTAATATTAAACATAATACTTCAGTTTCACAATGTTACATTAGATACAGAGAACAAAAATCATTCATTATATCTGGATTATAATATGGAAGGTAGATAATATCTAAGAGAAACACCATCTTTAGTGGCTTTGGTAATCATTTCTCTCTCCTTAAGAGCTGCTCTCCTGACATCTCAGCTTCCTCAGACTCTAGGATAAACTCTTATCTATGCTGGGACATGAGTTTCCAGGGACTATAAACTGAGGCTTCAGAAAAAGCAACATCAGGGCTGGAACATGAACAGGTTGTACTTGTATTGTTACAGCCTTGATCATGGGCATGTTCAAGTGTGGAAAGCTAAAATGTTCATGCCCAAAGCCAATATGTTTTGGTTAATCTTTTACCTTCTTTGCTCAAAAATTATTTAATGGGATTAATTTTGAGTAGGTAGTAAAAGATTAAACAAACAAACAAAAACCTTATGAGGATTCTCTTATTTGCCAATTCTATTCTTAACTCTTCTATTTGTTTTCTACCCACTAATCTCCAACTCAAAAAGAATTTCAAAATTCTTCATAGACTTCCCATCTTATGCTTGTGTTTATATTTTCCATAACTATTTTGCCTCTTGTATCCATAGGTAACTCCCTCTTTAATCTGTATGCTAATTCATGCTATCCAGAACACTGCCAAGCACATACTTGACAGTTCAACAACATCTCCCCAGGGCTTGATTGCTTCCTCAGTCCCAAAGACCACCACTCACTCCTGGTAGGGAAGGCCCTTCCTAATCCTATAATGGGAAATTTCAGCTCACAAAAATATGGGAGCTGAGTTGTTTTCCATTATCCATTGGCTCTTCCCTTTCCTGTGAAATTATGTTTCTACTACTTTATACATATGTAAACAAAAGTCTGGAATATAAAAACGCAATGTTAGAACCCAATTCCTGCTCAGATATCGGTAGCCGTAGGCCTTTCACCTTCACTAACGGGCATCCTTCTGAGATATACTGGAGTCCCTAGCTAGCAGACTTCTAGGTGCCAGGATCTCCCACCTGGACAGAAGAGTTTACATCAGAGTGGGTATTTGTGGCCACACATCCTCCCCATCATTTCCCTGTCTCTTGCCTAGGGATCAGAGGCTAATTCTAGGCTCATTCTGGGAACCAAGCCCCACCCTCACAATGGTATCAGAAGACATTCCCTATTTCTGCCACCTGGGCTCTGATTCCTCTTTTCAGAAATTCTGCTATGCTGTTTTCTCTGATGGGTGGGGCCTTAACGCTCCTCAGATGTCCCTGAAGTTAATAGATGTTCTAATAAGCTTCGTACCCCAAAAGTTCCCCTCTGCCTCACTCTTGAACCTCCATGGGAGACATTTCAGAAGTATATTATTGCACATGAATGATAGTCCACTGTCACTTTCAAATATAGCACTATTTCAGGCACATATTTATTGGGTTTTCTCAACTTAACAAGAGACCAGGAGACCTGGCTAGGGTTAGTGAATCTTGGATTTCTTTTGAACTTAAAAGACACAGTGAATATCCTCTCTCAAGAATTTGGCCTTTAAGAATCCTGGATTTTAAAATGTATCTATTAAAAAACCAAAACAAAACAAAAGCCTAGAAAGTCATATTTTCATATTGTACTTTGTGTAGCAAAAAAAAAAATAAATAAAATTAGGAAGGGAAAAACAGATCCAGTAGGGCATATTCATTTCTAGCTTTTTGGTTACTGATAACACCATCTGATAAGATTCCAGACCTTTTCTTTTATTTTTTTAAAGCTATTGTCAGTTACTGCATATTTTATAGGGTAGTGTCTCCACTTGAGTGATGGTGAGCTACCTGCTACAAGCTGTTTCACCTCAGACATGATTAAATTATATTTCTTCCTGTCTGAACAAAGATTATATTGAAAATGCAAGAAGGATTCGGCACTAGGGAAATACATGTTAGTATTTGACAAGTGAGGAGCAGTGCAGGAAAATATCAATATGTGATGAGGTCATGATAGGAATCTAAGAAAAATAGCAGGGAGCTATCAGAATGTTAAGTGGACAGGAGCCAACTATTCTATCAGCTATCTATCTATCTCTCTATCAGCTATCTATCTATCTATCTATCTATCTATCTATCTATCTATCTATCTATTTATCTACCTATCTTCTGTCATTCATATGACTCTATATGGTTTTCAATCTTCATGCTCATTTGGCCTAAACAAGCTGATAGCCAAGGAAATCAGAACACCCAATTCCCTGTAGTTTCCTGAAAGCAAAGACTGAAAGTATAATGATAATTAGATTTTAGTATGTAAAAATTATTCACATGTACATTTTCTGTTTTAGGGTAGATTAGAAATTAATGTCATATGTTAAATGTGTAAAATTACAGAAACAGTGAGGTGGAGAGATGCTCAGTGGTTAAAACTTTTTTCTACTCTTGCAAAGAACCTGGCTTAGGTTCCAGTCTCCATAGTTCACAACTACCTACATGTCCTATTCCAGTGAATCTGGGGCCCTTTCCCGATCTCTGCCGGTGCCACTTGCTCACAGACAAACCCACACAGAGACATGCATACACTAAAATAAAAATAATAAAAGTAAGCTTAAAATTATCACATCGACAAGATCCATTTCTAAATGTTAGTCAATATTAAAAACACAACTGTTGAAAATACACAAAGAACAATAATATCAACAAATTTTGACCACTGAAATAGCAACTCAACTTTGCTGCAGAAAACACAAAGAACATTAATATTTATGTTGGAAGCAGGATGAAAAATATGCTGTCCCTCTTAGCAGATCTCATGCCTTTTAGACTTTACAGTGGTTATAAAAGTTAGATGATAGAAAAATACAAAATTTTTCAAGTAATTTAATCTAGTTCCCTTCCTTCAGGCACATGAATTCCCAGGGTCATTTCTTTCTTGGGAATGCGCTGTATATTTTCTGATTCTATTTTAAGCACACTAGAGGAGGATAGGATACTGGTATAGTCCCTCATGAACCTTTGAGCTTTTATTATCCTTATAGGTTCTTAAATATATATGATTTCAGACAGTACTGATCAAAATTCAAAATAATTCTGTCACATCTGCAAATAACATTGTTCCCAGGATGCTAGTGGTGGAAGATACTTCTCCACTTCATCAGGCATCTACCAGTAAATACCATCAAAACTTATGTTTCTCTTATTATAGATGTTGATTGAATACATTGATGTTTTTTTCTTCTGTATTTAAAAATCACGAATATCCCCATTTATAAGACTGGTTTGTAATGCCTCAGTGAAATGCACATTATATTCATTATGGTTTACAATAAAAATATTTTTCTAAAAGTAGAATTGCTTGAGAGTACAGAAATCATAAATTATTGTTATTTCATTAATAAAAACAACGATTGACTCCACATTGTTACAAAATATCTCTTAGGGAAGCCTGAGTTATATAGAATTTAGTATATGCAGTGCAGACCTACTGCTATTCCTGTACGATGCTCACCATCACACAATGCTGAGATTATTCTATTAGCTTCTTTGACATCAACTTACATCAACTGGAAGTTGGCTTTACTCCTTATTAGGTTTTAACCTTGCTAGATATGGTGGATTTAACCTGTCCTGTCACTAAGAATACTTGATGCCACTACTATCAATGTGTATATCTACTTTCAATGTCAGCACTGTGTCTTGCATAGAAGAACAATATATTTAAAACTTGTGTTAATTTCTCCACAGAGATCTGGTAGTTTTCTGCAATGTATTCATCTGGGCCTGTGTTTTTTATTTTAGTTTGGAGATTTTTTTTTTTTTTTTGGTTTTTCGAGACAGGGTTTCTCTGTGTAGCCCTGGCTGTCCTGGACTCACTTTGTAGACCAGGCTGGCCTCGAACTCGCAAAGATCCGCCTGCCTCTGCCTCCCAAGTGCTGGGATTAAAGGCATGCGCCACCACCGCCTGGCCTTAGTTTGGAGATTTTTATTACTACTTCTGTTTCATTGGGTTCTTTTTTTTAGGAGTATATAAATTATTTACTTCATTTTGATTTATTTTGGTAGGTCATGTATATCTAGAAATTCATCTACCTCTTCTAGGCTTTTCAGTATAGATTTTTAAAATGTCTCTATGTTTCTTTGCATTTCCTCAGTATCTATTGTAATGTTTTCCTTTTCATGTCTGATATTATTAATTTGAATACTATCTTCCTTTTTATTAATTTAGCTAAATATTTGTCAATCTTGTTAATCTTTTAAAAGAACCAACTCTGCATTTCATTGATTTTCTTTTTTTTGTTTCTAGCTCATCAATTTCAGCACTAATTTTTACTATCTATTTTGATTTACTCATTCCTTCTTTTATTTTTTGACGTTATATTATAATTATATCATTTCTCTCTTTCTTTCCTCCCTCCATACTATCTCATATACCCCTCCTTGCTCTCTTTCAAATACATGGGTCCTTTTTTTTATTAATTGTTGTTACACGCATATATGTACATATCCTTAAATATAACCTACTCAGTCTATGTAATGTTACTTGTATTAATGTTTTTAGGACAGATAATTTGGTATTGGCTGTCCAATAGATGTGCTGTCCTCTGGGGAAGATAGTTTTCTCTACGCTCACCATTCCTTAGTGCCTACAATCAACATGCAGAGTTTGGAACCCAGTTTCAATGGATGCATCTAGAAAATCACTTAAGTATCTAAAGCTCAGGGAGCATTACAGAAGAGGGGGCAGAAATATTGCAAAAGCTAGAGGATCAAGGAGATTGCTGTGATTAGTAATGTCAAAATCTATACCCGTAGTCTCAACAACATGACAGCCTGGGTATGAGCTAAACAAAGACAACAACAGTAGAGATGTTAAAATGGTTGGAGGTGAGGAGTAGACCACAAAGCCTCAACTCTACACAAAGAACTTCAGCCCTACCTAACTTTTATTGTCTCTACTTGTCTATTCAGTTGTTGTTTATTTTTCTTTTTCCAAAAGCTTTGTGTGAAACATTAAATTACCAATGTGAGCTCTCTCCAAGTGTTTTGTGTAAGCACATAGTGCTATAAACCTGAGGAGAGCAAATTTCATTTTAGCTCAAGGGTTTGGTACATTGTATTTCTAATTTCCTTCTTGATTTCTCCTTTGGCTGCATTTTATTCAATAGTGCATTATTTTGGTTTCATGAGTTTATGTACTCTCTGTCATTTCTATTTTTGTTGTTATGTAGCTTTATTCCTTTGTGGGTAGATAATATGCAGGATATTTCAATTTTCATAAATGTGTTTAGACTCACTTTGTGTCCTAATGTTTGGCCATTTTTAAAAAAAGTTCCATAGGCTGTAGAGAAGAAAGTGCATCTTTACTGTTTGGATGAAATAGTCTACAGCTGACTGTTAGATTCATATGATTTATGATGTCATTTGGCTTCAGAGTTTCTCTATTTAGTTGTTGCCAGGATGACCTCTGTATTGATTAGAGTATTGAAGTATTGAAGTCACTCGCTATTGCTGTGTTGGGTCATGCTATTGGTAGCATGCTTCTCTACCAAACTAAATGGTATCTACCAAGGTCACTCCTTCAGTAGTGGGCATACTTCAGTATCCTGTTCACAGTGTGAGCAACACTGCTCTTTTAATACATCATTGTGGACTATTTGCCCAATCCAGACTTTATAGTACCATACTAAGAGATGCTGTTCTATCTGCACTACTCACTTCTCTTTTGGCTTTCTGCATGCTTATCTAGCTCTTTTATCCAAACACTCTATTTTGAGTTGGCCATCAATTCCAATGCTAAATCAAGTACATGGAAATTTCTGAAACTCCCCTTCTCCTCTTCTCCACTTTTCTTTTCAGCTTGAAATCAAAACACATTTGTATGTCATGATGAGCCTTTTAAGTGAGGTTTATAGTGCTAAGGATAGTTTGCTTGGTTCACCATCCCTATAGATGGAATAGTGGAAACCATATTATCTTCTGTTTTAAAAGAACTCATTTACATCTCAAATGTTGCCTTATGAATTGTTTTAGATTCATTATTGAAAGCTAGATGCATAAACCTAGTAATTAGACATTCAAGCAATAAGTGCTAGTAGAAATCAAACATGGGGATTATGTACAAAGGAGGCAACATGCAGCATGCTGATGGTTATGAATTCCTCTTAGGCAGATTAGAGTGGATTTAAAACAAGAATGGAACAAAAGAATGACAATGAAAACAAAGGAAAGTGGACATCTACTAAGAATACATTTTCTTTATTATTATTAATTTATTTATTTATTCAAGGTACATCCTGATTACAGCCCCCTCTCTTCTCCCTACCTGGTCCCACCCTCCCACCCTCTTCTCCCTTTTCCTCTTCTCCTTGGATGAGGGGAGCCCATACATATCAACCTACTTTGATTCCTCACGTTTCATGAGAGCTAAGGGCTTCCTGTTACACTGTGGGCCAACAAGGCAGACCATCTAGGATAAGGTATTCCATGAACAGGTAACAGAGTCCATGTCAAAAACAGGCCGGACACCTCCCACCCCACTCCAGTTGCTAAGGGATCTGCATGAAGACCTAGCTGCCTATCAGCTATATATGTGTAGGGAGTCTTGGGGATACACTTTCAATGAGAGCAGGTAAAAGGCAAAAGTTTCTGTCTTGAGTTCCAATGACATTCACATGTAATCTCAGTCGTCAATAATTATTTTTTATAATTCATGGCAATTAAAGCAACCAAGTTTCTTGTTAAAGAATATATAGCCTCCAATATTTTTGTTTCATATTCAGTGTGGGTACAACATACCAATCCAACAGTCTTCTCTGTGTTGATTTAAGTAAACATTAACTTTGACAGGAAGAGATATATTATCTAGATAACTCATTTATATCTCAATTTAATTCACTATTCCTATTTAATTCACATGTTATTTTTTACAATTTTCCTACAACCCAGGTTTGTTTACATTTGATTTCTTGGTGACATTAGAATATTTTATATAACTTATTTAACAAAAGTCCATTTCAAACATAGCTGATGCTTCCTTCCAGTATTATTTAAATCAGGCACCCCATGCTCTGGGCATGAAAATTTCTTACATTAAGCAAGGTAGTCATAGCATAAATCCCATTATCTCCTTGTGCAATGAGATGCAAATGAAGACATGTTTCTCTGAGACCTCAGAAATGAAATTATTATGGGACAATAATCAGAGAGCTGAAATAATCCAAAAATCTCATGGTAGTATATTCTTATACTGATGTTCCTCTGCACATAGATTTATTACAAACTTTGATAGCTAAAAGAATACAACTAAAAAAATGAATTAAATTCTATATTATATGTTAAATAAAGTTAATAAAGATTTAAGACTTAGGTGACTTGAGTGTAAGATAATAACCCATTGATACACATTTTCAAGTCAGATACCCACATGTGATTACTTTTAGAGATTCTAAGTGTGTCTACTGGTGTATTAACCTAGAAAGACATTATTGGAGTTAAACATGGGCTGATGGTTAAATTAAAAATGTTAAATTTTGGCTACAGAACTATATCAATGTGTATACTTACTACATTTTAAGAGTGTGAAAGCATTGAGATGCCAACTGATAATTATTATATTGTAAATATATTAAATATATGCACACATGCTTAACAAAGTTGTGTTTTCTTGTTAAGCATCATAAAGAATTATACTACTTGGAGGATAAAATCTACTGTCTCTTTACTATGTCTAGAATTTGCCAACTAGTCTTGAGAGGTATTGTAAAAAATATCTAAAAGGGAGGTTGATAATGCTGAATGTTACCATGAAGATTAAATGAAAATTCTCAAATAAACACCTGGCTTCCCAACTCAAAGAATTAGGGAAAACACTAAGCTCACAGCATAAGGAAAGAGAGAGTAAAGACTAGAGCAGAAACAAATAACATAGAGACTACAAAAACAACAGAAATCCAATAAATTACCTCCAAGTTGATATTTTTAAAAATTTATACAAGTTATCAGAGTAGAAGAAAGATTTTAGGTTTTAGATAATGAAATCAGAGTTGAAAGAAGAAACATTATAACAGATACTATGGAAATACAAAGGATTTTGAGGGTACCATGGGTATCACATATCAACAAATCAATGTACAAGATAGAATTTACTAGAAATATAAGTCTAACAAATGTCACAAAGACAAAGTCAGAATAGATCAATGAAGAGAAAAAATAAGCCATTAATTAGAAGTGTCTTAACAGGGACTAGAGAGATGGCTCAGTGTTTTAGAGCACTGGCTGCTCTTTCCAAGGACCCAGGTTAAGCTCCCAGCACCACACTTTGGCTTACAATCACCAATAACTCCTATTCTTGGGAATCTTATGCCTTCTTCTGACTTCCAGAGGCATCAGGACTGTACTTGGTGTACATACATAGACCCAGGCAAAGCAATCATCACATGTAATAAATAAAAAATAGAAACTCAGCCAACTACTCAGTGCTATTAAAGTCATAGATATTGGAGGAGAACCTACAACCAGTACTTCATTAAACCAGCACAATCCCTAAAAACAATCCCAACTATATTTGTCCTTATTTTTACAGATGGGTGTAGTTTTCACCCCTCATCAAGGAATTTTTTTTAACCACTACAGAAAACACAACCAAACAAAATACAGAGTTTTGTCCAAGTCCAATGGATACATCTATAAATCACTCCTGCACCTAAGGCTCAGGAAACATTTTTGAAGAAGGGACAGAAGAATTAGAAGAGCCAGAGGTCGAAAGAGTTTGCTGTAAGATGTGTCTCCTAGTAATCTCAGAATTTGCTGCCCAAACATGAGCTGAACAAGGACAATAGCAATAGACACAGCAAAGTGGGTTATGGAAAGATCATGAGGCTTCAGCCCTCTACAAGAACTACAGGCTACTGAGGGATACTGAGAGTGGGAGAAACAGTCTTCTGGCATAGCTGTATCTGATGGGAATGGCGAAAGTCATACAGCCAGCACCACTGCTTGACAAAGATCCAGCAAAGCTGAGCCTCATGCTGCAATCACTGCTGGGTGGTTCTTCACTTTTGGTCTTGACCTCTATGTGTTGCAGGCTTGGGGGTCTTTTGATATTTATACAACTTGGGGATATTGGATTGATGGGAAATTTCTTATGAAGCATTTATGCCTTCTCCCAGGAGTATTCTAAGCTTCCCCAGGAAATACCTGAGTTGATTACCCTTCCCAGTTTTAGGGAGATACTATTATCCTTATGCCTGGGAGGTTGTGACTCAAATAAAGACACTAGAGGCCTCCATATGAGACTCTGACTACAAGATACTTTTGGAATGTCTATCCCTGCACCTACTCAGAAACAAGGTAATCAGAACAAAGTAATCTTAAAAAGATTACTTTGAAAAGAAAAAAAAAACAAGATTCAGTAGGCTAGAGGAATTGGCAGCAGATCAGGTTAAAAGCCTCTTCTTACTATACACTCAAGCAATTATGTGGCATATAAGATTGGGGCCATATACAGTATGCCCCCTGAGGAAAAGATACAGCAACAAAGTTAGATCAGCTTGATTTATCTCTGCTTTACACACACACACACACACACACACACACACACACACACACACACA
>CAJQZJ010004763.1:12837636-12850622 GCA_907164525.1 Lophiomys imhausi
ACACACACACACACACACACACACACACACACACACACACACACATATATCTATATAAACATATATATGCATAAGTATATAATAATCCTTATGCTTATGGACTTGTGCTGTTGGACAAAGAATTGTGTAGATAAATGATAAAAGAATGAAGTATTAACACCCCTCCCCTTTCTTAGAAAAGTTAACTTGTAGAGGGACACTGTGGTATAGTATGACCAAGGAACAAAAGGATACCAAGATTAGAGAAATGAATAAATTCTACAATTACATGAAATATAAAGACTGTATTATGCAAAAAATGAATAATACCTGCAGCAGCTTTGGCCTGAAGACTTTTCTTGGGCCTAATGACAATTAGCACTCTGACCATTAAGAGTTGATAATACACTGCTCAGGACATGGTAACCTGCCCAGGCTGGCTTGGAGATTTTCTTTCTGTCCAATGTCCTTGAAACTGCAAGACTATTAAAAGTTGGCCTGTGAGGTTGATGAGGGAAAATGATTGTAAATGAGGACTCTATTCTGTCATAGTTTATCAGTGATGACTAAACTTATGAACAAGAGGAAGTTAAAACACATATCTGAGAACAAAAATGATTTAATTTATTTCAGAACACATATATCTATTCCTGCCTACTAAGTTCTATATAAATAAAGAAGCACCCAGTCAGTAAGGATGCAAGATCGCCCGAGTCCCTGTCCTTGATTCACTCCTCCTTTACTGACTGACTCCTTATCTCCTCTGCGGGTCCTGGCCATTAGTGGGCCTGACCACTGGCAATCTTTCCCATGGAAGAGAACATTAACTGCTTATCCAATGCTAAATCGTCAGCTCTGAAAATGTACATCCACATAGCATTATACAGGTGAAGCAGATCACACTTAAAAATATACATTTATATGCATATATATGCAATAATGATTAATGAAAATAGAGGCCATACATGTACTTATTTATAACTGAATTCTAGCCATATAGTACAGGATGACTATTCTATAACCCACAGACCCAAAGAAACAGGAACCTAGCAGATCTATCCTACAAGAAACTCCACCCAGCAGTGGGTCAAAACAGATTCTGGGACATACAGCCAAACATTAGGATGAGCTCTGGGAGCTTATACCTCTTATACCTCTGTGTATAAGAGAGGGAGGAGGAATAGAAAGACATGAGGGGGGACAAGAACACCACATGAAGATCAACAAAACCAATGAATCTAGGTCCCTAGAGGCTTACAGAGACAGAAACACTAACCAAACAACAACAACAACAACAACAACAACAAAAAAACAAAAACAAAAAAAACCAAGACATATATAGGCCAGATCTAGGCCCCCCTGTACATACATAGAAGAAAGGCAACTTGATCTTCATACAGATCCCTTAGCAAGTGGGGAGAGGCAGAGTCTCTCATGGATTGTGTTGCCTGTTCATGAAACACCTTACCCTAGCTGGGCTGCCATGTTGGACCCCATCCTAAGAAGAAAAGATTAGCCCTCATGTGAATGAGGAACTGAGGGGGCTTGATATTGTGGAGACTCCCTCACCCAAGGAGAAGGAGAGTAGGGAGATGGGAAAGAGAGAGGGTGGGACTGGGAGGTGAGAAGGGAGGAGGCGAGGAGGCATGATAAAGATGTAACTTGAATAAATAAATAAACGTTTAAAAAAAGAAAAAGAAAATAAAGGCCATGAGTTTTAAAGAGAGCAGGAAGGGTATATGGGAGGATATGGAGGGAGGGAAGGAAATGAAGTAATTATATTATAATCTCAAAAAAAAAAGAGTCTCTACCCAAAGAATTCAGGACTTCCTGATTTCACTGACAATTAAGCAAACATTTTGTGTTAACATTAATTTATCTCAAATGTGTCCAAAGAGTTAACAATGATGTAAACTTCCAAACACTGGTTATGAACAGCTTTATCCTGAGAGTAAGTGCAGAGAACAACACAACAAGAACAAATAAATTACTTGCGGATGTCCTTTATAACTTTGGGCATAATACCCCCAAAGGATGAAAGAAGCCGGAAACACTAAACAGACACTTTCAAAGGAATATAAACAATTCTTCACTCTTCTCACACAGAATTTATCCCAAGGATGAAAAAGGATGGTGCAGAATGTGAAAACCATTGAATGCTATCTATCATGTTAAGAAATGAATGATGAATAAAAAAATATAATCATCTAATTGTGTACAAAAAGGCATTAAAAAAGACAATATCTTTTCATGATAAAGTCTTCACAAATTAGGGATAAAAGAAAAATGTCATCACAATAACAAGCAATATATATTAAATCCACAACCAATATTATAGTCACTGGTGAAAAATTCCAAGAAATCAAATACTATCAAGGAAAGGACTTGAAATGTAGATTTTAATTCAGTTTCATTTAAAATATTTTGTTCATAAAGAATAGAGTCATGAGCTGGGTGTGGTAGTACACACTTTAAATCTAAGCATTCTAGAGGCAGAAGCAGGGGAATCTCTGTGAATTCAAGTCCAGCTTGATTTATATAACAAGTTGTAGGCTGGCCTGGATACATAGTGAAACTTGTTTCAAAAAAAAAAAAAAAAAAAGAATCCTCATGATTTAGATTTAAAAATGCAACTTATTTGACAGCACTGATGCTATTGTAAAACGTAGGAATAGAACACATACTGGGTTTAGAAGGATTGTGAGGAAAAGTTCACCTCCTTTTATACTTTTATCCAATTCTTGGGGTCCTCCTGGATACTCCTTGTAGAAAATAGTGTGTGTGAACAGCCCACAGGTCTGTCGAGGGAGGACCTGTGGACAAAGAGGTAAAAACAGAACACTGGTCAAGTTTAACCAAGAACTAGTAAACTAAGAACCACTTTCATAATTTTACAGTCAGCAACGAATTCCTGGGATGTTACTGAAATCAAAAGTTCTGTTGGTTTAATTTCATAACTGCGAATGGAGTAACTGAATCAAAGAAAGTCAATTTGTAGTTTAGAACATATACCCAGTTAAGCTGGTTCTCTAAATATACACTTGTGTTAAGGAATGAAAAGTGGACTTAGGGTTTATTTGATTCAGACAGCTTCCTTCCTTACACTTGCACCTAATGAAGCCTCTGCTGTCCTTGCTTCTGATACCCAGTCTTACATAACATGTAGGTTCTAGGTTTCAAAATCAACCTTCCTCACCTTTTCTACTTTGCTTTGTCTGTACTACACCCAGACTTCAAATTTCATCTCAGTAGTAGACAAACCATTTAGTGATTGTTTCTGGAATATTTTGTGCTTAATTCTGCTGCAAATTTGGATGTTCAACAGATAAAACGAATAAGCAAATTGACGCCAAATATCCTATTTTGAATAATGAACTATAGTCAAATGGGAAATGCACTAAATTATCCAAGAAGACAGTATTTATCCTTCAGTTAATTCTCATGATTAAATTCAAGGTAAATGAAAGTATGTAGTCTTGGCTAATAGGAACATTTCTTTTCAGGATGTGTTGGGTATTCACGCAGAGAAATAAATTCTCAGTAATTTGTCTGATTTTAAATTTATGTGAATAATTCTTTGTATTCCTCCTGATTTCTATAGCTATCGATTGCATTGTTGGCATTATCAATGATTTTAGGTAAAGTTTGTGTTCTTTGGTACACTGCTGCTTCATTACAATAATGAGATAATTAAAGCCCTTTGATAAATTTACTACATGCCAAATCCAAGTTGCTATATATTCTTGCCTCTTCTTTTTTGATGGAGATTGATATAGAAATAGAAATATTGGTGGATAGATTATTCTAGTAGCAATATGAATAATGAACTGGGCTAGTGAAAATATTGAGCAGAAAGAAGATAGTTTGCAAACTTTTGTTCTCATCTTGGCAATTAATGATGGGAACATCTTTAAAAACACCTGGAACTGGGAGTGGGTATTTTAAGCTGGGAACTTTGAAAATAAGGGAATGGTGACACTTTTTTTTCAATGAATTATGCTAAATTTCCAACTAAAATTCATGTTTTTATTCTCATTTATCACAATTGATGAATTATTGTTAAATTGGATTATTATTTTTTTAGCTAATACACATGGAAAGGAATTACATGTTACTTTTCCTTGAAATATGCAAGAAAAACAAGAATGAAAAACAAAACAAGAGTAGTGTCCTAAGGTGCTCTGAATGCCTGAAAGTTAAGCAACACTGGGCAGATAGATTTAGCTTTCAGATGTTATTATTCCCTTTTATCTGTTGGTAGTGAAGCAATCGGAGACTGTTATCTTGATCCATGGAGCAACATCTTAGTAAAACCACTCAAACTTGTAGTATTGAGGAATTCCTTACGAGAAGCATAGGAACCCTAGACCAAATTTCATTTTGAAAATATCACTGTATAATCTATTCAAAACTCATCCCCACTATTCCCAGATTGTTATACAACCACTGAAATAACCCACAGCCTAGAAAACAAGCTTGTAGCCAAATAGTATGTCATTCTGTGACCAGTCACCTTCACAGCATGTTGGAAACTTCTGTTAGTCACATGAAAGAGCTTCTGTATTCCAGCCTTAGACAGAATGCTGATCCTTTCACTTACAAACAGTTATGAAGGGCCTTCAGATACAGCAGTATGTGCTCACCATGATGCTGTTGTGAATGAAGCCCTTCCTGTACCGGGCAGGTTTCAGATGTGGATATTCTTCAGTGCTGGTGACCTGAATACCCCAGACCTTCTTCCAAGCTGCATACAGCTGAATATGGACCGGGTAGACCCCTGAGTGATGTGGGGCCACTGCATAGCCCAGGTTGATCGGTATTCCATGTTCCTAAAAGAAGTCAGAAGAACAGCATCATGGAGTGGGAGCAATTGATTCAATTAAAAATCTTTCTATTTATTTGGGATATATATTGAGATCCCCATTAAGTAAGAGGAAATTTAAAAATAGGAAGGTGGAGTTTTTAATCTTTAATCAGCTTCACAGAGATCTGAAGCTACTATAATGGCTGTAGGGCATACTTTGGGCTTGTTTTTTTGTGCAAAAAATTAAGTCTGAAATTTATGTGCAATAAGTTTGAGAAGATGATAGTGTTTTGAGTGACTGTTCTCTGAGCCAAGCAACCACCATTTGGGGGATTTATGTCTCTGTCTTGCAAAATATAATCCCAGCTGGGTTTGCTGATAATTTGCATCCCTAAACACCAACTTGAGAAAGGGCATGCAATTATCACTTAGGTCTCTAGTTCTCTTCATCACGTGTCTGTGCAACTCTGACTTAACTGTATGTGACCTCCTCCAGAAAGGAATAGGGTTTACACAGGCCAGAGAAAACTGGAGCAGCAATGATGTGGTAATGGGAAAGTTCTAACCCCTGCTGTAAAACCAGTCTTTTCAAGTGCAGCTTATTGGGGAAGGATTACTCACATTCCTGTGTTAGGAAGCCCAATATATTCATTGGCTCCTCAGAGTAGGTTTGTTTGTAGTTGGGACTTCAGGAGAAGGGTAGACATTGTTTATTTTCAACCAGGAGGGAATTTTTAGCTACAAATAACAACTGAATTTTGCCATTTATTAGACAGATAAAGGAAAAATAAAAATATGTAACTTGAGATATTACCTAAACATAGAAGAGAACACACACACACATGCACGAATGTGCGTGCATCCACCAGGAATGTAAATATGAACCACAAGGTAGTTAGAATTTTGTTTTTGTTTGAATTTAATAGTATTTAAATTTCCTGAGTTTGGAGGACTAAGATATGTTTGTTATTCACTTCAAAAAGGAACTAGTGGAATGTCAGGATCAAAAATTACATATTCAGGAGTTATTTCTGTGGTAATAAGTAGATGAGAATGGGTAAAAAAACAATATTACATGTGATCAGTTTACATGGTAGAACATTAATTAATACAGAGACTAAGGAAGAGTTAAAGTTCAGGATAGTTTTTGAAGGTAAAAGTTAAGATCTCATCCTTTGTCATAAACTTTAGCAATTCAATTTACTTTACAAGGCATACATTTTACTGTGAGGTACTTTGGTATATAGTCAACTCTAAATGACTACAAGTATACATTTAAAGCAACAATATGGATTTTAAGTCATTGATATTTTCTTTCTAGGTGTGTGAAATAAACATGCAGTCTTCTAATTTCTTCTTCTTGTGTAACTTTCCCTTTAAATGCTTATTTGCTTTATAAAGTCTCCTTGTAGAGCTGAATCTCACCAATTGAGCTTATAAACGAGGATATACGGTCAGATTTGAAAGTTATTGAATCAATAAAAAGAGAACAAAATTGTTGACAATTGCTCTTTATGTTGTCTGTTAGAGGCACACAGTACAAGGAAAGAATTCAGTCTTGAATGGAAAGCAAGAAGTGAGTGAATCTCCTGACTGCAGTGCATAACCCACATGGCACATTAGCCCCAAAGATGGGCACTAAATAGTTCATGTCATTATCATTTTCCTTTCATGGGTTGACCATTATTGTGTAGTCAAATTCAGTTCTTTTTCATCAAGACTGTTTTCCTTCATCTATTATAATAAATGACTCTATAGAAATACTGAATTATGAAATCAATGTTGTAAAATGAACTAGAGCCTTTTCCTAGGCATGAGGGAAAACTGATTTCTTAGTACTAGCAAAGAACTTTATTTTGTGGAAAGAGCCTTTCTCCCCTCCCCTCTCCTCCATTCGTACGCTATCCCCTCCCCTCCTCTTTAATATTTCTGGTACTAGAAATCAAATCCTATTTCTCATTAATGCCGTGTAAACGATCCATTACTGAACTAAAACCCTAATCCTTAAACGCATATTTTTTTTTTTTTTTTTTTTTTTTTTTTTTGGTGAGAAAGCAGCCATGTAGCTAGGACCTATCACAATATCCTTTACTGAACTATGATCAGCCTTAGATCTTCATAGTCTGCTCTGCTCCTAGTAAATGGTTAAGCCGTACAGAAAATGAAGGATCATGCAGGAAACAAGGTGTCCAGCCCATCACCACATTGCCAGTGAAATTTCCCCCTGAGAGAAATCCAGTGATGAGAATGTTTAAACCCCTTTGTCAGGTAAGTAGAATCAGTGAGGCTCTTTTGCCTGGGAAGGTGCTTGTGAGACAGAGGAAGAGGAAAATATTTTCCTACTTATGTTGTTAATTTTGCAACTGTTCTATACCAAGTTTTTGTAAGTTTCCTATAATTTAGTAAATGACAAAACAACAGTTCAAGAATCTTAATATTCTTTAGTAATATATTTGTTGGCCTCACTTTCTAATATGGTGTGATGTTTTAGTCCAAATGTGACACCATAGATGTCAGATAAGTATGGTAGTATCATAGAAACAAAGAGATAAAAAAGCAGTATACAAAGAGAATTCAAATAGCAAGCATCTACATCTATCCTGCGAAAAGGCATTTCACTTTTGATATGTAGTAAAAGGAATTGTAGAATTTTTCATGAAAAATCAGGAGGGAAAAGCAATTGACTCAGTGAGTAGGTAGGGAGGGTCAGTAAAAACGATTTTATTATACTTATTGATTTCTGGGGGCTCAATGTAATACTCTCTGTAAGGTCATACTATCACAGGAGCAACTAGTGGTCAATCAAAATAGTAAATAGCACTAGGTAATTATGAGTTTATACTTTTTCAATCAAAATGATAACAGAAAGTGAACAGTAATTCCCTAGTAACCCTTTTCTTTTTATCAAGGGGCTTACTGAACTAGAAAGCTTCATTCTTAACTTTCCACAGCTTAAAATCCAATTCACACAGAATTGGTCAACTAAAATATAAACTATGTGTCATATTCACACAAGACCATAAAAAATTACAGATTTGGGAAAGCTTTTCAATGTAAATATAGGAAGCACTCAAACTCTCTGAGATAGACATAACTGATAATTGATGAAACAAAATTCAAATATACCTTTTTTTTTTTTAAAGATTTATTTATTATGTATTATGTATACAGTGTTCTGTCTGCAGGTATATCTGCAGGCCAGAAGAGGGCACCAGATTTCATTATGGATGGTTGTGAGCCACCATGTGGTTGCTGGGAATTGAACTCATGACCTCTGGAAGAGCAGCCAGTGCTCTTAACCGCTGAGCCATCTCTCCAGTCCTCAAATATACCTTTTATTATTTATTAAGAAGTCGTGAAGGACTCGAAGTTTTTGAAGACCACCTATCTTCATATATTTGGATAAACAAATGTTGTTTGTCTCTTAGCAACTTGATTTCTCATTAACTTGGAAAGCATCCGTAATAAACTACATTAAAGATGTTTTCTTAACTTAAGATTTTTTTGAGAGTGAGACATATCAGATCCTGACAGAACCCCTATTCTACTCCAAGATGAGGATGAGCATCAAATAATCTCCATTTGGAGATGGTTGAATTAGTGGAAAACTTGTCATTTGGCAAGAAAAATCCCTTGTTTTCATGGTAGATGAAATGCTGTCCAAAAAGGACAAAACTTGGAAGCAGGTAACAACAGTCTAGCTCTGCCAAAACAGGGTAGGCAAGTCCTTCGTAATTCCAGCTTTACTGTAATGTCTGTGGGCCAAAAGGGTGAAGATGGATGCCCCACTGTATTGAGAGAAATTGGGGACTGTGCAGGCAGCCACTTGTCTGTCATTTTTTTGGTTTTGGAAGCTGCTGACTCTGCACTAAACGTATTTTCAGATATATTTATCCTTCTCAGATCTCTGACATGGTTGAAAACTAGATATAGTCTCACAGTCAAATTTTAAGTTGTTTAGGAATTAAAAGGAGGTTCATGTTCTATGAAGATGTTTT
Source organism: Lophiomys imhausi (assembly GCA_907164525.1). Lineage (NCBI taxonomy): Eukaryota > Metazoa > Chordata > Mammalia > Rodentia > Muridae > Lophiomys > Lophiomys imhausi. The sequence continues at coordinate 12,846,418 of CAJQZJ010004763.1, forward strand.
TAAGTTGCTAATGCAAGTTAGGATGGAAACTGAGTTAGGTATAGAACTGTAAGCTCATTGAGATAGATAGATAATAGAATACTAATATCAGCCGCCAAATATGTATGGACTGGACATTGGGAATGGATGTTATTGTTATACCTTATAATTTTCATAATTGTCACCTAATTATTCTTATAGTTTTGTATTGTATTTAATGTTATAAAAAAGAGATTTATTGTAATAAAAGGGAGAGCTGTTCGGGGGACGAGATATATCTTAAATTAAAAAAAAAAAGGCAGATAGGAGGGTGAAGGGGAAGAGGGTAGGAGCATGAGACCGGGAAGGGGAGGAGGGAGAGGAATATGATTGAGATGTAACTTGAAGAAATAAATAATGACTTGCCTCACAAACATTCACAAGGGTTTGACAGGATCACATTTTTCCAGTTAAATTAAGTTCCTATTTCTTGTAGGGAGAAGGGTGGTGGTAGTGAGACAATTCGATAAATTATTGATGTGTGTGATAAGTTCATTTTCAAAAAATCAGCATGTAATAAAATGGATTTAGTACTAGAACTGGTAACAGCAACTGAAATGAAGATCCTTTTAAAACAAACAATCCCCAGTGATCATGGGTTCATGGCAATTGATGTTCCTGGTATCTATTAAGTGCTTTTCAGTTTATTCCTAATGATAATCTTGTAACAAGGACTGGAGACTATCCAAAAATATGAAAGTGTGGCTAAGAGAAAGCACGCGGCTGTTTTCATGTTAGCAAGTGTGACAGCTGGAATCACATCCTAGCTCTCAGCATTCAGTATATACTTCTGCTTTCCCAATGTCAGCTTCTGCTGTGACTGAATGGAATTGACTCAAATACATATTTTGGAAACAGAATACCTCTCCATCCTGTATTTGCTTGGAAAAGTTGTATAAGACAAAATTCGCCATATTAAAAATCTCCTTTGTTGCTAGCACTTTTTAATGCAAATGAGTTTCAGCCAATTAGGAGTGCTCAGGAAAACTTCTGGAGAGCAATAAGAAGCAAAGATTAAATTCTCCTTGGAAAGGAAGACCTTGAAAACAAGACAACCTGGAAGCAGTGCTAGTGTGTATTTGCAGGGCAACGGGAAGCCTACTGCTTGAGACTTTGCTCTAGTGGTCTCTGAAATAGTAGCCCCTGGGCACCAGTTCTCAGTGGCTCCTTGTGTTCCTAAGAAGTTCAGGGCAGTCTGCCTGTGTGCTCTTTCTTATAGAGCTTTTGAAAGTCCTCAAGGTACTAAGTAGAAGCTGTCCTTGCTAAAAATAGTGTGATTTTCTTTAACTTGGAAACCTGAAGAACAGAACTAGTTTTGCATTTTCTAATACATATAACAGGTTTAACAGAATCAGGTAAGGTGTCTAATGGTTTGAATTCTAGGAAAACATGGAGAAAACTAGAACCATGCAATATGGATTTTTATTATTTTATATTTATATTATAATTTACTTAGATGATGATACAGGTAAACATCTATTTACATTCCTGCTTAAACATTTTATATATATACGAACATTTCATAATTTTGTATGTGTGTGTGTGTGTGCAGGGAGGGAGATTGTATTTATGCATGATATGGATGGATGCATATGATGGCTGGATGTTGTGTACTTAGTATCCAGCAGGTAGTCTACAGTAAGTGAATAGGAGACTACTGATGATTTAAATGATAAACACCAAAGGCATATCCAAACAACAAGATTTGCTAGCTTTTGGTGCCACATAGCTATAATCCCAGCATTTTGGAAGTGGAGGCAGGAGGCTTATCCATTCAAGTTTGTCCTGTGCTACATAACAAGTTGAAGGCCAGAATGAGCTATACTAAGGTCCATTTTTAGCAATCAAACAAAAACAATTCAATTTCTCTATATTTGACGTAATTACTTTTGAGTTCATGATTTGTGTAGGGTTTTGTTAAGTTTAAGTTCCAGGGCTTACTGGATGTGAACTACAATTTCTACTGCAGTTGGAAATGTGGAAACAACTACACAAACATGTAGGTAAATGTGTCCCAGTTCTTGCTGAATTTGGTCTATGAATATTTGACATAGATATAGAACTTTAATATCATGGAGATGGTTAGATAGTAGAATGTTAAAGTCAGGTGCCAAATACATATGGACTGGACATTGGGAATGTATGCTAAGCCATAAAACTCTCATAATTGTGGCCTATTTATTTCTGTTGTTTTATATTGTATTTATAGTTATAAGAGAAAGAACCACTTGTTGGACTGAAAGGGAGAGCTGTTGGGGGGAAAAAGAAATACCTTAAACTAAAAAAAAAAAAAAGAAGGGAAGAGGATGGGGGGTTGAGGGGGAAGAGGGTGGAAGGGTGTGATTGGAGGGAGGAGTAGGGAGGGGATTTTGATTGATATGTAACTTGAAGAAATAAAAAATAAATTATTTTTAAAAATCCCATTATCTTGGGAGTGTTTGCTTCTTTTTTTTTCCCAATTCACCCAGTTTAGCTGTTAATTCACTAATATGAGCTATCACAATTTTCTTTTTGAAGGCACTTAGTGCTATGAACTTTCCTCGTAGCACAGCTTTCATTGTGTCCCAAATGTTTGTGTATGTTGTGTCTTCATTTTCGTTGGATTTTAAGAAGTCTTTGATTTCCTTCTATATTTCTTCTCTGACCCAGTGGTCCTCTAGTAAAGAGTTGTTCAATTTCCATGTGAGTGTAGACTTTCTGTTGATTCTTTTGCTACTGAAGTCCAGCTTTATTCCATGGTGTTCTGATAAGATGCAAGAGGTTATATCAATTTTCTTGTATCTGTTGAGGCTATCTTTGTGTCCAACTATATGGTCGATTTTGGAGAAGGTTCCGTGAGGTGCTGAGAGAAAGGTGCATTCTTTTGTGTTTGGGTGAAACGTTCTGTAGATATCTGTTAGGTCCATTTGGTTCATGATCTCTGTTAGACTCATTATTTCTCTGTTTGGCCTCTGTCTTGATGATCTGTCTATAGTTTTGAGTGGGGTTTTGAAGTCTCCCACTATTAAAGTGTTTCGATCGATGTGCGATTAAGTTTTAGAAGCCAAGTAACTCGTCCCCTGCACCAAATCATCCACTGTGGTTCCAAGCACAGAAAACAGACAGCTAAATGCATCCAATGGCGAAAGGTCAAAAAAAAAAATAGAAATCAAGGAATTATGACTCCAACAAAGCAGAACCACCCTAGCTCATCCAATTCGGATGACCACACACCAACAGAAACACATGAAAACATTGACAGTTCTGCAGTATGGAAAGTGATAGAGTCCTTGCAAGAAGAACTTACATCTATGAAGGAATTCAAAGAAACCACAATTCTACAAATCAAAACAAGGAACAACACCATTAAAGAGCTCCAAGCCTAGGTGACAGAGCTTGAACAGGAAAAGGAAAAAGCCATGAAAGATTTTCATACAAAAACAAGCAAGCTGGAGAAGGAAATGTACAAAACGAACAAAACCATACAAGACATGAAAATAGAAATACAAACAATAAAGAAAACACAGTCAGAGTTAAAAGAGGAAGTGGAGAACCAAGGGAAGAGAACAGGAACTACGGATGTGAGTATCAACAATAGGATGCAAGAGATGGAAGACAGGATCTAAGGCATGGAAGATTCAGTGGAAGAAATCAGTACAACATCCAAAGAAAATGAGAAGGCTAAAAATTCTCTCACCCACAACATCCAAGAAATCAAGGACTCATTGAAAAGACGGAACCTAAGAATTATAGGTATAGAGGAAAGAGAAGACTCCCGACTCCAAGGTCCAGGAAATATCTTCAACAAAATCATAGAGGAAAACTTCCCAAACCTGAAAAAAGAGATGCCAATAAAAATCCAAGAGGCATACAGAACACCAAACAGATTAGACCAGAAAAGAAACTCCTCTCGCCACATAATAATTGAAACCCCAAATGTACAGAACAAAGAAAGAATATTAAAAGCTGTAAGAGAAAAAGGTCAAGTCACATACAATGGCAGACCCATCAGAATTACACCTGACTTCTCCCCAGAAACGATAAAAGCTAGAAGGGCCTGGTCAGATATACTACAAGTCCTAAGAGATCATAGATGCCCAGCCAGACTACTTTACCCAGCAAAATTCTCTATCAACATAGATGGAGAAAACAAGATATTATATGACAAAATTAAATTTAAACAATATCTACCCACAAACCCAGCCCTA
>CAJQZJ010004763.1:12861082-12900788 GCA_907164525.1 Lophiomys imhausi
GGGGGGGGGGGGAATAATGTCCTTAACATAAACATCTATCAAGATTTACATTTATTTCCAACTAACATTATCTGCAGTGAAGGAATCTAGCAGAATAAACTTTCCTCATGGTTCCTTTCAAATATCAGAGATTGTGATTCCTTTACTATGTTTTCATTGTCATTGTTCCCTTACTCTAGATTGTCAGGTTGGATTAATTTGGGGCTTCACAGGCTTTCACCATGCAAACTTTTCTACATTATACCTTCAAAATGTCATTTGGTAGACTCAAATATGTCTGTGTATAGATGTTTTTCTTCTGATATCACTGCTATTGCCCATAATATTGCCAGGAATAGTGCCAGTACAGTAAACTATTTGCTGTTCCAAATAGTTTCTCAGAGTGTGATGGACTTTAAGAAAGGCTGTTAAAATTCATTTGTGGCTTTATTGTTTACTAATTGCGTGTGTCTGAGGCTTACCTGACTTTTCTGCACCTCAGATGCTTTATCTATAAAATTAATCTGGTACTATTAAAGGATTAAATAATGAAGGATATACATAAGTTAATATTTACAATGCTTAATACACTGTGAAGTCATTAGCTCCCCTTTAAGTATTTACTGGTTCAAAAAATACACAGATCATTTCAGGAAATATATCATTTTTTTGCAAATAAATTACAATAGACATAATCTTTAGGCAAGGGTAGTGACTAAAGACCAAAGCACTGAGGAAACTTGCACTATTGTAAAAAAAAAAAGCATGTCAATTCTTGTTAGTTTCAGAGAATGAAGAAGAATATAAAATCAGAAATGGGAGTGGCTTGTATTTTACCATTGCTGACTTTTTCTCCCACAGAAGGTGTGGGATATCCCATTGGGTTTTGTAACTTTCCTGTATCCACTTGAGTTTAGCAAATGGGAAATTTTTATAACAGATAAGCAGTAAATGAGAATGAAACGAGAGACACTTATTTTCTCCCTACAAAGTGATTTTGTGCTGTAAGGCTACTTCAATCAAAGGTTAAAACAGCTGTGAAAGAGAGCTTCTTATGTTTGGTAATGGGATTTTTTGTTAGGTGGTTTTTCTCTCTTAGAGAGTGCTGTAGGCCCAGATGATAAGAGTTCGTTAAAGCTATGTATGTGGATTAAAACAGAAATTATGTGTGTTCTATTTTCTTTTAGATAAATAGTTAATTGTACAACTCCTTGTGGTCTTTTTAAACATACTTAGTGTTATTTTAGCCACTGCTATCTTTCTTCTGCTTCTACTTCCCTCTCTGTTCCATAAACACCCCACCTGTTTCCTATATCACCTATCAGATCACACTTATCTTCAACAAGGACAACACCAATGGACATGTCAAAGTGGGCAGGGATTAGTCCAGGAGACCTCAACTCTACATAAAGACATCATTCAATAAGGATTAGTGAAAAAAGAGGCCATGAATTTAAAGAATAGTAGGGAAAGGTATCTGGGAGAGTTTGGAGGGAGGAAAGAGACAGGAAAACTGTTGTGGTTATAATATAATCTCAAAGTAAAAAAGAAAAACACCCGTGAAAGTGTTCTCCACCCTCATAATGACACCTCAGCTCTCATCCTATAACATTCTGTCTATCAAATTGTATATGACCCTGTCATTACTTTGCCTCTTCAAGTCTTGGAATTGAACAAACCCCTACTTGTACCACAACCAATCTTAGAATAGCATTTCCTGGATGTAACCTTATATCTTACATTTGAAAATCATGTTTTCATTAATTCCTGGGCAGTTTTCATTGCTCTTTTATGTAACCTAGTATGGTATAAGTAGCTATTTTAAGTGCTATCTTAGAGTCTGGAAGCACAGGCCGAGGAGAAGGTGAAGCTGTGTGATGCAAGCAACATGGTGAAGGAAGGTTGATTGAAAGGATTCTAATTACACTGAAATGCATTGGTTTTGATGATTTTGGATCATGGTTCTTGGATAATTAGAAAGCATCCTAAATAAATGGGCAAAATATTTATAATTAACACAAAGAAGTTTGACAGGTACAGGTGAGCATATGCAACCCTCTTGTGCTTCATTTTATAAGAATCCATTAGTAAATATTTTTCTGAAAGTTTGGCACAACATAACAGACAATAGGAAGATAACAAGACAAAAATGAAAGTAGGAAGATTCACTTCATGGCCATACCAGCATAGCTGGATCTCATAGAAGCAGGGGTAAATTTTAAACAATAAGTTCAGATTTCTGCACAATGACTAAAGGGCTGGACACATTGGTTATTTTCATAATTATATCACTCTTGTCTATATTCCTGAGACAACATGGGATATGGTTGGTATTATTAATATTGAAATTGCTTAGAGCAGTGTTATATGCATTGCTGTGAAATGGTAAATATTTTAAAAGAAACACCTGTAAAAATTAAATCACAGTTTCTTAAAAACACAAAATTAGCAAAATGATGAATGTGTAAATGATTACACTCTTGATAACAAGACTGTGTATCCAACAGTACCTTGTTGACGTAAAGCATTGATTTGTTCTCTTATATATACAAATTTGGAAGGGTGACACATGCTAAAGAAAACAGATTCCATTATCTATTTTTCTTTGTAATAAGGGCTTGAGATCTTATTGTCATCTTTGAAAATGAGCCTAGAATCATTGATTTTCCACTGTGTTCTTCAGTGCTGAAATTGTCTTCTGTTTTCATAAGTGATAAAAGCGATGGGTGTGTGACCCTGGAAATTGGCTGGGTCAGTCTTGACACTCTTTGGATTGAAGCCTAGTAAATGGTGACACATCTCTGGAGGGTTCTGTGGTACAAATGGATTTTTCTTGGGGAAAAAGAAACAGTGCAGCAATAGTACTGCTTCTACAGCATTGAACTTTCTGATCCTAAGTAGAGCTTTTTTGGGCAATTGAGACTCATCCTCTAATATTCTTGCTCCTACTGATAGTCTACTTTGCTGCTTAAAGGGAACAAAGAGAAAAGCTAGGCCAGCCTTCAGTCTGCACTCCTGCAAGTTTAACATTTGCACGGCTAAGGTTTTATGTTTAGTACACTTGCTTTATTTTCCAATCAATATGTTATAACTTTGTTCAATATAATATTACTTAATGTATAGCCACTGTATGCATAGGTTGTACAAAGAGCCATTATAGGCATTGGGGATATAACAGTGAAGAAAATAGAAAAAAAATCTCTTTTATCAGTGAGCTCATAAGATAAGAATGAAATTATAAAAATTAAGTACATAAATTATTTATAAGAAGTTGAACATTAAAATACAAAGTAAAGCAGAGGTATGCACAGGAAAAACGGGCATGGGTCACTGTATGAGACTGTCAAGCATCTGTGTCATGGAGAAGGAAATGATGGCAAAGGAGTTGAAGATGTTGAAAAACAGGAGGTGATGTCAGTGGTAGGGTTCTGTAAAGAGATGTTTTGAAATACCTAGAGCCATCACTCAGAGCTGCTTTTCTAGACAGTAACCCTACAGTGTCATTCTTAGTTGCAGATCTTATAGGCATACACATCTGATTAGTGTGTCAGTATTTATCTCGACCAGTAGAAGGAACAACTAGAAATTTCTGAGCAGATGGATGGCTTTGCTCAGCCAGCCTACCGTTATAAACATTTTGTGGCTTCCATGATAAGAAATGATAGAAGGAAGGCAAGGAGAGTTCAAAAAAGCACATGGCTGTTGACAAAGCTCTGGAGGCAAATGATGACAGCTTGGACCATATTAGCATGATGCAGCATATGAGAAATGATTATTTTGTGAATATATTTCCCTTTATTTTTCTTTCACATGTGAGTGTGTGTGTGTGTGTGTGTGTGTGTGTGTGTGTGTGTGTGTGTAACAACATACCACGAGTGTTCTTTGGTTGCTTTTCCATTTTATTCTCAATTCCTCAGTCAACCCCGAGCTCCTGATATGGCTCTGATTATTTCCCTATATTTGCTTTCTGAGGCTGGAATCATAGGGAAGCCACCATACCCATGTAGTATTTATGTGGTTTTCTGGGATCTAAAGCCAAATCCTCTTGTTTGGATGAAAAGTGCTTTAACCATTGAGCCATCTCCCCAGTCTCATTATAAATATTTTTTAAGAGCACAAATACAAGGCTGAACAGAAAGAATATCTATTACGACTAAGTGCTATCAAGTCAGAGGAAAGGAGGAGGTTTAAAGCTGGGCAGCTTGGGTGTAGAGAGATAAAGAGGAACATCCTATTGAGAACAGACATCTAAAAGCTTATGACAGGAAATAATATCAACAACAACTTATTATTGTTCACAAAAGTGAGCTCAGCTGAAGTTTAGTAAGGTTACAAGATACACTTAAAATTTTATTATTACTACTAGTGTTATTATTTCTTACATATGGGTATATTGCCTTCAGGCATGTCTGTGTACCATGATCATTCCTAGTGCCTAAAGAGGCCTGAAGATATTTCAGCACCCATGTATGTGCTAAAATTGAAGCTGGATCTTTGGGAGAGCAGCCAGGCCTCTCATCTACAGAGCCATCTTTCTATCTTCAAGATAAAGATTTTGTTTAAAGTCATGTGATTCTTTGACATAAAACAAGTAAACAAAGCATGCATAAGAAGAGAAAAGAAGATTTGTAAGGATAATTGCCTGGGAGGTATAGACATTAAGTAGTAAGGAGGAAAGAAAAACAACCACATATAGTGAGAAAGAGCACAGCACATAAGGTCTGTGCCATATCAGGGTCCCATAATGGAATGGAAGCTGACTAAAGACTGACAGGTTTTGGGGGGTATTTGGATTTGTTTTGTGGGTGTATTTCCTATTATCTTTGTTCATTTTATTTTGGGTTACATTTGTTGAAAGACAAGTTCCATTTTTTTTCCATTTACTGAACTACTGTGAAAAAGGTTTTTGAAATAGAAATGAAAATAATAGCTTTATTCTGAGACCCTCTATGAAAATTACCAATAATACCTTCCAGGTCAAAGACTTTTATTTGTGAACAGCTAATTAACTGATATTTTTGAAGAAGAAAATGCTGCTGATGGCAAATACAAAGTTATGATTTAATGATGTAAAATAAGGACGAAGAACTACTTGGGCTTTATACTGATGTCAATCAACAACCTGACCAAGAGCAGTTGCTCATCAGAGTAACTTGAGGTATGACAAGAAGAACTGAGGTAGAGCATGAGTGTAGCAGAAGTTTAAATCTGATGTTCAGTCTAGAAATGACTCTGTAGCTTGAGTGGACAGAATAGAAACAGAAAATTCTTTAAAGAAACAGAAGTTGATTGCCTACTTTTAGACAGAGAAATAATTTGGTGGAGAGGCAAGACTAGACAGATGAGGATAGTCAGGGGAAAGGGACTATTGAGGCTATAGAGTCCAACTCATGGTGTGGATGAAAGTGGCCCCCATAGGCTCATAGGGAATGATATTATTTGAAGGGTTAGGACATGTAGTTTGTTGGAATAGGTATAGCCTTGTGGGAGGAAGTATGTCACTGGGGTTTGGGGTTTCAAATGCCCATACCAGGCCCAGTGGTTCTCTGTCTCCCTGCTGCCTGTGGATCCAGATGTAGAGCTCTTAACTCCTTCTCCAGCACGATGTCTGCCTGCATGCCTCCATGCTTCCCACCGTGATGACTATTGACTAAAACTCTTAACTATAAGCCAGCCCCAATTAAATGCTTTCCTTTATAAAAGTTGCCATGGTAATAGTGTCTCTTCACAGCAATAGGACATTTACTAAGACAGTCTGACATCTCCATTACTATTTCTTTAACATATCACTTTGTATCAGAACAGAAACCTGAGTTGTCTCATGGCATTCCATCCCTTAATTTATGTTTATACTATTTTAAAACAATTTATAGTAATCAATCGCACCTAACAAAATATTTCACTATATAATTTTGATCACTTGAATTCTAGTCATATTCATTATTAAAATATGTTCTTTCTCAGTAGAGGAGTTAAACATTTCCAATTCTTAAAGGTTGGAGAGATGGCTCATCAGGTAAGAGCATTTTGTACTCTACCAGGGGACCTGAGTTTAGTCCCCACACCCATCACTAGGGGAATACAATTCCTTTCTCCAGCATCTGCCCATGCATGTGAACAAACACTTTAAAAACTCTAAAATTGTGCTTATTGTTTTTTTCCATTCACCTATAATCGTAATGAAATTGGTTTTTTATATAAGGCATATATTAGAGTTTGGTTATGAATGATTTTGTTTCAGTGAAATAAGAAGCCAGACTCTCATTTTATTTTATTATTTATTTATTTATTTATTTATTTTTTGTTTCAGGAGCTCTGTTTATTTGTACTTATTTATAAAGATGTGCATTCATTCAACTGCCTCTTAAAACCCATGCCAAGAAGTGCTGATGGATATATACTTGTTCAGTAGCTAGCAAAGCTGACCAGACTCAGTAAGCAGAACATTCCAGACAAAGGAACTAACCTACGCAAATACCAGGAGTCAAGAAACAGCTCGCATAAAGATACAGTTAATTCAATGTCATGCCATTCTCTCTCAGTGTTTACAGCCCCCAAACTTGGAACATATGAACATTCCCAGTCACTAAGGAACATTGCTGTCACCATACAGGTTTCAATAAAGGGCCACATCTGTTATGCTTTTTCCATCTGACGGAGATCAGTGAAAGAAAAGCCTTCTATACTGTTTATTTCAGCAAGGACACAAACCCCTTTGCGTTATGGAATATTTAAATTTCAAAAAGCCCTAGGTCATTTGCACAGTGGCCCACTATGCTTTAGCCACATTTGAATAGATCTTTGTATATTGATACAAAATTAAAGGTAACGCTTCCTAATGGTATCATACCTAGAGATACTTAAAAATGAAATGTGAAGCTCTGGCCTCTTGATACCAACCGTCTTAAACTGTTTAGGATAGTTAAGAAAAACAAACTCCTAGTCATGCATGCATGTCACCTTGTTAGCTACTATGACAGTCTATCACAGATATTCTCTAAGCTACTCAGTAATCAAGTTGTTAAGAGACAAGCAACATTTGCTTATCTAAATACAAGAGACAGATAGGGCATCTTCAAAAACCCCAAGAGATCTGCAGAATATGGCATTCAAAGATGTGGTCTTAAATTAAGATTTTTTTTTTGATATCGTGACATATCAGCTCCTGACAGCACCCCCTATTCTACTCCAAGTAGAAGAAAAGCATCGAAGAATCTCCAGTGTGAGATGGTTGAATTAGTGGCAAGCCTATCTCTTGGCATGTAAAAACTCCTTGCTTCAACTGCAGACACACTGCTGTCCAAAAAGGACAAAACTTGGTAGCAGGGAAGTCAACATCCTAGCTCTGCCAAGACAGGGTAGGTAAGTCCTTCATAATCCCTGCTCTACAATAAATGTCTGTCAGAGAAACAGGACCAACAGGCTGAAGACTGATGCTGGAATGTATGGAGAGAAAATGGGAACTGTCCAGGTAGTCACTGGTTTGTCAGACTCTCATTTTAAAAGGCAAAGAGATGGCATAAGAGATAATTTGAGAAGTAGCAATAGAGAAACAGTGTTTGAGAAGAGGCCATTGTCCTACTCTGGGTTACCATTGATATGATGAAACATTGTAGCAAACCAACTAGTCCATCACTGAAGGAAGTCAGGAAAGGAACTCAAACAGGGCAGGAACCTGGAGACAGACACTGATGCAGGGGCCACCAAGTGTTGCTTCTTCCTGGCTTATTCAGCCTCCTTTTTTATAGAACTCAGAGCCACCAGCCCAGGAATGTCCCCAGCCACAATGGGGTGGGTCTTCTCCATCAATTGTTGATTAAGAAATGCCCTAGAAGCTTGCCTATAACCAGGTCCTAAAGGAAACATTTTCCTCAATTGAGGCTTCCTCCTCTCTGTTGATTCAAGCTTGTGACAAGTTGACAGATAGCACAGCTACCTACAAAGCAAATATTTTCGGGTGATGTCAGGGCTCTATGGTAGGTTCACTAAAGACCTATGATCAGTAACACAGTGAGAATAATTAAGCATGTGTTCCAGTCACAGTCAGGTTCAGAGACACAGGCCTTGACTAAGTTTAGATTGTATTCAACCTAGATTGATTCATTATAGAGGAGTATGGTCTAAGGAAAGTTGTAAAGGGCTATAAAGACTGTATCATAAAGGATGTTTGGCAATATACCCTTGAAACAAATTGAATAAACAGAAGAGTAGAACACGAGAGAAGTGGTGGTCTGCCAGGACTGATATCCCACAAAAGCAGAACTGCTTTACAGAGCCATTCCTTTCCCTCTACAGGAAAATATATTTGTAGTTTCAATTTAATAATGAGTAATATTATTGATATTTCACAATTAGTGTTTAAATACTATCATTGACCTAAAAGAAATGACAGCAGGAAAACACTTAGGTGTGCTAAAAGTAAGGTGGAAACAAGAACGTAATTATATACAGTTATTTCACTTAAAATAATTTATTAATTCTTTAAGGATTTCATACAATATATTTTAATCATATTTATTCCCAATTCCTCCTCTTAACTACTCTCTTATATTTTTGGTTGTGAGCCTATCCCCCCTAAATTACTCCCAAATCCATCTTACCTCTTTACCCACACAACTTTCTGTCCTTATTTTTAAAACTGAATAACTTATCAACTGAAACTTTAATATAGCAAACAGTTGTAAAGAGAAGGTTAGTAAAATGGTTACACTACTAGGTTTTGTCAATTTGACACAAGCGTGGGTCACATAGAAAGAAGAAATCTTGTGTGAGAGTCCATCCTACTGTGGGTACCTCTGGGTAGGTGGTCCTGGGAAGTATAAGTAAGGGAGCTGAAATGACAGTGAGCTTAGGAAGTGTGATAACCGGTATCCCTCCATGTTCTCTGCTTCATTTCCTGCCTCCAGATTCCTTCCTTGTGTTCCTGTCCTTCACAGCATACTGTAAGTTGGAAGCTGAAATAAACTCTTACCCCATATGTTACCTTTGGTCATGGCTTTTATTTCAGCAGTAGACCTAACTAAAACAGAAATTGGTACCAGGATTGTAGGATATTGGTGTGATGTACCTGACCATGTTGATTTTGGGAGGACTGTGGAAGTATTTAAACACTTGGGCTGTAAATGTTATTCACTACCCAGAGCTTAATGAGTTTTGGAAGCTTAGGAGACAAGAGTCTTGAGAGCAATACAGATGATGGAGGTCTGGCTTGTAAAGATTTTGAAGGAAGTTTGAATCCCTTATAGTCTCTAGCAGGGTGATTCATATGACATATTTGAACTATGAATCAGTTGTGTCTGGTCAGATGAGTTGTGAATCTGTGGTGTCTGACACTGAAGACTCAGCTGCATTAACAAGAGTACAGCACCACTGAAGTAAAGCATCTTTTCCTGGGTTATTTGGTGTACTGGTTGGCTAGGGCTGAAAAATCAGCCATGATTAAGAATAGACCAAAACTATTGATTGCAATCTTTTGGGAAATATATCCCCAGTGTCAGCACACAGAAACTGTGGTACAAAGGAAACCAAAGCTTCATCCCAGACTAGTAGCCAAATATGGTAGCATCCAAAAGTTTCATAGGTGGTCCTGGAGTTGTTGGGAGGACATGTGCAGGATTGAAAAAGTCATGGAAGGATGCTGTGGCTTGACACTGTGAGAGGCTAGGAGAGGCCATTGGTGAAGTGCAGACTCAGTGGCAATAGAAGCCTCAGAACTGAAGGGGTAATTGAGAAATGCTGAGGTTTGCTACCATGTGGCAGAGTCCATGAAGAGGGGCCAGGAGAAATCATAGTGAAAGCAGAGCCCAGTTCAGTGGTGATTCCAGTATGCTGAAAATGCCAGGACTATGGACTACCAAGGATGGCAGTAGTTCTACAATGGAGCCAGCTTGAGTCTATGAGACAAGCTGCATGTCAGAACCAGGGAAGTGGAGTTGCCCAAGTCTTTCTGAGTCAAGAAAGTCATGTCTGAATCCCAGACATTGGATACTGTGTTATTTACACTGTTGGAATTTTGTTTAGACTTGATCTGCCTATTAATTGTGCCCTGCTTCTTTTCTCATGCAATAAGAAATATGTAACTCTTTTTGAGTTTTGATTTTGAGCCTGCAACTGAGAGATTCAGGATTCTTAAACGGCTTTTAGATTTCTAAAGAGAACACAGGCTTTTAAAACGTTGAAATATTTAAAGACAGTGAGGTTTTTAAGGTTATATCTTATATTTTGATGTTCACATCAGATACTGGGGATAAATACAAAGGAGAAGTTGTAGCTCAATTGTGATGCATTTTTGAGCTAAACTGATAAGTGGTCAACTTTACTGCCTAGTCTTTTTGTTGACTTGACATAAGTGTGGGTCACATTGGGGGAGGGAACCTTAATTGAGAAAATGCCACCCTCAGATTGGCCTAAATGTATGACTGTGGAACATTTTCTTCATTAATGACCAACAGCTCAGGCACTAAGATCAACAATTAATGTATGGAAGCTCATGAAACTGAACTCAAGAAATTAAACACCAATAAACCAAATAATCCAATTAAAAAATAGGCTAGAGAGCTAAACTGAGAATTCTCAACAGAGGTATCTCTAATGGCTGAGAAGAACTTAAAGAGATGTTCAACTTCCTTAGCCATCAGGAAAATGCAAATAAAAACCACTGTGAGATTCCATCTCACACCTGTCAAAATGGCTAAGATCTAAAACTCAAGTGACTGCACATGCTGGTGAGGAATGCTCCTCCATTGCTAGTGGGAATGCAAAATTGCACAACCGCTTTGGAAATCAATCTGGCATTACTCAGAAAATTAGGACTAATTCTACCTCAAGATCCAGCTATACCATCCTTTGGAATATACCCAAAATATGCTTCACCAAAACACAAGGACATTTGCTTAACTATGTTCATATGAGCTGTATTAATATTACACAGTAGTTGGAAGCAACCCAGATGTCCCTCATCTGAAGAGTGGATAATGACTGATATGAAATGGCCCAGATCACTGTGGGTATTATTACTCCTAGACAGGCTGTGTAGATCCTGGGTTGTATAAGAAAGCAGGCTGTGAAATCCATGGACAGCGAGTATGGCATTCTTCTGGGATCTCTGGTCCAATACCTGAATCTAGGGTCCTCCTCTGATTGACAAATTTTTTATGATACACTATGGTCAGGATATATAAGTAATATAAACTTCCCTCCCTGAGTATCCTGTGGTTGTGGTCTTTATAATAGCAATAGGAAACAAACTAGATCAATATGTTTTACATAACACATTTGTTTTACATAAGTACATATTTTTCAATAGTTTATTTGTAAGTTTCTTTCAAATAACTGATATATGTAAATTTGTTTTGATATAAACTTTCTACAGCAGACTATAAAAGGAATTGATCTTCCACCTTTTAGCTTAGTTTTTTGAAAAAAAGGACTGCTTTAGATTAGATAGCTAAACTGTGTATGTGTGTGTGTGTGTGTGTGTGTGTGTGTGTGTGTGTGTGTGTTTTAAATGAGGTATTTTGAAGCTGTCTAAAGTGTACTTCATTTTCTAACTCTGAATACTCTAAACTTTTGGGATACTTCCGCTATGATGGAGCTTATTAGAGTTAATGTCATTGATTTAAGTATCTCTCTGCAGTGGAACACGTCGGTAACGTTACCGTCAAGTCAAGCTGGGATTTCCATTAAGAAGTGCTTTCCCTTTTAATGTCAACTTAACACATTTCTGGAGAAATGTTCCAAAGTTCAGGATCCTCATGAGCCATCTCTCTGCCTCTCACTTTCTTTTATCAACCCCCAAATGCAATGTTCCTGCATTTTGCGCTGTTACACTCTGTGCCTTCTCTAAATTAAAGAATTCACATCTGTGATTGTTTCCAATTTTGTGGAACGTTTGCTACCATGTGAAGCGGGTTAAATTTCATCATAAAAAGATGAGTTTATTTAAATAATTTGTACCTACATATCAACAGAATTTAATGAATAGTCACATTCACTTGAGTAACTGCTGTGCAGATTATTAAATGAATTTCTTCTAAAACTGTTCACATGTTTTAAAATAAAAATCATATTGAATTACTTCGCGTGTAATTTTTCATCAACATAGTAAAGTGGAGTCATATTTGGAAATAGAAGGCAGATCTCATCCACAAGCAAATTCAATTCAAGCATCACAATCTTAATGATGCACAAACTTTATTTCCATTGCCTGCACATTCAGAATTAGCTTCTCTTGTGTTTTATTTGTCAAAAAACGATTTCAGAGAGCTTAATTGTGCCCTATATAGAGGAAAAATGAGGGAAATAGTGAGAAACTATAGAAAGAACTTTTCATATTTCAAAGATAAGTCTACAGTTAGAAGAGAGCAAGAGAGGGATAGGACAGAGACCAGAGACAGACGGGTGGATGTGTTTGAAGAATAATGCTATATATGTTCTATATTCAGCACAGCATAATGATGATGAAAAAAATCAAACCTTAGTTTTTAATTATTCCTGCAGCTTAATAATAAACAAGTTTGATTACTGAAATAATGTTATTAAAATTTATCAATGAGAGTTAATTCTGTTAATATTGACCTTTCTTAGAATTGACTTGCTAAACTTCTCTCTAATATTTGATTGAGAACCAACTTTTCTTAAAAAGTGTTGGGTCATTATGTTATGGGTGTTCTTGTATATGAATATTCGGTCAGAACATTTATTCTGGTACAGACAAGAGAATATAAGTTTAGGCCTGGATCAAATCGTAAGTGAAAGAGGGGCATAGTTAGGTATTAAAGTGCTCTTTTTTCACAGGCAGTGGGTTCTGCCTCTGTACCAGAAAAATACAAACAAAATAGGATGAAAAACTATAAGTGTTAACCCTACAACAAAGCTAAGAGGAAAGAAGCAGAAAGCCAAGTAGTTGTTGCTAGCCCTGTTTATTAAATAAGACCAAGTATGAAAAATATGAGGTCTCAGGTTCTTTTGATCTTTATGTCATACTTTGAAGACAGGCAATTTATAATCTGTAATTTAGCTAACAGCCCACATACTATGTGTGGGAAAGGACAAATAAAAAGAAAGGGACGAGCAAGTGTGAGCTTGGCTCACTAAAGCTCCTACTACCCCAGGGAAAGGCTGATAAACCATGCTTTAGATGGTGTCAATATCTCTGTAAGTAAACAACGCCTTCACTTTTCCAGTAAAAAATGAAACCAAGTATATAAAATACAACTTATAAATATAAAGACAAACAATGCACATTCATTTAGAAATGACATCCAAGTACCTAAGTCAACTGAACCCTGAAGCAGAAAGATAAAAATGAGGGTTCCCACATCCTGAAACTAAGCAGCCTGGTTTCTAATCTCATGTGTGAAAGGCAAAGAAGAATAACTATCTAGAATATTATGGGCAAACAATTAGTTAGAATCTTTTAAACAGGAATATAGTGTTTTCTGATATGAAAATATAGAGAAATGATATTTCAGATGGAAGCGTTTTAACCAGTGTTATTAATACAATTGAATTTCCAATCCTGGTACCCAATCTCAGGGTGAAATGCTCCTCAATATCAGGCCCTGAGCAATGTGTTTTCACGTCTCCTAATTTGCAGCTCAAGCCTTCTTTGAAATAAAATTCATTTCTTATTCCTTCCCTCAACAATTGATGTTCCATTTGGAGGTTTATCAAGGGAAGAGCAATTGGAATGCATTTATATTCTGCAGATTTCGTTTTTCTGAGGACAGAATGTGTCACAATAATTACTGATGGAGGTAGCTGGGCAGTAGGGCTCAGGAGGCATCGGGCAACATCATCACTCCAGATGTACTTGTCTCTGGATTATTCTGCATGCTTCAATGGTTACAAATTTTTGCCACCAACATACTACGTATGTCACAGGTTTACTTTGTTTGATTTTTACAATGCATCAAAAATATAAAACCCACACTTATGACACTGATGTAGCAACACCACCTGTGGGCCAAATCCTTCAGGAAGTAGTTTCCTAATCTATAGATAGCTTGTTACTAAATGAATACAGACTTCATTAAAGACTGAAGCATCTTTTTGTTTGTTTTGTGTCTTTTGAATTTAATAATAATAATACTTTTTAAAATTATTATTATTATTATTTGTGTGTGTGTGGAGGAGGTCAGAGACTCTCTACAGAGTCCTGGCTGTCCTGGATCTCACTATGTAAAACAGTCTGCCCTTGAACTCACAAAATCTGCCTGCTTCTGCCTTCTGAGTGCTGGGATTAAAGATACTGAATCCATACTCATCCTACTTGGTGCACAATTCTATGTGTTTTTTGTCTTTTCTCCCTCTGGGCACTGCTTTCCTGTCTTTTGTTTTGTTTGTTTGCTTAAAGGCTATTAGCAGCTGAAAACAGTGCCAGGCCATGGACCTTATTTTTATAGTCCATATGCTGCTATGCCAAGTGCCCACAGCCGAGTTGATCTTCATGCCCCGTATTAAGAGACTGTATCAGAAACCCCTAGATATCCACTAAATCTAACTTATACTAATCTATTTCCCCTTACATATCCCTTTCTTGTAAAATAAAAAATAAATCTAATATTAACAATGTATCTACAAACATGAAACATTTTACTTTTTTGCTTAAAATATTCTTTATCACTTTTCAATTAAATACAGATTCATTCTGGCTCTGTATTCTGAAACTTTCTTACATTAAAATCCCCAAACATTATCTTATTATATATAACACATGCTGCCTAAATACAAATCCTTGAAAAATTCTTAATTTTGTTTCTCTGGTGTCAAAGTATCAAACAGATAGTGAATAGCCACTAATTATCTGTGGAGCAAAGGAATGAAGTAAAGGACTAAAAAAATAGAGAGAGAGATAAGAAGACAACCTAGATAAAACAAAGAAAGTAGTGAGAGGATAGAGTTACTTTTCATATTAGAAATGATTGAAAATTATTGGATGTAATCGGGAAGCAATGATGTCAGTATTTCAATATTTTTAGGTGTATGTGGGTCAATTTTTTATAAAAAAAAAAGTCAGATGTTTATTTACTTAAATTGGTTTTAAGTAAGACAAGGTCTTGCTATGTAGACCAGACTGACCTGGAACTCTCAGTCACTCTGCCTCTGCCTTCAGGGTATTAGGATTACAGATAATCACAGCCACATTTAGCTAACAAACTGTTAACAACCATAGTTTTGTCATCCAAATTTGAGTTTAGTGGACAATTTCAGAAGACATTCATCTCACTAAAAATTTATGATCCTCTTCAGTACTGAATTGTGGATAGGTGGAAAGTTGCTAAGCATATTTGAATGTGTTATTTCTGCTCCAATCGTAAATATTGCATAAGATTGTGTGGATAAGTATTAGTTATGAACTTGACAGAATCTAGAATCGCCTGGAAGGTGGATCTTGGAGCATGTTTATATGGGTTTATTTTGATGACATTAAGTGCAATAGGAAGACCCACTCACTGTGTGTGTCACAAAAATTCACATGGCTGCTTTCTTGAACTGCATAAAACCGCAAAAGAGAGCTGAGCACTAGTAAGCATACTGTCTTTCACCTACAAAAGTAATGTGAAGAGGTGTTTCAGGTTCCTCCTACCTCTGCTTCTTCACCATGATGGACTGACCATACCTTAAATCAGAGCAAGAACAAACCATCTTGAGATGTTTTGGGAAAGGTATTTCATCACATTAGGAAAGAAAGCTAAGACACCTCCAAAAGTCAGCTGGCTGTCTTATTCAGGGACAATCTCATATTAAAAGATATATATATATGTATGTATGTATGTATGTATACATACATATAATAGATTTATGTGATTTTTAAAGAGATAATAGCAACCATCATGATGATGTTAAATAGTCTTCGAAACACTTAATCACCAGAGATTCTATCAAGCATTATAAAGATATAAACAAAGGGAGGCTGTACGGATTTTACACACTTAATACTAAAAATCATTTACAGAATTTGCCAGCACCACTGACATAATAAAGATGGAATTTAAATAAGATCTGAAGCGAGGAGCATGTGCTAATATGTGAAGCTTTAAGACACAGAAGAAAGGATAAGGATTCTAACATTTAGCAATAGTGCAGATTTTGTTTTATTGAGAACATAGCTTTTTCTATCATATGCTGTATATTGTATATTGTTATGTATAACACAAACAGAATTTAATAGTTAGCGAAAATAGTAACTTGCTTTAAAACAAGTAAATTAAATATTGCCAAAGCCTGTCATCTTGTGCCTGGTGTAAAACTACTGTAAATGCCTGTATATCAGACCCTGATAAGAACAGAAGCTCTGAAATATCTGGATGTTACTTAGTAGCGTACATTTAATAGGAAAGACTACAAAACAACACAAAACAGTGCAAATGGTTTTCATATATTTTTTTAATTACTAAAAATAATGATTACAAGTATTCAAATCAGATATATGCAAATCTTAAATTGATTAATACCAAAGCCAACCTGGTAATATAAACAGTTCA
Source organism: Lophiomys imhausi (assembly GCA_907164525.1). NCBI lineage: Eukaryota > Metazoa > Chordata > Mammalia > Rodentia > Muridae > Lophiomys > Lophiomys imhausi. The sequence continues at coordinate 12,877,549 of CAJQZJ010004763.1, forward strand.
TTTCCTCCTGTATGAAAAGGAACGTTGTAGGTGGTATTTATTTATTTATTTATTTATTTATTGACTTTAAACAAACAAGTTCAGAATGAAATCATTGCTTGACAGGAGAAAGATGAGCCAGTTAAAGCAGAACTTTTGAGAATGGGTATAAGTCTGCCAGTACCCTCTGCCTGGAAAATCAAATAGATAAATATCTCCTTTAGAGAGATTCTCTCTGGGGGAAATTCTTAAGCCTACCTGCCAATAACATAAACAAGTCAAGGACTTTTCATGATATAACGCATGACAAGGACTGCCCTTTTTCTCTAAATCCTTTGCTAAGCAGTATGAATATTAATAGGTAATGAAAAACCAATTCTAATTTGCAGCCAGAGAGTTTGTGCTATTCTCCTTGTGGACCTAGTGAAAATGGGAATATATGAGAACCTTGCAGGCTTCTTAAATAAGCCAGCCAAGAACTTCATTAAACAGTATTATCTGTCTTGTCAAAAAGGAAAAAAAAATCCTTGCCTAGTTTGAATGAGTTCTTAAAAGAAGAAATATACGTATTTTATCTGTTAAATACTCCAGTAAGTACACTGTAAATGTACTGCGGATCAAGCCAGTGACTTGCCACGCAAGCACTTTATCACTAAAATATATGTATCTACTTCTTTTCCATAACTTCTTCAGCAATGGAAAGTTCCAGTCTTTGGGAAAATATGATGAAATGTGTTCTGTTCAGCTATTAATTTAAAATAAGCAAGACATGTCCATACTAAAATGGTTAAAATAACACATTGCTCAAATGATGATTTTGGATAAAAATATATGACCTATAAGATTTAATATAATATTTTGTTAATATTACATAGTTGAAAAGTCAAATACAAATTCTTATCACCCTAACTTTCTTGATGAAGTACAAAACACTAACATGAATATAATATAAACTTGAAAGTACAAAATGCTGTAATGGAGACAAATTTGGAATATTATGATAGATGTATTATACCTGTGAACACTTCTTAAAAGCATCAAATATGAAAAAGGTATGCATATTAAATATAAAAGCAAGAAATATTGTGATGTAATTTTATCTGTACAAATCACATAGATATTTAAAATGCTTTAAATATTTAAAAATGAGATCTGCAAATAAATACTGTATATACAGTAACAAAAGCATTAAGTATTTATGTAAGTAAGCTTCAAGATTGCTGGTTGATAGCTTATATTCCTCCCACTGTGACTTTAATAAGCTTTTTCTTCCAGTGGCATTTTTCTCATCCTAGATTTCCAATAAAAGGAACTGACTGAATTTAAGATCAAGATCATGATATTCTGTTTGGAAACATTTAGCAAAAACACTGCTCTGTCTTTCAGGGGATAAAACATTAATATTGAATTTCATTATTTAATGCTTTCTAAACAAATTACTTTTGCCCACTCTACTTTGGGATTTGAGAATGTGTCTATAAAAATTAACCAGAGAGGTTTAAAAAATAAAAATATTTCTAAATCCCTGGTGAGTTTTAATTTGAATGCCCAATCTAGGTATTACAGCACACCTGTAATTTTTCTGAGCAAAGTATCAGAAATTCTAGATCTGTATCTATCACAGGACTTAAATATAAAAGGAAGATGGCAAGTTAGGGACAGAAAATCAAAAAGAGTTGAGATTAAAGGATATTAAATACGAGCAAAATTAAAATTCATTCATCCTCAGAGAACAAGAAAAAGAGGAAGCAGATGTTGAGGTAAGAACATAAGTAGAACACTTTGGGAAAGAAACAAAGAAAAAAATAGACTTTCCCTAAAACCCTTTAGAAAATGATGTCACTACAAAATATTCTTTCACTTAGTCTTGTATATTTTTTTCTAAAAGTATAGACATATAAAACATTAAGAAACTGTCTTATTAAATTCAAGAACTGTGGAACTTCAGAGGACGTTGTTCAGTATATATTTTTAGGAAGAGAAGAAGAAAGTTGAGCCAAGGCCAAATTCAATAAAACTAGTAACACTGGACCAGGGGAAAGGGCACAATATAATTATTTCACAAATGTAAGTTGATAACAGTTATCAAGGACTAGCAGCTACTGGAAAGAAGATAAGCTGAAGACTTCCGAGAACCAATCAAACAAGAGATGGCCATTTGCAGGGTTTGAAACAAGCACCAGATGTTTGTGTCATGGGGTTGCCTTACCATAGTGAGGATGATAAGTCACACGGTCCAGATTGCATCCTGACATCTTCACCATAAACTGTTGAAGATAGACTCAGAATGGTCAAAACTAGGAGTAGCAGTGAGGAGTCTAAGGCCATAAGTCAGTCAAGATCAAGATGGTAGAGTTCTGACTTCTAGAGGAATGGTATGAGGAACTCTGTGGACATTCAGGGAAATACTGACAACTGGTATAAAAGGAATGCTTTTGAAACTATCTCTAAAAGCCTCTCGGAAATGAACAAAGACAAGAGAGCAAATGAAAAAAATAGTAAATTATAGAAAGATTCATAAAAGTAGTGATTGACCTTGACCTTGCCGAGTTATAGAGTTTTTACCTCAGGGAAGTGTAGCCAAGATGACAAGACTCCTCACCTTAGTTTTCCATCTACATCTATGGTATGCACCTGTGAGAGGCAGCTCTCAGATTCTCCTGCTCCTTGTGCCGAGTTCTAAACTAGCTAAGATGTGCTGAGGAACCTGGAGCTCTTTCTGATCTAGTCTCACTGATAAAGGCCAGAGTGTTCCACGGGAAACAGAACAAGAAGTTGTTTCTCATAGAGTTGTGACACCACACCATGAAGAGAAAGCTGGGAAAATCAGGGACTTCTACACAGATCATGCTAAAAATCCAGATAGAATACTGAGAAATCAAGCTCAGTACCCACTTCTAATATCTCTCCAGGAGAGAATTTTCCAAGGATAGTAGGTCAAAAGAGGAGAAAATATAATACTCTAAAGCTAAATTTGAGGAAAAAAGAATGCATAATTCAAGTTCAAGGCCACTTTCAATGATGGTTATTTTTGCTGGTGATTAAACAGGAGACTTTTTATCTTTAGATTAGTAATAAGCTAATCAGCAGACTAAACAGATGTTTACCAGAGAAAACTAGGGAAGAATATTGAGAGGAGTGATCTATTAGTCAAAAACTTCATAAATTCAACTTAAAGAACATATTTTTCTGCAACCTGAGACAATATTGGAAACAGCAGATATATTAACTTGTTATTACTATAGGCTCCCAGGTAAATAGTCATCACACAAATGGTAAGTAGTTCAAAAGAAAGACATATGGGAAGCCTGATCTAAACAACTGTCTCACCCACAAGATATTGTTCAAGGAGTAACATCGAAAGTGTACACTCCAAAAGAGTCATCTTAGATTATTTATTTAGTCATATCATAAAGCACATAATTAAATAAGGCAAAAGTCTGGAGATGGGGAGAGAGTCAGGTTGAAAACTCCAATAATGATACTTAAAATTTTAGTTTGTAACAAAAAATTGCAATATCTTCAAACAAATAGAACAGTTTGATCCATATAAAATAATGTAAGGTTATATAAATCACCTTCAAAGACTTCACATGCTCTATTAATAAGAACTTGAAATGTACTCAAAGAACTAAAGCATAATGGTAATATTCAACATTGCAGAATGTATAATTCCAGTATCTCCTCAAATAGGCAATATAAATGTGTTATATATTATAACAGAGACACAAACAGAATATTTGGAGTACAAAGTACCATTATTAAAATAATAAAAATATTGTTAGAAGGTTCAACAGAAAGTATACTATAACAGGAGAAATAGTTAATGGATTAATAGAGATTATTGATAGATAGATTAATGGAGATCATAAAGTCCAAAGAACATAGAGAAATAATGAAGAAAAACATTGAGTGTCACAAAGAACAGAGGATTCTTTCTGAAGGAATCAACATATGTGAGATTGAAGTACCAAAAATATTAGAAGGAAAGAAAGGTTAGTGATAGTAGCTAAAGAAATAATACATACAAAGTCTCAAGTTTAATGAAAATCATTAATGTATAGCCAAGAAGCTCAATGAACTCTAAAACATTGTAAGACAAAAATTATATGAATGCATAAAGCTAAGGAAAAGAATATCTTGAAAACAGTTAAATAAAACTAATTACATTGAAGAACAACACATTAAGGTTGACAATTAGCTTGTCATTAGAAATCATAGAAGAAGGAGGTGAGCACACATCTTCAAAGTGTGATAAGAGGCAATCAATATATAATCTTATATCCAGGCAAAGCTACTTTTAAAAATTAAGGTGAAATGAATACGTCCAATTATGGTGTCAGACTTTGGGAACACATTACCAGCAACCTTGTCTTATAAGAAAAAAAAAAAAAAGAGTTCTTTAGGTTCACAGCAAATAACAACAGAAAACCTGATCTCTACATAGTTGGTCACAGAATGCAGTGAAGGTGCTCATGGAATCGTAGCAAGCAATAAAACAATATATTTCTACTTTCATTTCAATTGATTTAAAAAGTAATTGTCCAATTCCATATACATGGAATTATATTTTGGGTGTAACACATGTGGAAATGTTATTTATTTTAATAGCAACATAAAAGAATCAAAGGGGGAAAAGCTGAATGAAACAGGAAAATAACAGCTAATAAAAGCTTACAGCTACAGAAACAATAGAGAGAATAATATACAGATAATTCTATAAATATATGTGCATTGAAATTTCTTACTTTGGGGTTAAAAATGTAAACATACATCAATTACTAATTTGTTTAAAATGCAAGGCTGAATGTTTAACAAGTACAGAAATATGTATGTTAATGATAGCAGAGGCAAAAGGAGAAAGTTAATCAAAATGCTATTTACATATATCTCTGGATTATGTCACTAAACAATTGAAATAGATGATGAGAAGCTGTATAAAGGGAGTCCTGAGCAATGGTTAGAAATGAAACATAAGGGAAAGTAGAAAATATGTTGACAAAAATAAAAATTAAGACAAATACCCAAACCTAACACTTACACAGTGTCTAAGGAGTGATCAACAGTTATAAATACCTATGTTCAAAATAAAATATATGAAATATATAATTTATTATTTCCTCTTAAAAACTGGTAAAAGAATAACATATCAAATATAAAGGAACTGAGAGGGAAAAATTAGTGCAAAATTAAAGATGAGAACAAAATTAAAATACAAGATTCACTGAAACCAAAATGTGGTTCTTAGAAACTTTGAAAAGAATCAACAAACTAGGAAAGCTGTAGATAGAAAGACAAGCAACTGCTCCAAAATAAAGAGCAACCAGAAAACAAAACAAAATGAAAACAAAGCAAACCTCGACTTATATTGTAAAAGTCAGGAGTATAAATAGTGGCAGCAATACAGCCATATTAAATAAAAATTACACCACAGAAGGCTTTGAATACTTCATAGCAACAAATTTAGCAAGCTTAGATAACTTTGATCAGCTAATGAAAACAAACTGCCAAATGGACTGAGTTAGAAATAGAAAACCTGAGTAAATTTATAACAAATCAATTGTTCTGATAACTAAAAAAAAAAATCATCTCACAACTAAAATCCAGGAGGAAGTGACTTAAATGGTGGATACCACTAAATGTGTAAAGAAGAATTAACACCAACTGTCTTGAAATTACCCCACAAAAATTGGAAGAGGATACTTTCCAAATAATTTTGAGAACTCTTATTAGTTGAGGAGGAAAAAAAGAAGATTATTATGATGAAACTTCGGGTTACTACATTTGTGAATATATAGCCATGCCTTATTTAATAATAGGTATATGTCTTGAGGAGTGTGTTCTTATGTAATATTGTTATGTGAGTGAACAACACAGAGGACACCTACACAAACTAAGATGGCTACATCATTTGGTGACTGGATTTACAGAACTACCCTCATAAATTTAGTTTGACAATCCCCAAAATCATGCTCTGTGCATCTGTAGTTACATACACAATGTACAGCTAGAACAATTGAAAACCACCGATGTAGGGGCATTACACCTATCACAGCTAAGTGACCTTTGTCCCAGAAATGCAAAGTTGGCCTACTAGCTGGAAATCAGTTAGTATAATACACTAATCAAGAAACCATGGGACAGACAAATATACAGCAAAACTCACATGACAAATCCAATACACTTTCATGATAAATACACTCAGCTGACTAGGAATAGGCTGGAGCTTCTTTACTTGGTCATCAGTATCTACTGAAATCTCACACTAATATATTTAATGATGAAAGATGGACTGCTTTCTAAAACAACAAAACAAGGACATTTCCAGTTGGCATTTTCATTCAAAATTGTCCTAGAGGTTCTAGTTAGGGAAACTGGAAAAGCAAGCAAAATAAAATGTGACCAGATTGGCAAAGAATTTGCTGCTGTTTACTTAGGATATGCTCTTACATACAGATAATCCCAGGTAATCATAAGATCTCTAAAATAATACAAGCAACTAGCAAAATTGAAGGCTATAAGATACATATGGAAAAGGTAATTGTGCTTTACTAAACAATAGTAAACAAATGAAATAATATAACATGAAATCAAGATCAAGAACTCAGTTCCACAGAGCAAGAGATAGTCCTCCCGAGGAAAAAGCACACTAATTGGTTATCTAATGTATATGTAGGAACACACACACCCATGCAGGCACACTCGAGTACACACACACAAACACATGCACACACACTAACAATTAAAGAAAAAGCATTATTTTGAGAAAGAACAGAAGGTGTTCATGGGAGGATTTAGAGGGAGGAAAGGAAAGGGGAACTGATACATTATATTATAATCTCAAAAGATAAAACATGATTTAAACAAAATGAATGAGAATCCATTGTCACTAGGATGGTTGTAATTTAAAAAGAGAGAAAGACTAATAAGATTTGGAGAATGTGTTGTAAAGTAAATTCTCTTCTTTTGCTGATGGGAGTATAAATGGTACCAGTACTGTGGGAGCAGTAGGCAGAATGCTAACCATAGAGTTAGCATATGACCTAGGGTTAACACAATCCCACTCTATGAAAATACTACAAAGAAATCATAGTGTATTTCTATAGTGCCAATTTCTATACTGTCAATTAATGAATATTTGTAGTGGTATTGTAATGATAACTAATAGTAGAAATTAAATAGCATCTGGAGGAGTAAATAGAATACAAGATAGCTGCGCATTAGAATTTCATTCGACAATAAATTGGAAGTCTTCAGCTTATGTAATTTTTGAAAAATGTATTCTAGTTAAATGGAAAAAAGATAATAAATTATATGAGTTCATTAATTTCAAATGTCCAGAGTAAAGAACTTAAAATGACAAAAGGTATTTTCTTAATTCTTAGGGTTGTGAAACATTGGGAGAGAAGAGTGGGTGCTAGAGGGTATGAATAATTTCCTTTTTTAGCTGGTAATAAAAATAAGGTGAAGTTTGAACAAATGAAATTAAATCTACTGGAGATGATACTTTATGTGTAAACTGTATCGTATGCTAATATTGCTGTAAGTAAAATTTCTAAGAATGATAAAGTGGGAGCTTCGATGCAGTAGGTAGTGTATGGGTGGCAAGATCTGCCAGTTCCCAGTCTCTGCTAGATGCAATAAATTAGATGAGTAAGGTAAGCACATGATAAATCTAATAGTTTTGACTTGGGAGGTTAAAATTGTCCTTAAACTTGAGGAAAGAGATTATATTTATTTCATGTTCAAATATCTTTAAACCAATGAAAGGAGAAGGAGTGTGAACAGCATTCCCTATTTTATTTGGGATTATCTACAGGCACCAAGCACAGTGACTTCAAATGACGTCTGTCTTCTGCTGTTCCCTTCCTTACTTTCCTTTCTGCTGTGTATGAGATTGGCTCCTCCTGACCAGAGCATGACAAAGGTGACAGGCGGGGCATCTACTTGAGATTGATGATCTCTTGTCTGCTCAGAGTGCCTGTCACAATGTGATCTTTCTCCTGGAGCAACTCATGTGATCAGGAAATCAAGGCAGATCTTGAAAAAACCTGGTGGTAAATGATGTCTTTAGCCTCTCAGCTTGTGAGGAACTAAATCTTCCCAGCAATCGTGAGCTCAACAGTGGTCTAATGTCCAAGTAAGCTGCAAGATCACCTGTCACCTCAGCTGAACTCTTGACTGAAGTCTCAGAAGAGATTAGAGACCTGCAGCATCCTGTTAAGTCATAACCTCCAGAACTACACAGACTTCTGACAAGTTAATGTATATTTTAGATCTTCACATTGTGGATAATTTCTATAGATGCTGAATTTATAGGAATTTACTATAGATACCTAATGTGTTCAATGCTGAAGGAGTAGACACGAGTAATTTTCTAAATGGGTGTATGTTCCACAGGATCTCTTAGAATCTCATCTTATTATTACAACACTCATTTACTTATTGTGCTAAATATACAACATAAATCTATCTCATTGACAACATTTCATGTGTGCAATGTATGAAAATGTATTGCTCATAAAGACACAGTTTTTCTTGGCAAGCTAAGATCCAGTTTCTCCAACTCACCTGAACTGTCATGCTTCTTTGTCAACAGCTCCCTGTTTTATCCTGCCCTTATTCACCAGAAATTACCATGCCACACTCCAGTTCTTCGAACTGACTTTTATAGATGCTTGTATGAAGGGTCCATGTAGCAGGACATCCCCAAGTCCATATTGTCGCATATTGCCTGTTTCCTTCTCTATACTTCAGTGCTTGAGGTTGTTTAATAACTGTCATTATTTGACCCAAGTCATTTTTGTGCTTGCGTATTCACTCTTCTGTATTTGAAAGAATTTTTTCTTTATTATTGATTCTCCAAGATACATAACTTGGGCCATTGTAAAAAGGGATCAACAAACTAATAAATCTCATCACAATTAAAAACAATATTCTATCCTACATCCCACAGACCCAAAGGAACAGGTACCTATCATAACTATCCTACGAGAAATTCCACCCAGCAGCAGATCAAAACAGATGCTGAGACACACAGTCAAACATGAGGAGGAGCTCTGGGAGCCATTTGTAGAGAGGGAAAAGAGGGAGGAGGAATAGAGAATCCAGAGAGGTCAAGATCAACACATGAAGATCAACAGAACCAAGTAACCTAAACCCCACAAGCTTACAGTGACTGAAACACTAACCAAAATAACAAGAAAAAAAGAGCTTAGATTTGACCTAGACACTCCCTATACAAATATAAAGGATAGACGACTTGGTCATCATACAGATCCCTTAACAAGTAGGGTGGGTCAGTCTCAGTAATGGCCTTTGTTATTGATAGTGGGACACTTCACCCTAGTGGAACTGCCATGTTGGGCCCCAGAGCAAGAGGAAGCTCTTAGTCCTCTGTGACTGATGAACTGAGGGGGGCTGATATGTGGGGCCCCCACACAGGAAGTGTAGGATAGGTGAGAGAGGGGGTAGAGGATGTGAGGGAGGGACCAAGAGGGGAGCAAGGAGGGGTCTGTGATCGAGGTGTAACTTGAACTAATAAATAAACATATTAAAAATGTTCTTGTATTTTCTTAATTCCTAGTCTTAGGCTATGTATTAGTTATAATCGACATTTAAAATTGCAATTATTTAGTCATTGCGTGTATCAATAACGTTTATACAGATACTGCAGTATGCATAGAGAGAGCAGAGGTCAACTTGAAGGGACCTACTGTCCCTTTTAACATGTGTGGGTTCTGGGATGAGGTTCAACATCTCAGGTTTGGCAGCTAGCACCTTCACTTTTTAAGCCATCTCACCACATCATTTTTTTTGACTCATACTTTTGAATTGCACAAGGCTGCATGCTGTGCAGCACAGTAAACGTATACCATGCATAGACTGAAAGAAAGCACTATTTTTACCATACTGCTCTACAATTCTACTCTCGTTCCCTTTAAATATGAGAGGTATACATAGAGCATGAAGTATGCTTTAGAATTTTCCAATTTTCCACTGTTGTCATTTGCTAGCTATTTGTGGGTTTGTGGTGTGTGTGTGTGTGTGTGTGTGTGTGTGTGTATGCATATGTATGTGAGTATGGGCCTGCAAATGCTTATCTGGAGGCCAGAGATGATAGTGAATGCCTTCTTCTACTGCTCGCCACATTAGTCCTTGAGACAAGGCCTCTAACAAAACTTAAAAATCACTGATTGGCCAGACTGGCTTGTCACTGAGCCCTGGCGATCCTTCTGTCTCTACCTCCCAGCACATGGGTTACATTTGCACAGCTATGTCCTACTTTATACACTTAAATCTTCATGCTTACACAAAAAATGCTCTACCAACTGAGCCATCTCATTTGCCCCAAGTTTGTGCTTTAATAATAATAACTTAAATGTCAGCATTTTTATTTAATGAATATTGGATCTAATTATAAAAAAGGTATATGTAGATTCAGAACTATATCTAACTTTTTAATAGTAGAACTTCAAACCATTAACTTAAAGAATCTTCATTTACTTAGTTCAAGCAAGATACTTTACTATTCAGTAAAATGTGAGGAAAAGGCATCATTATTGAAATGTTAGCAGTGAAGACAAAATGCTAGTTCTTTTCCCTTCAGGATATTTTCTCATCTGAAATAATCAGTGGACTGAAAAGACCCCCTGGCTTAGAAACTTTAATGAGTGTGCATGTTAAACTTAAAACAACAAAACATATTTTCCCCACAAGTCTATTGTTAAATAAAAATAAATAATTCAGATTTATCCTGCAGGCATTTTTTTTCTCTGTGATTGAAATGGAGATGTAGGTTAAATTAGAGAGGATTTTTGGTCGCTTTTTCATTAGCTGCCTTCATGCTACCCAGTGTCTGGTTTTCTTCAGCAATTGTCATTTTTGAAACTTTACTGCTGTTTACTGATATGTTCAATCAACTGAGTAGCATCAAAGATCTATGATTTATTACAGAAAAGAACTTACAAACATTTTCCTCCACTCTTTGGACACGTCAAGTAAAGTACATTGTTGCTATGTATCTTGATTGACTATACTGATCAATAAATTAACACTCTCCATGCAAACTTACATATATACACATGGCATATATGTTCATGTATTAAGCTTGCACATACATATTTAACAAAGAGTTAATTTGCACTCATGGATTGAATGGACATACCCTCTAAACCACTCCATACACACAGATTAGTTAAGTGCATGTGCTTAGCTTAAACAATGGCAAAGCTGTATATTATTAAAGTTTCTTGCAGAATAATGAAATGACATATAAACACTCTTTAAATGTGCTTTTATTGTGAATTTTTAAAACATGTTCCAAGAGAAAATGAACTCTCTCCAGTGTCCTACTGACATGGCCATCCTGGTTGAGAATTATTTCTAAAAATATCTTACCAAAGTCTTAAAAGTCCGTTTGAATACCATTTTGGAGATGTTATGAAAACAACTGTGCTTTTGAAACAGACAATCTTCTATTGCCCATAGTCCCAACAAGGAATAATAAGGAATGTTAGGATACATTTTTTAAAGGAAGAATTTAGTATATTTGGTTTTTATGCATATAAATGCTCATTGAGTTTGAAAATTTCTTTGTATAATTGCTACAGTTGCAGCCAGCTGAATACTCAAGATGTTTAATCCAAATTTCGGGTCTGATGTTGCCAGTTATCACAAATTTTAGAGCTGGAATTGATCAGTGGCATTATCTGGTCCAGCACTTTCCTTTGGCAGATGAGTTGATGTAAATTAATTATCTAAAGAAAGTTTGTGATGTAGAGAATGAAAAACAGAGCCATTAGCATTCAGGGAAAAAAGTGAAGCATGAAAACATTAAATAAGTTGCCAACTTTATTAAAACGTGTTATAAGCAGTTGGGACTAATTTTTAGTCTGCCAGTATCTCACTGGTGCTCTCTGCTGCCCTGTGCTATCTTCATATTGTTGGTGGTTTCAAAATATTACCTGGGCATGGAAAGATAATTTTCCAAGAAAGAAACGTCTCTTGCCTCTGGACAGCACTCATATTGTCATGTCATATTGACAGGGAAGGAGGGATCTCAGGACAATGTCTAAAATTCCTGAGTGTTTTGGAACTGAACTCTAGAAAGAAAAGGACAATGTCACTGCACTGTGTGTCTTTAACAAGCTTTATTTGAGTTGCAATATTTTGACTTTGAAACATATAATCAGATCTATTTTAGACAAAACATATTTATAGGTTTAATGGTAGCTTCTAGCGTCACTGACTAAATAAATGTAATTGCTCTGAATGTTCTTTAAAGAGCTTCCAATATTTAATTATGAAGCAATTACATCACAGTCCTTTTCCAGAGCTCTCAGCATGGCTGTAAAAAGAAGAAATTACTCAAACAGGTGAAAACAGCCATTATGAAAAATAACCTACACATCTAGAGAATAAGGCTGCTGTGTAGCCGAAGAGATGGGTGGATTTAAGACAAATAATAAACATGTTTGATTTTCAAAGTAACTACACCAGGATTGTTTATTGGCATGTTTGTTTTCAAGTAGGGCAAATTTACTTAAAATACTTATAATTCTATTTAGTGATATCAAAAGTTTTAGATACTGCACACAAGTTATAAATCCATGTTGAGAAATACATGCATATAACTACTTAAAAGCAACATAGAACTGCATATTACTCTGTATTTAGAAAGAAGGTAATTGGATAAAGAATTTATGTGGAAGGCTTATTGGGTATTTGACTCCACTTAGAACTCACATGTGCATCTTCACAACAGTATCACATGATAATTCTTTCTACTCTCTCTCATTTGTGTGTGTGTCTGTGTGTGTGTAACAAACAGAGGATTTAAGCGATTTGTAATACATCAAGCAGACATTCACAGGACAGAGTTCAGTTAAGCATTTCATGTCTAATCCATGATCTTAATTGTTTTCTTGTTTTCCACATCTGTAGAGTCAGGATTTTCTTCATTCAAATGTGACTCTGTCCTGTAATCTTAGAAAGAAAAGTGAGGTGTTCTTTTAAAATAACAATAAACAATTATATATAACTTTATGAGATTTTATTGTGTTCATCTGAGGGCTATGCAATGGCCCTGTTCAGAGGATTGTAGTTAGTCAGAAGGTCCGGGGATTCCCACCCCTTTTGTGATAACATTTCTACTATACAAAAATGAGATGTTCACTTGACTGTTTTCCTGAGGACAAGATTTCTGTCTTTTATTAATTTTTTAAAGGATACAGAGCTCAATTAATAACTAAAACAAAGTAACTTTTTTTCCGTAAGGGCAATATAAAAACATCTTAGGCCTTGAACCAGTAGGGTCTGCTTTCACAATTCCACTACACAATGGTGGTTGGAAAGCCACAGGCACAGGGCAGGAGTGGAACAGTATTCCAATGACATCTTACTAAGGGATTTGGAAATTCAAACTTTACATTATTATTATTATTATTATGTGTATTTATTACTTCAAGTTCAGGGCCCTCTTTCCACCCCTCCTGGCTCCACCCTCCCACTCTCCCCTCCCTCTCTCACCTATCCCAGGCCTCAGATGTGGAATGTCCCTACATATTAGCCCCTCTCAGTTCAACAGTGATATGAGGGCTAAGAGCTTCCTCTTGCACTAGGGGCCAATGTGGTAGCACCTCTAGGGCAAATTGTCCCATTAATAGGTAACAAAGCCTATGTTCCTGATCCTTTTGGTGTGTTGGTTGTAAAATAGCTATCCTGTACTATATGGCTAAAATCCAATTAAAAGTGAGTAGATGTCATGTGCATCTTTCTGAGTCTGGGTTAGCTCACTCAGGATGAGCTTTTCTAGTTCCATCCATTTGGCTGTGAATTACATAATTTCTTTGTTTCTGATAGCCGAGTAGTATTCCATTGTGTAAATGTACCACAATTTTTTAAAAATCCATTCATTGGTTGAGGGACATCTGGGTTGTTTCCAGTTTCTAGCTATTACAAATAAGGCTGCTATGAACATAGATGAGGATATGTCCTTGTGGTTTGGTGAGGAATCCTTTGGGTGGACACCCAGTAGTGGTATGGCTGGGTTTTGAGTTAGGGCTATTGCAAGTTTTCTAAGATATCGCCAGACAGATTTCACTTTATTTTATGTTGCAAAATATTAGTTTCTTCAGTAGTGTTTTAAATTATTTTTAAAAATGTGTAGAAATGCATAACATTTTCTTTACCCATTCTTCTCAGGGAGCCTGAATGGATCTGACCTAGGTTCTCTGCATATATGTTATTATTGTGTAGCTTGGTGTTCTTGTGGGGCTTCTTACAGTGGATAGCAGGGACTGTCTCTGACTCTTTTACCTGCTTTTGAGACTCTTTTCCTCCTCCTGGATTGCCTAGTCCAGCCCTGACATGAGGGTACTTGCTATATTTTTATTGTTACATCAGGTTTGGTTGAGACCCCTGGGATGCAATGCTCTTTTCTGAAGGGAAATGGAGGAGGAATGGATTTTAGGGAGAGAAGAGGTATAGGGGGATATGCTGGGAAGAGAGGAGGGAGAGAAAACTCCAGTTAATATATACTATATTAGAGAAGAATATAGAGAAGAATGGGGATGGGTCTTCCCACCATACAAGAATCTAGTAGGAAATTTCTTGAAATGTAAGTCTCAGACCTTTGCAATTCTATTGAATCAGAAATTGAGAACAAGAACCTACATTCTGTGTTTTGCATATTTTCTTGATGAAAAAGACACACAAAAGTTTAAAAATAATTGCTGGAAAAATTTAATTCATCCACACTTATGACAGGTAAATTTTGAGAAATAATTTTATTTCACGATGATAAAATGGATAGAACATACGATGTTTCCTTTTTTTTAGATGCTAGAACAATCCTTCAATAAGGTGTCAACTTCCTGGAAGTGACCTTGAAAATACACCACTTTTTATTACTATATATAGAACCCATATAGTTTATGTACTTATGTATATATAATATGTATTTAAAATACATGCAGTAACACACATACCTGACACAGAATATCACAAAGCAACCGAAGTTGTCAACATATGTAACATCCTTTAATATTTTATCCCATTCTATTTTTATGGGATTCAACCCAGTTCATTGTCTTAGATGCTGTTATTAGATGATAATTAGAATGGAGAAAGACCACAATCAAAGGTACTCACCAGGGCAAATTCTTTGTTGAGAATCATCTGCTCCACCAAAGAGGACTCATTATGGAAGAGGTGGGGCTGCATATGGCTCCACATGTGAGGGAACCACCAGAACTCATCCACAGACCTCAGCAGAAGGTCATCTCCTTTATCTTCTTCTTCAGTCCCTGCAAAATATTAAGTGACAGTGGCTTCTCATAAGTTATTTAATTCTTCACCCTACTCTCTAAACAGAAAAAGAATGAGTTTAGTCTAAGTTACATCAGAGACGATGGGCGTGAGTAAGGTGTGGATGGGTACTATGGACCACAGACATACTTTAACAGTACTCACCACTGATGGAATTTAGATTTGTGACCACGTGCTGGCAGTAAACAATTAAAATACACGTTTATTCACAGTGAATTCAAACTGCATATAAGGAACTTGATCAGAGGAGATCATTCCTTTTTCTCAAATGTTTTCTATGTGTGTCTGCAATTGAGGTGATAATTTGATGAATTTTGTTATTTTCTCCTGATCATGAAAATGTAAACTATAAAGGCAAAATAAAGTAAATAGGACGACCTACATAGACATAGCTTAGAACAAACCAGTGAGAAGTATTTTTTATTTTGCTTTCTTAAATAAAAAAAAGTTATTTGTATATTTGTTTATAAAAAGACATATTTTATACCAATATATGCATACAAATAAAAATCCACTACTATAGAACATGAAGTTCAGAGAGATCATGACAATAAGACAGATATAGAAAGAGAGACTGATTACTATCTATGTACTCATCTTTTCCTTTAAATCTTTTTTTAAAGTTTACTAATTTATTCCTTTTTACATTATGATTGTAGCCTCGTCCCTCCACATTTCTGGGTCCTGCCTACTGGTCCTCTCCCTCTTATTCTTCCCCCTTCTCCTCAGACAAGGGATGCCCCTGTACTATCGCACCCCACCTTTAAGATCATTTAGCATTTACTTTAAAGACTGAATATTAACTCCGAAACTACTTTTGCATCTTTATATTGCAAGTTAATACTATAGTCATAAAATTCTAATTTTCATTTATGTTTTAATAATAAAATTTATATAAATCATAACAATTTGATGAAACTTTAACAATGAATCTTATAATTATTTCCAAAAGAAACTTACTTTGAGAATTGAAAATTAGTGTGCCTTTCTCATAGAAACAGTTTTCAGCCCAATGCACAAGAAGAAGACCATGATGCTATAATTCAAAGAAAAACAGAAAAAAAATTTTTCTAAAAGAATTTATCACATTGAAGCTATCCAGAAATATTTTTGCTGCATGAGGCTATATGTGTTTAGCACAATTTTATAAAAAAATTTAGACAAATTTTAAATTGTTCTGAATTTAGTCATATAATAATCATTATATATTCTCAAAATACTAAACTGTATAACCAAACCAAAAATGTTCTGGATTTTAGTATGTATTTCTTTAATTTATTCTTTCCTCTCACAATATATTTATTAGATGAGTGTTTAGTTTTCTATTTTTTATTAAATTAAGGGACTATGTGTTTAATGTTATTTTAAAAGTTTTCTAAAACTTAAGAATTTTAATGCTCTATTTTTTTTGTGTTGTATGAAAATATTTCCTTAGTCATGGAAGAAATGATATGAAGTGGGTAATGCAGTTTGGATTCAATTCCTGAAACTGAGTCCCATCTTCCCTATATATATTTTTTTTGTTTTTTTTCCTTTATTTTTTATTTCTTCAAGTTACATTTCAATCACAGTCCTCTCCCTACTCCCCCCTCCAGTCCCACACTCCAACCCTCAACCCCGCATCCTCTTCCCTTTTTTTTCTTTAAAGTATAAGGTATATCTATTTCCCCCTACAGTTTTCCCTTTCAGTCCAACAAATGGCTCTTTCTCTTATAATAATAAATACAATACAAAACAACACAGGTAATTAGGCCACAGTTATGAGGGTTATATGGCTTAGCATACATTCCCAATGTCTAGTCCATATGTATTTGGTACCTGACTTTAACATTCTACTATCTAACCATCTCCATGAGTTTAAAGTTCTATATCTGACTCAACATTCATATTAACTTGCAACACAATTTTAAAAGTATCTTCTTAGATCTATAACACTCTCTGGACTCCTAAACAACTCAAAATTTAATTATGAGACTCTATCTATCTGTTCTTCAACCACCTCAGAGACCTGAGAGGGATAAATATATCTGATTTTATGGGAAGTACAGGGCCTGCAGCTTCCCAAACTAAGAAATGACATACCAGTGGCTGCCTGGACAGTTCCCATTTTCTCTCCATACTTTACAGCATTGATCTTTAGTCAGACGTTTGGCCCCGCTTCTCTGACAGACATTGATTATAGAGCAGGGGTTATGAAGGACTTGCCTACCCTGTCTTGTCAGAGCTAGGCTGTCGACTTACATGCTTCCAGATTTTGTCCTTTTTGTACAGCATTCTGTCTACAGTTGGAGCAAGGGGCTTTTTCTACCAAGAGATAGCTTGCAACTAATTCAATCATCTCCCACTGGAGATTCTTCTTGCTCATCTTTACTTGGGGTAGAATAGTGGGTGCTGTCAGGAGTTGATATGTCGATATAAAAATAATCTAAAGTTACGAAAACATCTTTGAATGCCATATTCTGCAGATCTCTCGAGGTTTTTGAAGAGGCCCTATCTATCTCTTATATTAGGGTAAGCAGATGTTGCTTGTCTCTTAGCAGCTTTATTTCTGATTAGCTTAGAAAATAACTATAATAGGCTGTCATAGTACCTAACAGAATGACCGGCATGCATAAACATTAGTTTGCATTTCTTAATTACCCTAAACAGTTTAAGACAATTAGTAGCAAAAGGCCAAAACATCACATTTCATTTTTTTTTCTTTACCTCCTAACCCTTCCATCCCATTTCTCTGGGGTGAGGTGTCCTTATATAACAGTCCCTCATCTCAGTTGAGGGTTCATATGAGGGCCAAGAGCCTCCTCATTCATTGGGGATCTACGAATCAGTACCATCAGTGAAAAGTATCTCATTGCCCAGGAGAGAGAACTACTAAAAAACAAACCAATAAGCAGACAATTAGATAAAAAAGATTAAAAAATAGAAAAAATATAAAAAATATATAAAAAATAAATGAAAATTAAAAATAAAAAGTCTGTGTCCAAGTTCCCTTTGGTGTGTTAGTTGTAGTGTCGATATCCTCTACTATATAGCTAAAATCCTACTATAAGTGAATAGATGCCATATGCGTCCTTCCGAGTCTGGGTTAGCTCACTCAGGATGAGCTTTTCTAGTTCCATCCATTTGGCTGCAACTTGCATAATTTTATTGTTCCTGATAGCTGAATAGTATTCCATTGTGTAGATGTACCACAGTTTTTTAACCCATACTTCAGTTGAGGGACATTTGGGTTCTTTCCAGTTTCTAGCTATTACAAATAAGGCTGCTATAAACATAGATGAGGGAACTTCCTTATGATTCGGTGAAGAGGCATTTGGGTGTATACCCAGAAATGGTATGGCTGGGTCCTGAGGCAAACTATTCAAATTTTTCTAAGATATCGCCAGACTGACCTCCATAGTGGTTGCACAAGCCTGCATTCCCACCAGCAATGGAGTAGGATACCCCTTTCTCCACACCCTCGCCAGCATGTGCTGTCATTTGAGTTTTTGATCTTAGCCATTCTGACAGGTGTGAGATAGAATCTCAGAGTCATCTTGAGTTGCATTTCTCTGATGATTAAGAATGTTGAGCATTTCTTCAAGTGTCACTCAGCCATTAGGGATTCCTCCTTTGTGATTTCTCTATTTAGCTCTGTCCCCCATTTTTTGACTGGATTATTTGGTTTCTTGGCATTTAATTTCTTGAGTTCTTTGTAGATTTTTTATATTAGCCCTCTGTCAGATGTGGGGTTGGTGAAGATCTTTTCCTAGTCTGTAGGCGGCCGTTTTGTTCGAATGACAGTGTCTTTTGCCTTACAGAAGCTTTTGAGTTTCATGAGGTCCCATTTATTGATTGTTGATCTCAGGTCCTGAGCTGTTGGTGTTCTGTTCAGGAAGTTGTCACCTGTGCCAATTAGTTCGAGGGTTTCTCCTACTTTTTCTTCTAGTAGATTTAGTGTGACAAGCCTTATGTTAAGGTCTTTGATCCACTTGGACTTAAGTTTTGTACAAGGTGATAAGTATGGGTCTAATTTCATTCTTATACAAGTGGACATCCAGTTGGACCAGCACCATTTGTTGAAGATGCTGTCCTTCTTCCATTGTGCCGTTTTGGCTTCTTTGTCAAATATTAGGCCATAAGTGTGTGGGTCTATTTCTGGATCTTCAATTCGATTCCATTGATCTACTGGTCTGTTTCTATACCAATACCATGCTGTTTTTACAACTATTGCTCTGTAGTACAGCTTGAAATCTGGGATGGTGATACCTCCAGATTTTTTTTATTGTACAGGATTGATTTAGCTATTCTGGGCTTTTTGTTGTTCCATATGAAATTGAGAATAGCTCTTTCCAAGTCTATAAAAAATTGTGTTGGAATTTTGATAGGAATTGCATTGAATCTATATATTGCTTTTGGTAGGATAGCCATTTTTAGTATGTTGATCCTACCTATCCATGATCATAGGAGATATTTCCATCTTCTAAAGGCCTCTTCCATTTCTTTCTTCAAGGGCTTGAAGTTCTTGTTGTACAGGTCCTTTGCTTGCTTGGTTAGAGTTACCCCCAGGTATTTTATGTTGTTTGTGGCTATTGTGAAGAGGGTTGTTTCTTTTATTTCTTTCTCAGCCCATTTGTTTGTTGTATAAAGAAGGGCTTCTGATTTTTGGAATTAATTTTGTATCCAGCCACTTTACTGAAGGTGTTTATCAGCTGTAAGAGTTCTCTGGTGGAATTTTGGGGTCGTTTATGTATACTATCATATCATCTACAAATAGGGATAATTTTACATCTTCATTTCCGATGTTTATCCCCTTGATGTCCTTTAGTTGTCTGATTGCTCTAGCAAGAACTTCAAGTACTATACTGAAGAGATATGGTGAAAGTGGACATACTTGTCTTGTCCCTGAGTTTAGAGGAAATGCTTCAAGTTTCTCTCCATTTATTTTGAAGTTGGCCACTGGCCTGCTGTATATTGTCTTTATTATTTCTAGGTACCGTCCTTGTTTGCCTATTCTCTCCAGAACTTTTAGCATGAAGGGGTGTTGGATTTTGTCAAATGCTTTTTCTGCATCTAGCGAGAATATAATGTGGTTTTTTTCTTTCATCTTGTTTATATGGTGAATGATGTTGTTAGACTTTCATATGCTGAACCATCCCTGCATTCCTGGGATGAAGCCTACTTGATCATGGTGTATGATACTTTTGATATGTTTTTGAATTCAGTTTGCTAGTATTTTATTAAGTATTTTTGCATCTATGTTCATGAGGGAGATTGGTCTGAAGTTCTCTTTCTTTGTTGGGTCTTTGTGTGGTTTAGGAGTCAGGGTGACTGTAGCCTCATAGAATGAGTTTGGCAATGTTCTTTCAGATTCTATTTTGTGAAAGAGTTTGAAAAGTATTGGTGATTGGGGCCAAGATGGTGCTGACCTGCACTGACGCATTTTGAACGTGAGGAAAAAAAGAGCCATAAAAAACACAGAGTTATTGGGCACTGTGCAAAAACCGGAGGGGCTAGACCCCCCCAAGAACACTCACAGCTACCAAGGGACTGTTAAAAGTCCCAGGGTAAGGCTCTCTCCCCATCTCTTGCAGACACGGAAGCCACTAAACCTGGGATTTGGGAACTCCCATTTGGAGAGGCGCCTTGTAAGATCGATCCCAACTTACAGCAGGCAGAATTAGGGTCCACTTGGCCATAGATCGCTGGCCTATTGGGCTCCCCACACCTCAGGTAGAACTTATACCCACTTAAAAAACCTTGCGAGATAGTGGAAGGCTTAGCAAGGAACAAACAGGGGGCTCAGCGGGTGGTCCGCAGCCTCTCGTGAAGCAGAGGGCAGGAGGTTCCAAGAGAGCACAGGAAGCAGGGAACACAAAGGCGGGCGGGAGGGGCCAAATCTCGCGCACTAATGGCAGCGCAGCTGTGCAGAGAGCCCGGCTGGCAGGGCCAAATCCCCGTGAACCCACGGCAGGTCAACTGGGGAGAGAGACAGGCGTGGGCGGGGCCAGGGATCCGTGCACCCACGGCTGAGCTGCTGGGGCTAGAGGACCACTCAGGCGGCTGGAGGATCCGGGGCTTGGGGTACCCATGGCCTAGCAGCCAGGGAGGGGGACCCGCGGCAGTGCAGACAGGAAGGGAATCAGGCACAGAGGCCAGCCCTGTGGCGAGAAGCCTAGTGACAAACCAGAAATCGGGACCATAGCTGTGTTCTGGAAAATCCAGACATATTAGGTGTGGAGCCAGACCCTGTCAGCCTCCGTGACGACAAACAAAGCCCACAGAATCTGTGCCTGGGCAAACAGGTCCATACCATCAGAACCATTACAGGCTGATAACTCAGAGTGCAACATAGAGAAGTCTGGATTGGGAGCAGTGAAACAATCCTGATCCATTACTCACAACCTGGGAATAGGCTGCACCTGCTCACAGTGCCTCAGGCAATTAAAACCACAGTGACCCTGAAATCCCCCTGTAAGCAACGACAGATAGCCAAGTAACTCATCCCCTGCACCAAATCATCCACTATAGTTCCAAGCACAGAAAACAGACAGCTAAACGCATCCAATGGCCAAAGGTCAAAAAAAAAAAAAATAGAAATCAAGGAAATGTGACTCCAACAAAGCAGAATCATCCTAGCTCATCCAATTCGGATGACCACACACCAACAGAAACACATGAAAACATTGACAATAATGCATTATGGAAAGTGATAGGGTCCCTGCAAGAAGAACTTAAATCTATGAAGGAATTCAAAGAAGCCACAATTCTACAAGTCAAAACAACAAATAAAATCATTAAAGAGCTCCAAGCCAAGGTGACCCAGCTAGAACAGGAAAAGGATAAAGCAATGAAAGATCTCCAGACAAAAACAAGCAAACTGGAGAAGGAAATGTACAAAATGAACACTACCATTCAAGACATGAAAATAGAAATGGAAACAATAAAGAAAACACAGTCAGAGTTAGAAGAGGAAATGGAGAATCAAGAGAAGAGAACAGGAACTACGGATGTGAGTATGAAAAATAGGATGCAAGAGATGGAAGACAGGATCTCAGGCATGGAGGATTCGATGGAAGAAATCAGTACAACATCCAAAGAAAATGAGAAGGCTAAAAAATCTCTCACCCACAACATCCAAGAAATCAAGGACTCAATGAAAAGAAGGAACCTAAGAATTATAGGCATAGAGGAAAGAGAGGACTCCCGACTCCATGGTCCAGGAAATATCTTCAACAAAATCATAGAAGAAAACTTCCCAAACCTAAAGAAAGAGCTGCCCATAAAAATCCAAGAGGCTTACAGAACACCAAACAGATTAGATCAGAAAAGAAACTCCTCACGCCACATAATAATTGAAACACCAAATGTACAGAACAAAGAAAGAATATTAAAAGCTGTAAGAGAAAAAGGTCAAGTCACATACAATGGCAGACCCATCAGAATTACACCTGACTTCTCCTCAGAAACGTTAAAAGCTAGAAGGGCCTAGTCAGATATACTACAAGTCCTGAGAGATCATAGGTGCCCAGCCAGACTACTTTACCCAGCAAAACTCTCTATCAACATAGATGGAGAAAACAAGATATTCCATGACAAAATCAAATTTAAACAATATCTACCCACAAACCCAGCCCTACAGAAAATCCTAGAAGGAAAATCCCAACCCAGAGAAGAAAACTTCACCCAAGAAAACAAAGGGAATAGAAAACCCCTCAACAACTAAACCAAAAGAGGCACAGGACTACCACTTATACCAAACTAATAGGAAATAACAACCCCAGGTCACTAATATCCATCAACATCAATGGACTCAACTCCCCAATAAAAAGACATAGGTTTACAGAGTGGATCTGCAAGCAAGACCCTTCCTTATGCTGTATACAAGAGACACATCTAACTACGAAAGATAGACACTGCCTCAGAGTAAAGGGCTGGGAAAAGGTTTTCCA